>OZ025884.1:3393554-3954332 GCA_964019415.1 Ianthella basta | reverse complement strand
GGATGTGCCTGCTTCAATTAATGAGTATGTGTTGTTTTGTTGATTGTGGTAAGTAATTGTGATGTTGCATCATTCTTAATTATCCTGTGCACGAGCTAGTTCACAACCACTGAAGAAAATGCCCAAGAAGCAGGCTGTGTTCTATACACTTGTAGGGCTCATGTAATGGGAGAACCATCTGACATGATGTATCACCATGGCAACAGTATTAATGTCCAGGACACTTGTCAAACAGCCGTGTATGGTGCTGTTATGCAACCCCGCACAGCTTGTAGCACCTGTGACAATGACAGCAATAATTATGGATGGTGACACAAAAGCAACCTCTCCCCAATCGAAATGGTCATCACCTCCAGGGGCTCACCTCTCTAGCTAATCATATCATTCAAAGTCATCTACGTCCTCCTGGCCCTGCCCCCTCTCCCCAACCACCCATCTATGGTGGAGCCCTGCCTGGGATCAATCTGCCTTCCAATGTTGGCCTCCAAAATGACAGAACAGCTCCGTACCCCACCACACAGTGATGTCACCAGTCAATTGAGAGATAAAGCCGTTATATACTAACACACAGAAGATACATAATAATACTAGTATAAAAATGTTTCCTCCAAAAACAAGGGCAGATGTAGGGATGGTGCAGTGTGTACCTGCAAGGTATGGCAAAACCACCTGGCGGAAAAACCGTAGAAACAAGGAGGAGCGCCGGTCCATGCAAAGAGGGGGGGGGGGGGGCAGTCGACCCATACAACAAGGAGGAGGGCCGGTCCATGCAAAACCCAGGTCATTAACATGCGCTGACTTTGAATACGTTTTCACCATCCCTACATCTGCCAACATTTTGCCGCACTTGCGGTCTTGCTACCATCCCCTGTTTCTCCACCTGCATATTATAGTGCAATTGTACATGTGAGTGTGCAATATCAAGGGAGACAGGAGACTATCCTATTGCATGCATATGCCCACTGCAGCTATATGTTCCCATGTACATATACCACCATGCTGCATGTATACATCCATGTACATGACTGAAGCACTAATGAGGAAAGCCTGAATAGCCAGAAACTGCAGTCTGGTGTGCAGCATGGCGCATGCACAGCTGCACTCTGTACGCCGTATAAGCCATTCACATCCTGGATATAGGGAGTTTGAACTTCGCAAGTGTTGACAGTGAAGTGTACAATGTTTGTACTGGTGTACACTGTAAAACAGTGCTGGATTCAGACCGCCATTGGTGTTTCTCAGGGACTAAAGTGTTAAAGTTGTTTGAAACCACTGCTTGTCCCTGAGAACCACCACTGGTGGCCATGGCCTGAAACCACCACTGTTTTTACAGTGAGAGTCAAACAGAGAGGGCCTGAAACTGGGTGCACCGGTTTGCAGGCAGCAATGTAGTGAAGAGCAATGATAAGCAATAACATGTACTAGCAGCTGAGCTGGGTGGTTTTTCCAGGTTCTCAACGTGTAGCAAGATGCATAGCTACATAAGTGATGAAGCCAAAGAATATGGGTCATGCAGCTAGCTGTTACATCAAAACATGTAATGGATTGCATGGAAGAGCAGGAGGGCCTTGATTCTAAAGCACAGCAAAGTAGATTGAGTAGCAAGCAATTTGCAAGGATAAACCTAATAACTATAGTGTACAGAGCACATGCAACAAAGCAGAAAGATGGGAAAATTGTAAGGCTGTACCTGTGGGTGTAAAGGGGAAGCTGAAGAGCTAGAATGGGCATGTAGTAGTATATATGCTGCATAGGAGGCGCAGCAAAATGTTGGCAGATGTAGGGATGGTTAAAATGTATTCAAAGTCAGCGCATGTTAATGACCTGGGTTTTGCATGGACCGGCCCTCCTCCTTGTTGTATGGATCGACTGCCCCCCCCCCCCCTTTGCATGGACCGGCGCTCCTTGTTTCTACGGTTTTTCCGCCAGGTGGTTTTGCCATACCTTGCAGGTACACACTGCACCATCCCTACATCTGCCCTTGTTTTTGGAGGAAACATTTTTACATACCCTTGTTTCTCCACTTTTTATGGAATGCAAAATTACAGATGGGCCAGTCAACTTTTAAGGCTTCCAAACAACAGTGGCAACAAAGGGGCATTCTCTGAATCATGGCAGGGTGTGCAGCACCATAGACACACTCATGTGTCTATAGTAGCACAATGTGGGTTGTGCTGGGTGGGCAGCCTAGGGTAGGCTGTGGCAGGTGGGTCAAAGATATAATCATTACAATTACTTGCAGGCTAGGACGGCAGAACGGGGGATTAGGGGCTGTAGCCCCCTCCAAAAATACTAATTCCAGGTAATCTTGTCCATAGGTCCAGCCTGGCTTCGTCGCCTAGCACCTCCTATAAACCCAATCTTCGTTCACTGTCAGGAGGGATATGCTGGCTTTGTGTAGCTATACAGCTACCCACACCACAGGTGGTCTAGATGTAGCTATGGCCCCTACATACAAGAGATTTGCACCATATCTACCTACACCCCTGATGTAGGTTGTGGAGTGGAACTGAAAGTGGCAGCTAGCTAAAGCGCTGGCCGGAAGCAACCGCACAGTAATTGCAAATGGCTGTCACAAATGGCACGACCGCGATGACCTTCGAACGGCATGCAGACGAACGCTAGTCGAAGCTTGTCTTGTGTTCACCTTGGAACAGTCATCTGACCGCGCTGTGGAAGTATTGAATCGAAACTAAAGGAGGATTAGGCGAATAGCGGTGCCAAAACGTGTGGTGATGTCAGCATAAAATGGCGCCTTTCTCCCAGGAACGCCTCCCTAACTTCTGGAAACCTCCATTTGTAAACTTGAATTGCTCGCAGAGTCATCTAACCTACAAAAGGCACTTACAGGTCGAAAGCGCTGTAGAACCGTGGGTAAACTATTCTCGTACTCCCTATCGTTCGTGCGCTACGGTTGACGAAGAAGAAGAAGAATAATAAGACGAAACACGGAAAAAGGTGTCGACGCTTTCTACACAACGGCGCGCGCGCGCGTGGAAGTAAGGTTACCTCTGTATACTGTACAGCCTCCCTTCCTTGTAGGCGGTTTTTTGTGTCGGTTCTCACTACTGTTCAGGAGTAGCGCGACTTTCCGTTTGTATTACAGCATACAAACAACCACCACCATCCCTACATAGACAGCACTACCGTGCTGTCTGATAATGTCACAGTGTTCCTCCTTATTGGTCAGGGCTATCAGGCACATCAGTGATGTACTCTGAATGGCGTATGCCAAAAGAACAACGGGGGGCACTGCGTTTGTTCATGGTCACTTGTTCAGGGCTGTAGGCTCCCGGCCCTGGGGTAGTGCAGGTGTCTGTGAGAAAGGAGTACAAGAGGAATATGCATACACTCTACAAATAGGTCCTTTGAAGAAGGCAGTAAATTCGTGCATGTTCGTGTTGCCATGGTAACCAAGTTAGAAACAAGATGTCAATGGCAACGGAGCAATTTAAAGAAATCATAATCATTAAATGACAAGTGAACTAATTAGAGGTGAAATTAGCATCAGATAACAGTACTAAAGAGGGTAGATCAGGACCCTTATGTTATTTATGTACAGCTAACGATTACACTAATTGCATTGTGTAGGGGCCAATTATAACATGCCAATTTTGCATGCTAACCAGAAATGATACAAAAGGCCTAATCTACGTAACATGCATGGCTTCTGTCTGTGGTTGTATTGGTTTTCAAAGGAAAAGAGAAACACACTTCAAAGAATGAAATACCTTGAAGACAAAGAAACAGAAGAACAGAATAGGAGGCAGCTGGCAGAAGATGGATAAACTTGTTCTGAATTTACCCACTGACTGCAATGACATACTAGGGTTGGGGAAACCCTAAGTGATTGCCCCCCCCCCCCCCCTCTCCCCCATCCACTTGTTCCACTACCCCCGTCTCACTTTGCTTATGCGTGGCCCGGCCAAGCATAGAATAACTGGGGGATTTGTGGGAATATGTCTTGATGTCGGTGGTGTCATAGCTACCTGGCCCAGGGGACTTGGCCAGGTCCTCTGCAAAGCTCCCAGTGACTGCTCTGCCTGCCATTGAGAAGGAGCAGGATGCCTTCTTATTTGGCACATGGCTCCCCAGGAGGGTGGGGAGGTTGTATGAGTTGGGAGATGGGAAAGCGTCCTTCTGCCTACTGCTAGTACGTGCCCCCATGGAGTAACTGGGGGTGCTCCTCTCCCCTTGTGAGTAGGCACACTCGGGATGGTATGCAGAAGGGGAAGGGGTGTTGAAGGTCTCTACAAAGACAATGTGAGAAAGGGAAAAGGGAAAGTGACCTGCAACACACAGCACAGAGTGTGCATTGTCAGCCAAGTAGCAATTATTGTCACATAACTTCATGCACCTCCACTGATCATCATGCAGTGAAAGAAGCCATCTAGCTATACCACAAATTACGTCAAGCAAGCACCCATTTGAACTTAAAGATGTAAACCCAAGAGCACTGCTGAGTCGCATTGCATTGGCTACTCACTTTGGTCCTTCTGCCGTCCTGTGATGGAATAGGACGGTGCGCCATGACGACCGAATCGTGATACAGCTGGGTTAAGGGAATAACCCGGCCCAGGGCTGCAGTCTGTTCGGGACACTGTGGGGGGAGCACACACAGGCACCAGCTTAATAGGTAGCAGAATGTGTTGAGGCGAAGTAGGCAAGATGGAGTTGGTGAACTCCTCTTTTATAACCCCACCATGTATAGGGAGAGAAACACATTTCCAGACCCTCAAAACATTTCCTATGCCACCCCCCCTCCCCTCCCCCCCCCCCCCCCCCCACCACCACACCAGGTGTTGCGCCTCACTTACTGCCATTGTTGAGGTGCACACCAAAACTGTGTGCCGGTTGGCTGTGCTTTGTTGGGTCATTATTCACCGACCCTATGGTAGAAGGTAGAAGATAGCAGGCTGGCCCAGGACCTGCAAGGAGTGAAAGCAATAGAGCAGGCACTGTAGCTACTGTGCAGGTTCTGTCGGTATACACCAGTGTTGGGATAATGGTAGCTGGCTATTTTAATTCACCGTTATAATTAATTATTCACAAGTTTCTCAGCAATTGAATTTAATTCAACTTGAGATAATCTTTCTGGAGTTATAGTAGTGGTAGTTGATTACTTCCATGTAATTAATACTTAATTACAAAATTTAACACAATTCTTCCTTTCAACCAAATCGGTAGGCCATTAAAGGTCTACTGATTCAACTATTTATCCTGTACTAAATAAATGGCAAGTGGTACTAAAAACAAAAGCTAATGTAACGGTAATGCGCATGTTACTAACCTTTCTCCATGGCAGCTATCTTCTTTTTCGGCGTCATTTTCAAGCAGCTGCAGTGCTGTGTCTTGTGTCGCCGTGGAGCTACGAATTGCAGCCCAATCAGCAGCGGGCGAATCCACATCTGTAATTATTCATGATCTTTCAGTGTTGCGCAATTGTGTGAAAATGGCGACCGCACGGTAGAGAAGTCACGAACAGCAAAAATGTCAGTGACGCTAGCTGAAAGCGCGGAGATATGTAGTGGTCATGTCTTCCTTATTACCCCACGCACGTAGCGAAAGGGTGAGTAAAGCGATCGTTTGGTCTGTCTGTGTATGTCAGAATTTGTGACATTTGCCGCTCGTGAGGTCGGTCTAGAACGTATACGACCCCAGGCCTGAGAAAATAACGGAAGAGAGACACTCGGTAGTGTTTGTGGACTTTGATTCCATTAACACCGATGGTTAGCCAAAAAAGTTCCGTCTTTAGTGGCATATCCTTGGCTCCATCATTTGTTTGTGTACTTTTTGGTTGCGGTTGCGGCTACGTAGGACGACTGCGGACGGCTGGCAGCAGTGAAGACTCTACAAGCTTTCATAAGCATTCGCTGGGTAGTTAATCCTTTCATTGAAGCGTTCCTTGCTTATCCTAATACATTTCTTGCTTGTCCGAGCCAAATCTTCCTGTTCGCTTCCTTGCAATTGACTCAGATATTTAGAAGCAGCGTTCTCAGATGCAAGTGGCTCACCTTCACTCTGTTCAGAACTGGCCATGCATACAACCATAGCCCAGAACATTGACAGTCCTAAACACCAGCCACCAGTGTGTGTGTGTGTGTGCGCGTGTGTGCGTGTGCATGTGTGTGTCTGTGTTTGTATGTGTGTGCGTTCATGTGTGACTGTGTGTGACTGGATATGTGTGTGTTGGAAGAGGACTGGGGAGAGAGAATATGTATATGCAGTAGTGTGTGATTGTAATACAGTTTCCATGGATCCATATTGCGCTGTTATGCATGCCCAGTGCCATGGCCTGTGTATATCTGTGCTCAGTGTGTGTGTGGAGGGAGGTGTATACTTGAGTATATGCTTGGTGCAGGGAATATCAAAATGGACTCGCTAGGGTATGTAGATGTGTATATGTCCAGTTATGAACAGAAGGGAGATAATTTTGATCAAACGATTGCTTCTTAAATGTTACAGATTGTTCTCACTAGTCTACACATGTATGTGTGCATGTGGACATGTGAGAATCGATGTATTGTACACATTGCACCATCGCACACAACCACTTCCACTACCAACAATAGCTACACGATACACACAACACCAAATAGCATGCAGATAGCTAGAGATGTATACTACACTCATGTTTTACACATTACACATTCATAGCAATTCATCAGTCCAATGCACGCACACTAGCACGTAGGGTACGTGCACCTTGTGCACTCCAGTGTTTCTTGTGCATCCACACGTGCATGCTGTTGCTGTTATGTTCTTGGTCTGGAGCACAGAAGAGTTGCTAGAATACTCACATTTGTCCTCACCCTTGTCTTCAGTTACGAGAGGACTAAACCCCTTTAGACTACACAAGGTCTTTAGTTTTCTCACACTTGGTTGCTTTATAGTAGCCTGTGTCGCATATTGTCCACTGCACGTGAACCATGAACAGTGACGATATGAGTGGACATCTATCCAGCGGCTGACTGCAGCATCTGAACCAAGTTGTCATGTGCACTGGACGTTTCTGCCCCAGAGAGCTTCTATCAGTGTGAAAGAATAAGTATGCGGCCGTTTGAATGTCAGCACGTTAAACAACGAGCTTCGTATTCATAGGTTTAATACATAGGAATGTAATGTATTGCTTTTAATTGGTATATCATAGCCTAACTTTCAACATAAATGTGCGAAAGCCATGGTGCTAGATAAAATGGCCGTTGCTGAGGAGTTTGGTACGCAGACAGAGGAGCTGAACGAACTAGAGCGTGAGTTACTTGACCTGTGTAACGTTGATGTGGAGGATGTCTCTATTAAGAAACGAGATTTTTGTAAAAGATGCAGGTGAGTGAGGGGAGCCTTTGGTGATCAGGCTAACTAGTGTCTCACTATATTTAAGCATAAAATATATTATAATTATAAGAATATGATTCAGGGTAGCTAAATTGGGCAACCTACAAGTAGTTTTTGTAGGATAAATACGCCCTTGTAACGCAACAATATAATCATGTTTGAATTTGAAACGATTTAGTTCAGTACATAACCCCTCCCCCCTGGGGTGGGAAAAGGGTTCCATGAGAGCCAATATGTGGAAGTGTGCTCCCCCAACACATGTAATTTCACACTAAGGCTTCACAACACACAAAGTGTGGAGGTATAGGAAAGTAAGAATTATAGACACAAGCAATTTAATTAATTGGGTTCTTAAATTGAAACTATTGAAAGTGGTTGCAAGTGGCAGAGCCTTGCAATAAGTTACCCTTAGGCTGGAGGGTTCTAGGCCAGCCTAAAGTGGAACACGTTTTTGCTCACTCCCTTTGCAAGTTGTACTCAAATGCACATTTCATCAAACTCTGGATGATACTTGAACTGGTTGTGTTCATTACAGACCATTGCATATGACAGGTGGGGCACTATGAGTGCTGTGAGCAGTATCAACTGAGCTGTTACTATAGACATCAAAAGCAAAATGGAAGTATCTTCTTGTGGGACCAAAGTATGTAGTTCTCAGTGGCAACTGGAACTCATCCAGTGCTGTGTGTGTGGGGGAGGGGGGGTCTGAACTCACCTTATTTCCCCCTCCCAGCCTATGGGCCTGCTTTACCAATCCATTGCCCAACTCCTTGTATTTCCACTAATGCATGTTTTTTGTGCCTTTTCTGTAGACGTCCTGCCTCTGTATGTCTGTGCTCTGCCTTGCCTGCCCACCCTGTGCCCATCAGCTCAACAGTAGTGGTGTTACAGCACCCCAATGAGGTGGGTGAACGCAAAGGAAACAATGAAGTGCCAAGTTACTGAACAAGTGCTGTGTATGGTGGTACAGGCTGCGATATGTGCAATGAATGCATAAACAGCAGAACTGGCCACGTACAGTGCAGCTGTAGGCACTGTGTGGTGGTCTTGTATAGACAGCATGATTTTTCCGTTTGCTTTCACTGCCGTATGGAAGCAGTCTTGGTCTATGTACATAAGTCATGAGGATGTGGAAGTGTATGACTTCCAGCTGGACTGGACAAGTACTAAATGCTGTATGTACGTCTGTATACAGGCTACTGTATATGAGCTTCTTGCCTGTGTGCCTATTTATGTACATAACTTTTGATTGTTGCATCATCACTGAGTGAAAGCTGGTTTGAAGGTGTGCTTTTAGCCCCTCACTTCCAAGTGTCTGCCTGCTGTGACCACGGGGCACTTGAGGCAACTTGCATAGTTGTGACACCTTTTTCTTCATGTGCGGGGAAGTGAAGCGAGATTTAAGGAAAATGTGTTAGCTGTGTGAGGCTACAGAGAGTGCTAGTGTCCACTGCTTGTGTTTGATGCGCTTACTTTGTATCATGTAACTATGGTATTGTGCTGTGTGTATAGGAGAAGCGCAGCCTCACTACAGTCCCTATATTACAAGCTTGTCTTCCTCAAAGCAAGTGTTGGGTTATCAAAGGAAGACGTTTCTCACCATACAAGTAAGTTGTGTGCATTCATGTGCGTGTGTGTGCGTGCACGTGTGTGTGTGTGTGTGTGTGTGTGTGTGTGTGTGTGTGTGTGTGTGTGTGTGTGTGTGTGTGTGTGCGCACATCCATGTGCGTGTGCGTGCGTGCGTATATGCTTGGTGTACAGTAGTGTGGTTTTGTATACATAATATGTGTGTGCTTGCGATGCTACACTGTACATACTGTGAGGCTACAGTGCTTAGTACCTGGAGTAGTGAAGCAATGTGCTAGTGAACTGCCTGGCAGTGGCTGCACACTCACTAACACCCTGCCTAACCCTCCCCCACAGACATGAAGTTTTAAGAAAGTCATTTCAATCTGAGCGGACCTTTCTTCTTTACCCATCTAGTGATGGTGAGAAAGCTGCTTGTCCCCCTTACAGTCAGAGTGTCTCATGTGTGATCATTTCATCAGAACTCTTACTATGTGCTTTATGCCTTGGCTACAGGGTACCACACCAGTAATGCCTCGTCTATAGTAGAAGTTACAATTAGGTCACAAAATACATTTCCCGCTAGGCTCTAATGTGATAGCAATTTTCCAGACATTTTGGTTGCTTCTGGCTACCTTCATTGGAGAATCATGGCAAACAAGAGCATCTGTATTAAAGATGGTAATATCAGGAGATTTTGTAATGAATGGTGAAAATACATTGTATTGATAATGTAGCAATAACATTTATAAATTTATTTATAATTAGTATTATATAATATTTATAATATAAATTTAGAAGGGTAACTGTGGGGATCTAAGCTTTAAATGCTATAGACGGTTAGCACAAGTTTGCAGATATAATTTGTGTGGGCTCACCAAGTTATTGTCGCTCCTATCACCTATCTGAGGCAGCAAGCTTAAGGCCTTCAAGGGGGCGGCCATGATAGAAGGCGTCATGCAAACCAAGTTGCCAGAGAGTTGGGTACTATACCGCTGCTTTTTGCAAGTCTGAAGACCAGAAGTACTGTGGTCTTCTGTTCTACAACTTTCAATGGCAAAGATATCAAAGCTCTGCATGGAGCGATGTTTAGAAGCCGGGTTTGAACGTCCTTCCAGCTTGAGAGAGTCAAATAAAGCCAACAGTGTAGATTTCCCATACTGTATACATCTGCCAATACCTACTATATGAATATAACCACAGTTATACGACCACAGCTTCACGTACTATATAAAATACCATCAGAAATGTAACATACAACAAAATTTCAAAGCAAAAACAATATAGGGGGTGCTTGTGCAGCCCTTTGGCCAATTGAAGCAAATTCAGCATGTCTTACTTATGTAGCTATTCAGGCACATTTCTTGTTTCAATTAAAGATGAGAGCATAATTATGGCAAACAGGAAGTATCAATTAGTTATGTTGAACAGGCTGGGTTACATGTTTCTGAGATTTAGAATGCCACAATCTCTGCCTCATGTGTGACCCCCTTGGTCACATAGTTCTGCCTTAGCACAGCGTTTCTAAAGTGCTGCTGCCTTGGATACTGTTTCAGTAGTACCATGGTTACAGTGATAGCGTAACCCTTGGCCAAACTAAGGTGGATATGACCCTATCACAAGCCCTTATATCATGTGTCCGTTCCTCCCTCTCCCTCCCCCCCCCCCCCCCTGATTTTCCGTACATCCCTCTCTACCTTCCCACTCTCCAGCTGTCAGCATGGACAGAATTCCAACTGCAACTGGCCATTGCTCAGAACCTACGACAATAATGGCCATAGATGGTACATGGGCACAGGCACGGTCTCTGCTGTCAGGCAACGAATTCTTACAGAAATTGAAAAAGGTTAGGTACATTATGTGCTTTACAATGTGTATTATGGTCAGTTGTTTTTATGCCAGTTTTGTACTGTATATACCCAGTCTTAGTCTCGCATACCCAGAGACTGCTTTCAGGGTGAAATGGTCTGGTACAATGCCTATACAGTACGTGGCTTTAGCAGAGCCTGCCCCCCCTCCCCTAGTAGAGTTTGATTGCAGTTATGTACATACCTTCCATGCATCACCAAGCAACTGCCCACCCATATACGTACATTGCTGAATCACAAGGCAACAATTTTTTACGCTGATCGACACAGAGTGCAAGGGAATGTCTTTCCTATCAGCCACTTTGTTTTGGAAAGCCTTTCTGTAGCAGCACTCCTTTACACTCATTGTATCAGTGCACTTCAGCTGATAGTTTGCTAAACGTAGATTGTTGTGGGTGGGCAGTTGTTAGGTGATGCAAAACATGGAGTGTAATTGTGACCACCCTATTTTTTGGGGGAGAGAGGGGGGGAGGCTCTGCACAAGCTGTGTATAGGTAATGTACCAGAACACTTCCTCTGCTAGTAACGTGGCTATATGAGACTGCAGATGTGAGAGTCGCCAGTAGAAATCGCACCTTAAGGACATTTGGCCGATTTTGGCATTATTCAATATTTGGGTAGCCACAAGTGTCTTTCAAACGTTCAACAAGTTTGAAGTGAATCTGCGCTTCTATTGGCGAGAAATCATCAGTGGAATGACATCCCCTCGCCATTTTATTTGTATACGCAGGATACAAAATAGCAAGAAAAAATGGCGGCCCCTCGTTCGCTCCTGTCTAGTTTCGTCTCATTTTCCATCATACTGTTGTTTGTTAACATTATAACAACAGTCAACTTGTAAAGTAGTGGTAATGGGACGAAAGATAGATACTGACAATTCCAGCTACGACAAACCCATTTAGAGAGCAACCAGTGGACTTCGAAAATATGCCTTCAAGGCCGACTTTTAGCATCGAAAGGTATGCATTGTGCTGCTAATTATATAAGTGGTATGCACAATTGATGTGCAGTTGTTCAAAATCCTCAGCGATATCGTTGAATGCCACTTTTCAACCCTTGAAAGGTGCTGATTTTCGGCGGCCATTTTCCCAAAAATGCTGATTAGTCCTAAGGTGCGATTTCTACTGGCGACCCTCACAGATTGTTATTGTATCCTAATCAGTCATACACACCTAGTCAGGCAGTCATCACTAGTATTAAATTTTAGAGTACTCTCCATACCATCAAAATTCAGGGGTATTGATATACAGTGTGATGTGGCTGCAGTTGTCTTCAATTCGTCCCTTTTAAATCTTGATCATGCTGTGTTGGCCCAATTCTCAGGTTAAAATCAATGCTGTGCCCAAGAGTGAGTATGTTGTTCGCACACAGCCTACTAAAGAGAGTTTGTGTACTTTGGAATCAGTAACTTATGCTTTGATGCACTTTGAGAACAACCCATCTCTGAGGGAGGTCCTGCTCCGACCCCTGCGCATGCTATGCCAGTTCCAACTCAGTCATGGCAGTGCGGTGCAGTACAGCAAAGATGATGTGAGGTATATCCATCGCACTGAAAGGAAGAAGATGATGAAGGAGGAGGAGGAGGAAAAGAAGGAGGTTGATGAAGAGGAGAAGGAGGAAAAGAAGGGGGAGGTGCAGGAGGAAGAGGAGGTGGATGAGCAGATGGAAGAGGAGGGTGTATAAGGAGGCACTAATAAAGGAGGCTATGGGATGAAAAGAATGAGGCATACTGAAGAAAGCAACTTGACAGCCCACCTTCCTTTTTGAGGCAAAATGAGAACCAGCCATGTAGTCTATGGGTGCACAGTAAAGGGTGGACTTCTACTGTATAAGTGAGAGGTACTCCTCATTGCTTCTTGAGTTTATCATTATGTAAGTAAAATTAATCAATTTTATTATACGTATGCCTGTGAATAGTGTACAATTTGCTCATTCCATTCACTTGATATGTATGATGTCATCATCTCCTGTCACCTTGAGAGAAAGACAGAGAAAGTTAACGATTTCATCATGCATACGTACAAGGAAATCATAGGTTCTTCTGGTAACTACAGTTGCCGGGAAGGAGATGGACCGATAATCTACAGTACAGGCAGGGTGAATCTTTTGTATACGTACACTTACAATGGAGAGAAAAATGACACACGGTGCTGATAACATACATAATTCTATTACATGCAGAAATAAGAGCGATATGGGAATGTAATAGACTAAGAATAAATAGAAGAGGGCTCTGGATATATATATAGGACTGAAATATCTGAATTCGTACATACATAGTAATGCCATAAGTATATGTAGATGTATGGTGGTCACTTGCAAGATAGACAATGTATAGACTATTCCATAAAGGGAGATGACTATACGTACATACATTCAGACTTCTATAGTATGCTATATAAATTATAATAATAATTTATGTATAGCATAAATGTGATAGTTACTGTACTATATAATAATTTATTATTTTGTATATATTGCTACGTACAGACATACTGTAGTATAATTTATATTGAACAAGCTGTTGATTAACTCGGGGCACAGCGGACAATTGCCTGCATGTAGTTTATCACTCAATTACAAATATTGAAGCTACAGTACTGCATGGACTGAACTACCATGAAATGAAGATACATTTCATAATGTACCAAGCAATTGCGCACTAAAGAAATGGAAGTGACTACTTTGTGTGTGCTACTAACAGTATATAGGTGAGAGCTACATAATCACTCGACTGATTCACTACTGATTGACTAGCTATGTACACACACCACTATCAGTTAGTATACTGGGAGAATGCGGCCCTCTGTTTTGAAGTGTTCAGCCAACCTGTGAAGGTACACAAAGGAAGGGACAGGCACTTGCAAGTTGCTATTGGCAAATAACCTACAAATCAATCACATGAGTGTGCTGCAAAGACGTGAGAAATGGTTGATATCTGGCTGCCATGATGTACTGCCTTGCATGCAATAAATACAGTAACTGTACAGTACAGCCAGATAGACAACAACAGTAATATTGTATGCATTATAATACATATCACAACAGAGTGACTCACCAGAGGACCTTGTTCACTTCGCCTCCAAAGTCACGCTTCTTCCGGCCAAGTCCTGGTACAGCACGCTCAACTAGATCACCAACCAGAGCAAGAGGATTGAATATTGGTAGCGTGATTTGCAGTCTGATTGGTGATTGCCTGAAGAAGCTGACATCCATGTATGCGGAGATGCTACCATGGCTGAAAAGGCCAATAGCAAGGTCGAATCCCATTTCTCGTATATCAATTATTCCAGTTAGCAGGAAGGAAGTTACTGCCTCAAGAGCTTTTAGTCCAATCCTCACTGTGAACTTTATTGCTTCAAGAACAGCGATTAGTATGTCCACTATGACTCGAGCTTTGTCAACAACAACTTGAAGACCTCTAATTAAAAGTTCAGCAGCATATAAAACTGCCTCCACAACCAGCAAAGCAGCCTTGGCCACAAGAATGAGCAGTTCCACTGGAGCTCTAAGAATTGCACAACCAATGTTATAGAGGACACAAAGAGGATCTGGAAGTTTGAAGCAGCAGCTGTCCCACTTTATGCAAGGCAGAACACATGCCCCCCAGACACGAACTGCGCAGCCACAAGGACACAGAAAGGGGATGCAAACTGCAGAGAAGAATGATACAATGTTATTTGGGATTACTCCTATATAATTTATATGTATGTAAAGCAACTCCCACACCTAATTAGATCTCTAATGTATGTATGCTTTCCTAGAAAGTGCCCTGAATGCCTTTCCTTGCAAATTTGTGAGTTTCTACTTCACAATTTACTGTTAGTACCTGCAGTTCAGTAATTTGCTCTTTAGACACATTTTGTATGTACCTTGTTACAGACTGTTTTCAATACCAAGGTAGGCACAATGCCGTTTAACCCACTTTTGTGCAAATGCGCCAGACCACCTTTTGGGATTCTGGTTCACAAGGCTAGGGCCAGTGGTGATCTTGATGATGACTTTCAATCAGGACATTCACCAAGCAGTACAGCAGCTTAAAACAGGAGGAAGTTGTGTAGGACTTTTTCAGCTCAAGAGCCTTTGTCAACTGCTCGCACAGCAGCTTGGTGATTTTCCTGATTGACTGTAACAGCATACGTAGTTATAAGCTTATACCAAATCACTGATGATAGCTCCTGCACACTTGCACTGTTTCTTAACATCGATTGTAAAGACTCTGCAATACTCCACTTGTGAAGAACATGTAGTAATTAAGTTTAATAAGAGACTTTTCACAGGGTTGATCAAAGTGAATAGTGCAGTTCTGTTGTGAGCGATTTCAGGTTGTGCTGATTTAACTCAACTTAAGGACCCTTCACATTCCTACATCATTTTGAATTACAAATCACCTTTCAAATATAAATGAAATACGTAGAAGCTAGCTTCCCAATGTATCACTTCACTATGCACCTATCTGTAGCACCTGTTTTCTCTCAACGATGACATGTCTTACTTTTGCATAGACAGACCGTTTCCCCTGAAAGCAGCCTGGCTACGCAAGACTAGATATGTCATCATAGTGGCTTGCTATATACACATGCAAGCCTGTCTATGAAGCCACTGTAGTTCAAATGCTTTTTAAACACCAGGGACATCCTTTAACTTTGATTATGTACCAGCCAGCATTTCACAGTCACTAATTTCGAAAAGGCCTGAGTGGCTACAGGTAAATCAGGCCCGATGGAGACATTCATAGACACTATAATAGACAAGTTCCTATGCCACCAAAAAGACATTGATTTGTGAATTCAGTTCACTGTTGAGAAAGAATCAGAGGATTGGAAGCGACTCTTCTTGGTTGTATGTCTGTACAGAGAGGCCAATGGAGGCATTGATCACCACCCCAGTGTACAGGAAAACCACTCATACCAACCAGTACCTGTCCTTTGTCTCACCATCCTATAGCATGCAAGGCAGCAGCAGTGAGGACATTTATCAGAGCTAAGCCATCTGGTCAAATGGTATAAAATGGGTGGCAGAGGAGACGATCATGGAGGCACTGACAAAGAATGGCTACCCACTGCATTTTATCAACAGGCACTTAAGAATCCAGATTTGTGCAGGAAGACTGAGGGTGCGAAGGACCAGTCTGACCCATCCTTATATAGCACTGTAAGGATGGCTCAGACCAGTCCTTTGCCATGGCAGCCTAGCTGAGATAGTCTGAAGGATCCTGAGCCACTGAACATCAAGGTGTCCTTTCATCCACCCGCATGTACTGTACGTCAGTGACTGATCCACTCTAAGCACACTGTACCAGTGGACCAGTGCAAGGGAGTTATGTACCGAATCCCCTGTTTGGAGTGCTCCAAAGTGTATGTTGGAAAGCCTGGGTAGAGCCTGAAGCACCGGCTAGCCAACACTGATGCATAAGTGTGCTATGAAATGGCAGGGGATGTAGCTGCTTCTACTCTGACTGAGCACATATGGTCCACAGGACACCAAGCAGCCTTGTCCAAGGCAGAGGTGATAGAAACTCTTATCTTTGTTACCACACCATCCTACCTGGAGTGCTGGCACATCCAAATCCACCCAAACATGTTAAATTGGATAAGAGAAGATTGCCCAGGGAGTATACAGCACTACTAGACTAGTTTGTTCACAAGAATAGCAACAGGAAAGAGTTAGTGCAAAAAACTACAGGGATATGAACCAGCTGAGTGTCCCTGATAATGTGCTACTGTATACTAAAATGATACTTAACCAGTGAGTAAAAGAAATATTATAGGAATGAAGGCACAGCAGCAGCATTGATGAAGATGGTGTTTTAGAAAGAGTTGAGTATGAGAGTGAAGATCTGAGTTAATAACTTTGCAGTAGTATTTCCGAAGATGATACATGCTGAAAACATGAGAAATGTGAGTGTTGCTGGAAGGTAGCAAGAGTATGAAAGCTAGATTCATTGTGTTTGATGATTGAAGTATGGGTGCTAGAGAGATGGAGTTAGAGCAGGAGTCAGAACAAAAGTGGTGAAGCAAGGAGAGTGAGACCTAGAGGCTAAAAGTGATCTAGAGGATGGGAACCTTGATGAATAAGATGCAAGAGAAGTGTAAGAGTGGAGGCTCAAAAGAAGACAATGAAAAATGATGGCCAGTGCCCTCCAAATAATTCAGAGGAGATATGTTCACTAGAATGTAACACTGGCTTAAATACAGCACCAGTATAAAGCATAATCTGTTTCTATTCAAATTCACACACACTCGATCAACACACTCATGTGCTGAATGACAAAATTTTCCTTATGAAATACACAAGGGTTAACAGAAATGCCATACAAAGTGCAATCAGGTGCCATAGAGCACCCAATGGTATACATGCAAGCTCACCATCTGGACAGGACCGGAATTTGCAGAGTGCATCAAGACTACGCCTCAATCCATTTAGCTTATTTCGTGCATCAGTCACTCTTGATCTAGCTGCTCGGATTCCATCTTCAGCGTCTCTGAGAGCTGCAACAGCTCTATCAAACACTACTTCACCTTCTCTTAGTTTTTCTTGGGCTCCCGATATCGCTCTTTCAGCAGCATCAGCAGCTTCACGCAGTACACCCACAACAGCCTCTTCAAGTCTCCTGAGGATACTAATTCTGAGCCTTCCTGAAACACGAAACTCTGAATCAAGTAGATTGCCAATACTTGCGTAGGCTTGAAGCTCTGCCTCCAACACGCCAAATAGGTTACCATAGACAGAAACCTCATACCCGGTATTGGATACCAGCAGTATCCCTTCAGCTTCAATACCAAATAATTTGACGTACCCGGAAGCATTTGCCATCACAATTGGAGTAGCTATATAGACATCGAGGAAAGGTCCTCTGGAGGTGACATCACGAGATTCATACATTGCCAGCAAACCTCCAGCAAGGCGAAGTGGGCTCAACCTACAGGTAATGTCTATCAGTCTGGGTGGATCCAGTACAATGTCTGCAAAGACCGTGAAACCGAAGATATTCAATGTTCCTCTGAAGTAAAATCCACGTGGAATGAACAATGAAATGGATGATATGGTTATATCAGTTAGTGCAAAGGATACTTGAAATCCTTCTGGATACCCAGTGTCTGCAAGGAATGAAGGCAGGGTGAATGAAACACAAAACATATCCAACACCCTTTGCAGAGTCAGTGGACCCATTTCAGCATAGAAAAAGTTGTCTTCAGGTACAGGGGATCCTAAGCCAATATATCCTGCTGCTTCCAACTGGTAACACTCCTCTTTGCCTACACGTACTCTGCCACCAAATGCAATCCCAGGAACAGGTACTCCAGGAGTAAGAGTAACAGCCAAGAATAGGTCGCATATGTCTAGGATGGAAATCCCAAATGCATTCTCCCAGCAGCCAGATAGGGACATTTCCAAAGCAACTGACAAACTGGGCAGCTTCAGCCTAAGAGCTCCAGTTAGAGTTACAGGTGGAGTAGGTAAATCCAAACTAGCTTCAATTCCCAAACTGAAAGTAGTGGGTGAAACTCTTATTTGCAGTGATGCAGAGGACAAGGTAAGAGATCCCAATTTGAAGTCCATCACTCCAGCTTCAATAGTCATAGCGCCACTGCTCAGCAACTCCACTTTAAGAAAGAGCATTGCATTTTCTCCAAGAAGGTCTCTCGCTATTGAACAAAATGCATCTGAGGAGCATGTGTCAGGCCATGAAGCTCGGACTACAATGGTTACGCCAGGTACAACACTCTCTAGGTCAGATACCAAAGAGCCCCTTAGTGGCAGCATTGAAACTGCTGTTGGTGCAACAACCACAGCCACATCCAATTTCTGGTTTAGGATAGCTATACGTCTCACTCCATCTCCGACAACAGGAGCAAGCAGTTTTGCCAGTACAAGCTGCCGAATCTCAAAAGCATAAAGCCAACGCCGAGACTGCGATACACATACTGCAACGCTGAGTGCTCCAAAATCACTTCTTAGGATATCTGCAGAGAAACACATATTGTCCGGGAACTGATTTGCTCTGAACTCAAGGAAAAGGCAGGGGCGATATAGGCCAAAGTTAGCCAGGCCTGATGACTTAATCAGTGCAGGTGGTTGATTGGATGACTGAAAGGCAGATATTAGTTCACCAACACTGAATTGCGCATCTTCAGCACAAGCCTGCAGGTTGTACACATCATCTGCAAACGTAATTTGAACAGAGAAGAGGCTACCAACGATAATAAGTTCGCCCGTAATGTTGAAATGAGTGAGTTCAAGTGAAGCTTGATAGCTCACTTCAAAATCAATGAAGATGTTCTGTACCTGAAAGTCATCCAGGAATATATTCAGTGTCTGTGATATTGCTATGGACAAATGAAGCGTGCGCAATTCAAAGTTAAGGTTCATTTCGACTACCCGAATGCCAAAGATATCCAGATCAAAGAGGTCAACATTTGGTGGGATGAGTACACTGGATATGGCACGGAGTACATCACCAATCCTGAAGCCAGTACCAGGCTCAAGTGGCTCAAAAACCACTCTGCCACTCTCAAAACGGAAGATCCACTGCACCTCTACTAGCCCTTCAATGGCAAATTCAAAAACCACTTTGAAGCCAGTATAATCAAAGGCCATGCTCAGTTCAGGGAGTTCAAATCCTAACTGTTCAACAGCTTCAAAAGGAAAATTCTCTGTATTGTATATCAGATGAAAGTTAGGTAGCATCAGATCAGCCAGAAAGGGTATTCCACTGATATCAAATCCAGTGACATCCTGAACAAGGCCACCAAGTTGCAAATTTAAACCGGCATTCTCGCAGTCTGAGATGATTGCTATTTCAGCTGATCTCCGTCCCACATTGACAAGCTCATGACGAAGGAAAATGCAAACTGTCTGTTCAAACCAATCCTGAATACGAATGGTTCCTTGTAGTACTATTGTAATGGTCAGGTTGGCTGTGTCATAGAGGCCTTTAATTTGTATGTCAGTGAGGAAAATGACATTACCAAAAGGTCCATTCTGAATGTTCTGGCCAACAGCAGAAGCTAGAAACTGGATAAGATCAATGTCTTCCTCAAGGACCAACTGAGCACCAAAGTTCCACTGTGATGCTGTCATGTCAACCCACAGGTGAAACTGCTTTTCACCGATGGTCCAGAATCCAGACACTTCCAAATATGCCAACTCAGGTGATTGCAGTATGTTGGATACAGTCACTTTGAGGGTAAGAGTGGACACAGACAGCAAACCTCTGAATAGATCCAGCATGCCTCCAGTCTGAGCTGTTTCCGCATATACTTCTTGTGATGTACAATTGTATGAAATCTTGTTCAGATTGGCAGGAAATGGTAGTGCAACACTTTGAGCACCTGATCCAAACAGGGCAAGAATGATGTCAGATGCGGGGATGCTAGCAGCAGCAAAATTAAGACAAATGTAGTCTTCCTCAGTGGTAACTAGCATCTGGCCAAAGTCAAGGTTTTCAAGTTGAGTGAAGATGGTATTCATACAAGAGCAAAGCTCGCTATTGCTACATGTATCAAGAGTGCCTCGAATTGCATTAATAAAGTTGCTGTCAACTGCCACAGGTGGAATTGAGACAGAAGGCAATTGGAACTCTGGAAGGGAAGGGGAAAAGGATATAATTATAATATGTACGTAGTAATGCATTTGCTAGTGCATTAAGATAGATGCAGTGTTGCATGAGCTATACCTTAGGAAAGCATTGCTGTAAATTGTGGCATTGCTTGAGGACTACGTTAATTGTTCAGCATTGGTTGCATACTTTTGCTTGTCTGATTTCAAATTATTTCATCTGATTACATATTATATTATTCATGCTGTAATTACATGTATCACTTTATAATACACTTTAATCAAAATCAATCAATGTATATTGTATATCAGTATTGAAGACCATCCCTATCTTCTACTACAGTCAAAAAGTTAGCATGTTAAGTAGGTATCATGAAGTTGTGTCACTCCGTGCTTCTTAATGAGCATGTCTTCTCGGCCTCTTCCCCTCCATTTCTCAAGCAAACCTTTCTTACCGTTCCTGTCAATATTGATGAGTCTAACCTTTCAATCACTTTGCCTTCTCTCCACATTCTAGCTATTATACTCATTACTGAAACAGTTACAATTCTAATGGCAGTCATGACTTGAAAGACACATAGGCGAGGAAGGAAGGGAAAATTGACCACCAGCCGGTAATGAACCCAGGACAACTTACGCTCTATCATGGAGTTTCAGCTGTGACAATTCGCCCTTCCTCGCTTTTATAGGCTAGTTACTGGGTGTGTGTGCATTTATGGTCAGTCTCTCACCGTCTTTATCAATTGCCCACTGGCAAGATTGGAAAAAAATTCAATGAAGGTGGCCAGTGAAGCCCAGGAATGAAAATGGCTCACTAAATCAGATGTATGTTTTAATGACATCTTGAAGGATTACATATAGCCACAAGAACTAATTGCAAAAATGTGCCATTACTGTAAATCTCCAAGGAAGATCAGCATTTCAGATTGTATACTTCTCTGTAGTCACACAATGTACGTACCATATTCACTGAGCATTGTGCAATGTTCATGTTCAAATGCACTTACTCTCACAATCTCGCAGATTGGCACTCAGAATGCGACCCTGGTTGCAGAAGCATGTATAGCTTCCTATGGTGTTCTGGCAGTTGTCCTGGCAGCTATGAGCTCCCTCTTCATGGTCATGTCTTTCCTTAGCCAATAAGGCAGTGCCGAATTCAAGCAAGCTTTCGTGCATAGCTTATTACGCGATAGAGAGAGGGCTTTCAGCAGCCAAGAATGCTAACAGCCAAAGTATCTAAATAGTGAAACAAAAATACTCCCCTATTGATAGCCAGAGCAGCTCCCTCGCACCAGATAATAAGAGTAAGCTTCTGCGCAAGTGCGCGTCGCACCTTGGAGACCCAACCTGAGGCACGCAGAGTGTCTAAGAAACGGCTGGTTGTGAGGCACATGTGCACTGCCAGAGCGGCCATGTTTGCAGTTACATCATTGCGTCGTCCAATCACATGCCCGTTTGCCACGCAAAAGCAAATGAACGAACGAATGCACAGACTGGAAAAGATTAAGTATATTAACTCAAGGATAATGCTTGTACAATGTTTCTGCAGTGTTGAAATCAAGAGCTCTTTCAATAATTACATTTTGCTGATTGAATGACCTAGTATTGCTTTGTTTGTTTACTGATCTATGCAATATAAATTACACAAATAACTATACATATATCAACCATGTGTGTATTCTATGATATTGTATTAAAGCTTACCTGGACATAGTGTTTGATTCATTAATCTGTACCCAGTATTACAGCTACATGTGAAGGAGCCAATGTTGTTGTGACAATTTTGAGCACATGGATTGTTGTCACATTCGTTGATGTCTGAGGAGGACAACGAATTAATTCATTATTGTACGTGCATGTATTTACATACAGCAGATTACTGAGCCACATGCAATTCTATGGTGGTATCCCCTACATACTCAATACAACAGCAATGTGAACTGGAACAGTTCAAATGCATGGGTGTTCCACATAACTTGAATATGATGCTACTGAATTTCGTGATTACAGTGTACTCTCGTTAATCCGCCAAGCTGTGACATGACTGGAAACATTATCCAGCAGCAGCAAAACTGGTCGATTCTTCTTCCTCTTAATGTAGTCATCAAAATGGTGCAGCCACTCAGAGAAAATGTATCCAGTCATCCAGGCCTTCTTGTTGTGATAATAGTAGACATAGCTGCTGGCCATGAAATCTTTGAAACAGCGTGGTTGTGCAGATTTTCCAATGACTAGGGGCTTCAGGCGATCTGAACCATCTGCGTTGGTGCACAGTGCCACTGTTATGCGATCCTTGTACTGCTTGGTTCCTTGTCTGGGACCCTGTGCCAATGTCTTGCTGGGTGGCATTCGATAAAATAAGCCTGTTTCATCCATGTTGTAAATATCTTCTTGAGCATAGCTTGCAGTAATCGCCTGCAGCTCACTGCGTGAGGATGATACTGAACTCGAGCTGACAGAAGCAGCTTCACCGTGCAATGCCTTCAGGGAAATGCCATGCCTAGCCTTAAAGCGACTCAGCCAACCTGACGACGCCATAAAATCCTCGCACTGGAGTCTTTCTGCAAACTCCTTCCCCTTTTCCAACAGTATGGCGTCCGAAATTATGGCCTTCTTTGCCTGCATTGTGCTGAACCACATGCCAAGGGCTTCCTCAAGCGATTCGAACTTAGGCTTCCTCATACGCTTCTGGCTGCGTTGATGGGATTCACGGGTTTCCCAATCGATCTTTCGCTTTAAAACATCTCCCACTGTCCTTCGCGCGATATGAATACTCCATTTGCTAGAAAAATGCCCAGCAATCTGCTCCTGCGTTGATTTAGCATGCTTGGCTTTGAACTCGCACATCTCCTTCTTCTGCAAAACTGTCAAATCGCATCGCGCTCTCTTCCTCGCAGCAGCCATCTTCTCAATTGGCGGATAAAGTGTTAGGTAACACGTATAATTAGAGGAAGTGACGTCAGAAACGTGTGGCGGAGGCGGATTAACCGATTGGCGGATTACAACAATAGTAAAGCCATACAAATGAATTCATGCGCACGAATGTCGGTGGATTAACGGGTTTGGCGCATAAAGCGGTGGCGGATTAACGAGGATTCACTGTACAATGCTCACCTATGCATGTTACAGTGCCTTGCAGTTCATATCCTGTATTACACTTGCAAACAAAGGAACCAGGCACATTGTGACATATGTGATCACAGGGCATAGTTCTATTGCACTCATCAATGTCTGCATGGAAAGGAGTAAACATACAAGAAATATTAATAACAATAAATTGTAACAGATATAGAATACCCAATGTAAAATGAGCTATTATGTAATTATTCTGTTATAGCTAATCTCCTTTGCTTTGGATATATAGCTGTCTGCATGTAACCATAAAGACTAGTATGTTGCGCCTCATATGAAGATCACTGCCAAACAGGGCTTCAGGCCTGTCTATACTGTAGTCATATGCCATAGGCCTAGTACCCATTATACTAGCACCCCTGCATTGGGATAATATCACATACACATGCAATTATTGTGCTTATGGAGGCATACACACTGATAGCTAGATGTCAGTTGCACACCTTAAGAAAAATGGGCAGTGCAAGACTTAGTGTTTAACTACGTGTTTTACAAATGCGAGTCCCTATATTATTGTACATTCATGATGCATACACAGGGAGAGTTTGATTATTTTTGTCTGGATGATTGACTTGCTATCCTCTACTTCCCTCCTGCTCTCTGTGAATCACAAGCCAGTTATAAGCATCCACTGTACTGATAGGTGTGCACATGCCTGGTATGGAATACATATGTTGTAGTGTTGCCACGATATAGGAAAATATGTATCACGATTATTGTAGGTTTGTATCACGATATATATTAATGAACAATCAGCATGGTGCTCAGATATAAGCCAAACACATAGAGTAATACAGTGAGCATTAAAGCAAACAGGTGAGGTACATGCATACATGGTTTTCCAGCTGTTACTCGGGACTTTCAAAAAGAAAGATCAGTCGGTCAGCATGTCAGCAGAGATTAGGCCAATATCGCGACAGGAAGAACACTACTTTTGTATCGCGATATTGTGTATATATCGCGATATATCGTGTATCACGATTATTGTGGCAACACTAATATGCTGATGACATACCTAAGATTTGTATTGTACTCCTGTGATCACTGGAGTGATGGATGATGGAATGTTGAGGTTTATGGGATAGTTTATGTTATCACTACAAGGTGTAGGTGCTAGTCGACATAACTACATTGTGACTACAGTGCTGTGTTGCACCTCTAAAGGTGTTTTGGGTGAGGAATGCTATTTGAACTGCTGACAAATTGTAAGAGTCACGTCCTCAGCTCTGACCAGCAGTGTGTGTGGGAGTGTGTGGATGTGACGCACGAACCTGCACACTTATGCATGCTTACACATGCAATGCAGAGATGCACCCTCGCATGCACACATGCACACATACATGTGTATGTGCACACACAATACATGTGTATGTGCACACACAATACATGTGTATGTGCACACACAATACATATATATGACTTGATTTGTATGTATGACCATAGCTCTGGGCATGCAGGAAGTCCACAATCTCGTGGAACTTGAAACTGTGGCACTACTCACAAGAGAGGGAAGTGGAAGAAGGTGCTAAATGTTACATCCACTACTTACATGCAAACACTTCGCAAGGTGGAGGAGACAACCATTGTAGATCAAACCAGGAAACACCAGAGACCAAGAGCTACTACTGAAATGCCATCTACATCTATTCACTCCCCACTCCCTCCCAGGAATGGTCCCACTGCAATAAAGAACAGAACTTCTGACATGTTGGCTTGCAATAATTTGTCCACACGAATGAAGGGCTTCTGCCAGGACCAGATGCACTTCTGGTTAAGTGACAGGGCGGAAATCTCTTCCTTCATAGCGTTGGGACTTCATCACCATTGTCAGTTCTCCCACAAGGAGACTATAGCGCCTAGCCAAAACACTGGTAAGAACCTAGGTATTAAGAACTTTTACAGGTTACAGAGAACACCAATGCAGCATTGCAGATGCACCAATGGTGAGCTAGCCTGTCCATATGTAACCATGAATCTAGTTGAATGGATCAGGGAAAGTTTGATCAAATCAGGCAATCAATTAGCAAAGTCAGTTATCCAATGCAATGGAATCTCCTGGATGTGGAGTTGGGTTAGCTTTTTACACACAAATTTAGGCACGCAACCATTGAAAGCATTACTACAGTACATGCATGAAATGTCACAATGACTTTGTACCTATATGACATTATTTTTTACCTAGATTACTATGGTGACAAAAGCACTATTGTCCCAATTTGCAACATGCCCATACTCACCTATGCAGTTTCCATTGCTATCCATTTCATAACCATCAAAACACTCGCATCTATATGATCCCTCTGTGTTAACACATGTTTGGTCGCAAGGAGAGGTTGGATTACACTCATCAATGTCTGTGGAAGAATTGTTGATAACAATTACAAGGAATGACATTGAAAGGCAAGACCACTTTATCACTATCCTACTGTACAGTATATCGCTAGTTCAAATTACTCGCTAACCTGTGCACTGAAAGCCGTCTGGATGCAGGAGATAGCCAGTTCTACACTCACAGTAGAATGAACCATCAGTATTTATGCAGTCCTGGCCACATGGGTTGTTACTGCATTCATCAACATCTAAGAACAGCAACACATGCATATTCTGACTTGTCAAATGAACATTTTCGAGTACAATCATCAATGCATGCTTTATTGTGGTTTACATTAAATCAGTTTCAGAGATTGTTTCAATGAATTGTGTACATAAGTCAAAGCATTCATTAACAGGGATGAGCTAGATGAATCTGGTATGAATTTGTGCTATCAAATCCTGCATTGAGCTAGCTAAGTGCATTGCATGACTTGATTGCAAATGTTATGACAGAGTTACTATGAGCAGCAATTTCTCCATTCAGTTGAAATCCTTAATGATACAGTGGAACCTGTCTAAGATGGTCACTGTGCTAGGCAGCCACCTCTCTAAAACAGTAAGCCTCCCTGCCCCCAAATAGCTCTAAAACATTGCAATCTACCTCTGTAGAGCAGCCACCTCTCTATAAAGATCAGTTTAGAACTGGCCCACAGGTGGCTATCTTAGACAGGTTTCACTGTACACACAAAAAGAATTGAATACTACAGTGGCTAGTTTTCAATTTAAATCCTGGCATTATGCAGTGACTGGTCACTAGCTAGAGCTGCAATTTATTCAATTCAGTTAAAGAGTCTTACCAGATGCACAGCTGGATCCAGTGTAGCCAGGAATGCAGTCACATGTGAAGGGTGCCGTACACAAGCCACCATTCTGGCATGCTGGTGAGCAATGGGCTGAAGGGGATATACATGTACATAATTTATGTGTATGTAGGGCATAGAAGACATGGGTATCTGATCTAACTGTAGTCAACACTTGCTTAAAAGATGTCAGCTAGAACATTGCAAACACAAAGTACTGATGTGTGTAGGAACTCTTCACATGCAGCCAATCATAGGTAGCATTGTAAGTGTTGCACACAACTCACGTTGATTGCATGTGGGACCTGTCCATCCTGACTGACAGGAACACGTCCCAGGAGATGAACATGTTCCTCCATTGGCACAGGCTGGATTGCACACAGCTGAAAGGTACAACAGATGATTTTGGAGCTATTGTGAACACTTATGCAATTGCACAACTCAAACTACATAATATACCTCCTTCAGTTATCTCCACTCAGCAATTGCATTTGTGTCTTACAAGGTCATGCACAGTTAGCTGTGTCTGTACTCATATATACATGAATTCAGTGCACATACATATGTATTAACACATTACAAGCAAGTGCGGCCTTCGGCCGCACTCGCTCCGCGTCGCGTCGCTGAGTGGGCAACGCAGGCCATCCATCACCATTTGGGTGATTGCAGCTGGGTGACATTGCCTGGATATATTGCTGATCTTGTTTACACTGACATTGGCCACTGTCATGCACTTGCATGCACATATACATATAGCTAGCTACACCTACACCATGTTAAAAGTATTGCATGGTCATGCCTTTCCTTAGCCAATACGGCAGTGCCGAAGCCAAGCAAGCCTTCTGCCCAATAGCTTACTTCTCGATAGAGAGAAGGCTTTCAGCAGCCCAGAACGCTGAGCTAAAGTACCCAAACAGCGAAACAAAAATACCCAAGCACCGATAGCCAGAGCAGCTGCCTTGCACCAGATAATAACAGTATAAGCTTCTGCGCAAGTATGCGTCGTGCCTTGGAGACCCAACCTGATGCGCGAAGAGTGTCTAAAAGACGGCTGGCTGCCGGGCACATGCGCACTGCCAGAGCGGCCATGTTTGCGGTTACGTCATTGTGTCGTCCAATCAAATGCCCGTTTTAAATGCCACGCACAAGCAAACGAACGAACGCACAGACTGGAAAAAGATTAAATATACGAGCAAGCATGGCCTTCGGCCGCGCTTGCTCCGCGTTGCACCGCCCAGTGGACAACGCAAGCCATCCATCACCATTTGGGTGATTGCAGCTGGGTGACAGTGCCTGGGTATAATGCTGATCTTGCTTGCATTGTCATGCACTTGCATGCACATACAGCTACACCTACACCATGTCAAAAGTATTGCTTGGTTATGTCTTTCCTTAGCCAATACGGCAGTGCCGAAGTCAAGCAAGCTTTCTGCCCAATACCTTACTTCGCCATAGAGAAAGGGCTTTCAGCAGCCCCGAGCGCTGACAGCTAAAGTACCTTAATAACGAAACAAAAATAGTTAAAATATCCACGTACCGTTAGCCAGAGCAGTTCCCTCGCACCGGAAAATAACAGCAAACTTCTGCGCAAGTGCACGTCGCGCCAGGGAGACCCAAACTGAGGAGCGCGGAGTGTCTAAGAGACGGCTGGCTGCGAGTCACAGGCACACTGCCAGAGCGGCCATGTTTGTGGTTACGTCATTGCGTCATCCAATCAAATGCCCGCTTTTAATGCCACGGACAAGCAAACGAACGAACGAACGAACGAACGAACGAACGCACAGACTGGAAAAGATTAAATATATTAAGGATTAAGGATGTCCATGTTCATTTTGCATGTACACGCACACACAGACACACACATGTACACGTACGCACACACACACACGCACACACACACACACTTCTTCTTCTTCTTCTTCTTCTGTTCTCCTTGTCCGCTGCGGGACGTAGGGCAGGTTCCAGGCGTAAGCCTGGGACCTATCTTCGTAGCCAACTACCTTTCCTTTCACAGGTGAGTGGGCTAGTCTCACGCTGGACTACCCTGGGCTGAGGAGGGCTGCAGGGCGCCTAGCCGTCGATGGCCGTGTTGGTCACCCGTCCATCAGCTGAGCCGACAGGCCCAGGGGGTGCGGTGAACAGTTGGTGCCGCTGGCGGGGTCAAAGAACACACGGTTCGCTCGCTGAAGCTTCGTTGGTCGGTCACTGCTGCCGTGAAGTGGTACTCTCCACTGGCGAAGACCCACGACGCTTACACTTCCAGTCGTCGGAAACTCCATCCAGCAGAATAAAACGCACCACCTCCGCGCGAACAGGGTGTTACTGTGGTCTCCTTCAGCGACCGCGTGGTCTCCTTGCCGCCATCTTGATGATGTCACACACACACACACACACACACACACACACACACACACACACACACACACACACACACACACACACACACACACACACACACACACACACACACACACACACTAAGGTGGCAGAACAGGGGGAGTGTAAGGGTGTGCCCATGACATATTGCTGCACTCTCACTGCGCACACCCTTACACTTTATACAAAATTGCATGATACATCACCACATGTATGAAGAGCACACATGCAAGGACATGTGCACATTGCACTCAGCAATGTTACAGTACATGCATGCTCAGAATACAGACACTTGCACTTGTTAAAGCAGATGGATATAGGACATTCTGATGCAATTCACAGTTCTTTATTTATTTTACTCCCATTTCTGCCACCTGTTAACAGTATGCCTCTTCAATATTTAGAAGCTATGCATACAAAATATTGTGGAGAACCTGGTGACTAATCAATTGTTAGTGGAACGCAGAGAGAAAGAGTAGAAGAAAGAGGACTGCAACTTGGTATTTGATATAATCCAAGTGCAAGCATTTTTCTTCAAGTGAGTGTATGGATTAGAGGAAAGTGAATGTAAATTATTGAACTCTTTCACTGGCCGCTGCTTGTTTCGGCTGCAGTATGTACATATAATTGTAGTAAATGAGATGAAGGTACAACCAACATCTATGCAGCTAAACCTTTCCAATCAGTTCAGTTGACTGAGGAGACAACAGGCAAATTTAACGTAGTAACTGCAAACTCAACTCACGTTGACTACAGGAAGATCCAGCCCATCCTGGGGTACAAGCACATCCATTAGGAGACACACATGTTCCTCCATTGGCACAGGATGGATTGCACACAGCTATATTTAGATTAGCATAAAACACAAAACTGTCACACCTGCATACATATGCTGTACATGCTTGTGGGGGTCATCCTATATATAGCAACAAATTAGAGCAACGAACAGGTGCATTCGTGAATCAAGATTGAGGCGGAGGAGTGGACTTGGAATGGATGATGGTGCTGGATTGGCCATCATCATGAGATAAACAAATACGAACATTTCTTTACTCATTTACACTGATAGTCCTTCCAAACAATTGTTTCAAAACTATGTAAGTATGGTACTCGTTTTGAGTGATCTGTGTAATTGTTTGAATAATAAATAAGACATATCCTACGTATATATATAGCTGTTTTGTGTATGCATCCGTGCAAGATATTGGATTAGCAGAAATTACTTAATACATATTATACATGTTTCCCTTATGTGGTGACTGTAGTCACTGCAATATGATATGATGACAGATGACTTGGTTGTCAGTAGTGAGAAGCTTAGTTGGAAACCTTCTGCAAAGCACAAATACAGGGTAATGATACCGTATGACAATATGAATGTAACAAGGATCATGAGGTGTTCTAGAGATTACAAAGAAATTGGTTGCATGAGTCAGTAATGTAATCCAGCATTCTCTTTAGGATATGTGCATGTGTGTGTATGCCTTCTGATGTGTAGCTATTTGCATCATTTAAATGGCTTGAGAGATTTTAAATGGAATTTGTGTTGCTGTGACTTTGAACAAGAGGCAGATGCATCACTCTACAGACTTAGCTATTGATGAAGGACTTACGATTGCAGGTACTTCCTGATTGCTGGTATCCAGAGCAACACTGAAAGTTGCAGTAGTAGGTTGTCCGAGAGCTAGTGCGTTGTGTTAGAACTTGTCTAGACCTGAATGAAAACATACCATGTATTAGACAGTCACTATCATTGAATGTGGCAGCATATGGGAAAGCTTCCTTATCTAGCAGTTGCTGTGTCATTATGATATTACGATGGGTTAATTTACAGATTTATATTATATGGAAAGTTACGTGTTTCTCTAGTACCATAATTATAATCTTTCCCCATTCCTTTCAAATTTCAAAGCAACCTTAATTTTAGCAAAGTTTTCCAAGATAAACCTTGAGAATGCAGATTATAAGGTTTGAAATCACTGTTTGTTAAGACTATGCAGTCAGAAACTGCTCAGGGAAATGCCTGCAGCAGCATTGTGCATGTACATATAAATGTACTGGTATTAATGGTTGTACTGAAAGTTGTACATGATACTTCAGCACCCAAATCAGCCCAAAGCAGATAGCTAGGGTTGCTCACATGCACAGACCAGAATACTGTAACCATAAACAGTTTCACTGTGGAAATACTTTTGTGTTGTTAGTGGGCACCATTACACTGTGAATTATAGTGCATAAAATGTACGCAACTTACATTACTCTCGTAAAGTTTCCAGCCAGTTTGTAGAGATGATTTAGCTTGCCATAACTTAAAGGACTGCTATTCTCAATAGTCCCAAGACAGGCCGATGCAGAAGCCAACAAGCAGGCACAAGTGGTGGCATTTGCGCAATTATAAAATTGATGGGCAGCTTAAGATGGGCACTTCAATGCAAACACATCATGTCTTCTCTCGCCTCAGCCACACACGTGTGGTTATGTTTTGGCTCAAAACTGTCATACAATGCTCCACTGGAGCATTGACAGTGATGCCACAAAGCGCAGCCATGCCCACATCCATGTTTTGGGTGATTCCAGTAAGAATATTTTATGTACGTAACTACGCAAAAAATACATGTGAAGGTTCTTCTGCAAATTTAATACCTGCATATGAGCAATCCATCAGATCCAGAGATCTTGACGTCAATTATCTAACAAGTGACCTTGATATTAAGCTTATTGACATGAACACTATGTGCACATTATGGAGACTGAGGGTTGCTTTTGAACTTCTGCTCGTATTACTAAGTTAGAGTGTGTAAAAATAATTATGTTGATTAATTTACAAACACACACACCTTTGTCTTGATCGTCTACATCTGCTCCATCCAAATATGCCACAGCTGGTATAATAGTATTCAGTGTAGTATTGCGTAACATAGTAATAGGATGTATAGTACTGACGTGAAGTGGCAGTTACTTCACAAGCACTGCAGGAACATAGAATAAAGTGTCATATTAATAATAAATTATCATACTGATATCTTTACCATGCAACTAATACTCACACGTGAATGTTACATAGATTAGTGGGGGTGAGTTGTGTGCAGGAAACTAGGACTAGGTTAGTACAGTATAGTGCTTACATGTACATACAAAGATTGTGGACATAAGATGCATATTTTAGATTAATGACACATTGGCTATGGATAGTTTGTGTCTTCTAGAATTTCACTGCATAGCTATCACACACTGAGAGGGTATGTCCTTTATCTACTACTACCATTGGCTGCTCTATAAGCAATATTTTGGCAGGACTGGCTGGGTTTATAGTATAGAATCAGATGGAGTTCATTTATGTGAAAATATATCAACTTTTGTGGATTCCAGCAAGCACTCCAGCCCAGCCAATGAGAAAGGTTCCAAGAGCAAAAGTCTTAGAGACTGCCACTGGAAACATGCAGTATGCGACAACAGAAAGCAAGCTTATTCTGGCGACTCATCAGAAAAAGCTCATCATGCTAACTTTGCAAATCATTGCTTGCTGATGAATCAAGAGATTTTGGATAATGCCAAAGAGTGACACTTTTAAAGAAGCTCATCTGCATGTCTTGGAACGTGTCCATTCCAGTTGACCGCAAATAGCAAAGCCAGCTGCCTCCCCCCATATAAAATATTCAGCAAGCCTGACTACTAGTAGTAATTACTATTTTCAGCTGATATAAAATTGGTACAGAGACCTATGGCACTCCAATGGCATTAGACAGCCTTGTGGTTTTATGCCTGCTATTTCCTGCAGAATTTTCAGTTACATACATATTACAATGTAGAGAGCCGGCAGCTGATGTGTTTTGAAGTGTCCCACAGGTTTATAGGCAAGATACTTGTTGTTTCAGCTACTGGCACTATCCATTGAAAGTCTGCTCTTTTCTTGTGTAACTTGTTACACTGAAATGACCAGAGGAACTCCTCTTGTCCTCTAATACATTGCCTTTTACTACATGGAAAGGTTTTTGGCTTGACTGAGAGAGTCCTAATAATTGTAATCTCATATTAATTTTTGTAAACTAAACACTAATAATGCACCTACCCAGTTGAAGGACTGTGAGAGCATCCATTATTTGGGCAGGTGCAGGTAGCGCTTCCCTCCTGGGCGATGGCCAACACAAGCAGAATGTCCAAGAGAGTACAGAGCAACTGCCAACCCATTGGAGACCTTCCCTAGCTGAGCTCTGCATGAAAAATAACTGTTACTTATGGCTTAACTGGCACTGGAATCACCTCCCCCAGGTTCCAGCCCCCTATTGGGCCTTATCAGTGTGGTGCACTGATAAGGCCCACTGCAATGGATTTCAATTTTAGCAAAATCACTTCTACAATGGCACCTACAATACTGTGGAATGTAGTTGTGCTGCGTACATGTACATCAGTGTGCAGCCAAAATGGAGATTCCATTTTTCCTGTTGTACAATTAAATCATGAAAATTAACTGTTACTCATGACTGAATTGACACTGGAATGAGTATCAGAGATACAAACTGCCAAGTAAACATGTATCAAGGTTGTAATCAATCGCTAGTGCTTTCAACATAGGTTTTGTTAAGAACCATGCCAATTTCACCCACAGTAAACTTGTCAAACTATGCATGTCTTTGTAATAGAACTGATAAGTATATAATGTGGTAGGTATGCTACCTAGCATTCTGACATGCTCAAGCGTCCCGATTGGAGTGCAGGGTGTACACGGCTGTTTCGCAATGGCAGCTTAGTTTAAATGGCCGCAGATTGGGAATCGGGATTCGGTCTAGAGCTGCACTGTGGGAAAGTTGGTTTTTAGCATTTTTCTCCGTGAAAGTCGAGACAATCTATAGGAAACTCCGTATCAAGGTGAGGAGAACAGTGGATAATGTGATGTAAAGGATAAAAGCATTGTTTATGCTGTTATGTTAGCGATATTTTGGCAAACATTTGCTCGTATTAAACGGCTCGCTGTGCGTTTCTCTGGGTTTTCCTGCCAACATGCTATGAATGTCGTGATAACCCAACCACTCTACAACATAGCAAAGGAAAGCTTCTTCTTGAGCCATTTTCTTACTTCAAGTTTTGAACAAAAATACAATAGCCATAGCTAATGAATAGTGCAGCATGTGTATGGGGTAGGTGACTACACAGTGCACTTCCCCATGACCCCAGCTATAGTGTCACTAAGTCTCAGTGAAGTGAGAATGTCTCTGTATTGCAGTTTCTGCTTTACCTTTGCTATAATTATTGAATCTGCAGTTTTTGAATGTTACTGTTTCATGCATGCATGGTATAGCTATTAGCCAGCTAGCTTTTTGATCTGAAAGGACATGAACAGTTCATGACTGTTATTCCAGCCTGGAAACTGCTGCAGTTGCAAGACTACTGACTAGGAACTTCCAAAGAGGTATATTGTATGTGATAGCACTATATAATTCCGCTTTCGTATTTATACGTAGCTATACATAGAAGTATATAGGTATGAACTGGCAGTGCACTGAATTATATTATCATGCATCCATGCCTACAAAGAACCATACAGCAATAGTAGCTATGTATCATTGAATCAATTGATTAAAACGTAGTATATCAAATAGTGATCTGTCATGCCAAATTTGCCCCCCCCATAACTGCCCCCCCCGCGGAACTGAAACGGCAACCGAAATGGTTCGCCCTCTGCTAAATTACCAACGCCAGCGCGGATTGACGGGCAGATTCGTCGTGTACTTGTACCCTGACGTCTTTCCCTAGGCTGGGACGCTTTCTCAATCCAGGATAACATGTTTCGTTCGATGAAAGGGCGATTTCGTTCATTAGATGGGCGCTTTGGTTCGATTTATAGGCGATTTCGTTTGATGAGTAGACGATTTTGTTCAATGAATAGACGATTTCAGCTGACATGTTTTCGCTGCGCGCTCAAGATCCACCACAACAACGAATATCGGGAGACGAAAGGGACTTTGTCACTACGGCGGAACCATTACGGCAGCCATTTTCTGCCGTTTTTGGCCCGGCGGAACCATTTTGGCGGGGGGAACTTTTACGGCGTGACAGTTCACATCATTTCTGATAGATTAAGAGACTTTGAAGTAATTTACATGCAAAGATGAGAGTTTACTTGGAATGCTACGAGCTATCTAAGTACATATATAGCTACCCAGGATACAGCTTAGCCTGATGGTATGTTGTGTACAGTGGGAGGACCTTGTCAAACTAAGTGTGCAATTTAATGTACCATACTTTGTGTCACCCACTAACAATCCCACCAGATGGTATGCTCTGTACTATCTGTAGGCAAATCTTCGAAGTAGTGTACTATATCTGTAGTGAATTAAATGTACAATGAAGTGCTTAGTTTCTTACAAACTGTTCACATAAATGGTATGTTGTGTACTGCATGGTTGGAGTGAATGTTGCACTGCAAATATGTGTGCTCACAATGGCAACCAATTCACACCAATTATGGGTGTAATCATCACTCCCTATTTTTAACGGTGTACCGAGAAACATTCCTATGCACATGCCAGCATTACACCAAAGTTGCACCTTCTCGTGAGCAAGGGGCAGAGTCAGTACACAATATTTTCATCACTTTAGAGAACATACTGTGCAATGTGTAATCCACTGGAATGCATGAAGTTTATGCTTAAAGAACACTGCAATGCAGAGACATTCTCAATTCACTGAGGCTTAGTCACACTAGCTGGGGTTGTGGGGAAGTGCACTTGTACTCTCCTAGCTACCCTATACACATGCTGTGCTATGTGACTATTTTATTTTCGCTCAAAACATGAAGTAAGAAAATGGCTCAAAAACAAGCTATGTTGTAGAGTGGTTGAGCTATCACAACATGCATAGCATGCTGGCAGGAAAACCTGGAGAAATGCACAACGAGCCGTTTAATATGAGCAAATGTTTGCCGAAATGTTGCAAACATAACAGCATAAACAACGCTTTTATCCTTTACAGCACATTATCCACTGTTCTCCTCACCTTGATACAGAGTTTCCTATGGATTGCATCCACTTTCACAGAGAAAAAGGTTAAAATATATTCGCTCTATGATACAAGGTGAAAGCTCGCATACTATTGACAGGTTTCCAAACCAAAACTAAGCTGCCGCTATTTACACATACGAAACAGCCGTGGTGTACTCATTTCAGAGGTGGCTTAGTACACAACTGTAGCTAGGTAGGGCAATAGGCAGTACTCATTAATGAACTGTCTATTGGGAGTCTTTCGTATTGGGTATCTCCTGTGTAGCCTCATTGCTTCTCTAATGCCCATAACACTTAATGCTTAGAAGAAATATGTACACACACACATGCCCAAGTACACACATCAGGGCAGTACATATTGGCTTTATGCGTGAAGCCACAGCCATTGTGCATAACTGATGGTTCATTCTTCAAATATGGAGAGTTGGATTTCCGGTGACCATCGGACAACAAACACCTCCCCCAGGTTTCATCTCCCTCCCAATTGAGCTTATCAGTGTGGTGCACTGATAAATGTCAGTTTGACTTTATAGCTGCTTTGTATCCACAGCATAGGGGTGAAACTTTGTGTGGTTTCAACTAAAGGAGATTGAGTGGGAAAGCTATAGCTACATCCATTAGCTTGATTGGTACAAAGTTATTGAAAGGAAGGATAGTACTCTATGTAGGGATGGTACAGGGTGTTTCGAATTCACAATACATTGGTATAGGGACGAAATCGCGAAAAGCGTCGATAACTGCCAAAACGAGGCTTCGTAGGGCTAAATACGAAATATTCATACACTAAACTGACCTGGAAGGCAAGCGAACGTGGCCAGCTGTTACTGACGAACAGAATTAGCTATCGAACAAATTCGAACACGAAACTACTGAAAATTAACCGAGCTGTATTCTTTTCAAGTATAGGCTCCGAAAGCGTATTGTTCACACTTTGGGGTTACCGAGTCTTTCGGGAGACGTTGCTACGCGCAAGACGCCATTTCATGATGACGTTGAGGAACGGCAGTTTTCCGCCTACTGTTCCTTCAGTTTCTGTCCAAAAGCTAGCCAACACCGTCAGGAGGCCGTTTCAGGTGTATACGAGACTAGGGCTTAGGCCAAAGCTAGCTTGCGCGTCGTTTCTAAAGGTCATCCGTGGACCCGCCATGTTTAATTAGCACTCGGCTAACTTCCGGTCACTGTTTCTAAGCTCTTAGGTGGGCTGGCGCGGAAGCTAGGAGATAACTGACACCTCGAGCTCCAGGATTACAGAAATAAGGTCCTATACTGTAACCTGCATGGATGTCCTCTAGTGGCACTTAGCATGTGCAGCTTGCACACCATAAAAAGTATAGAAACTAGAAATAATAAAAATTTTCTACAAAAATTGTAAGGATGTAGGGATGGCACAAAAAGTACAGAAACAAGTAAAGGCTGTTACACAGTGGAGCATTAACCATCGTCCCTACATTCAAGGGTGTAGGACTATAAGGTGCGACATTCTTGCATGTAGGGACCATGGTTAGTGCTCCACTGTGTAACAGCCTTTACTTGTTTCTGTACTTATTGTGCCATCCCTACATCCTTACAATTTTTCTAGAAAATTTTTATTATTATTTTTTTAATAATATTATTGTCCTTCCCACAGAAGTTTTGCGCTCCTAGCGCACGACAGAGGGCACCTATTGACCTCATTTTCTAAGACGACTTACATGCATACGCGGAGGACTAGGATCTGAGCGCCGGTGGCAATCCGATAAGTACAGCACTAGAGCGGGTAGGAAACTTGTCCCCCCGTGTATTAAGATACCCCGATGCCGCCATTTTGTTGCGTTACCGTAACCATAGATCGTCTTAACTACGCACGACAGCCGGTACATCTAAAGTGGCATAACTGTGCTCGATCTTCTGCGCAGTCTTCATCTATTTAAGGAAGGGGTATTACTCAGCTCAAGTACTAATCTGATGTAGCCAAAGTCTATTGGATGTGCAAAAGCTGTACAAACTAGTGTACAAAATTCCTTTAGAATTAAAAGGGATTTAGGAATGGCCAGTAGAAAAAGCATAGAAACAAGCAACAGTACCTCAACACCATGATGAACCACATTTATGTTAAGTTCACTCTGCATTCCTAATTTCCTAGTGGATGCATGGACCCAAATAGCTAGCTAATTAGTCCCATGTAGTTGCAAGGAAATTAGGAATCCAGAGTGAACTTAACAGAAATGTGGTTCATCATGGTGTTGAGGTACTGTTGCTTGTTTCTATGCTTTTCTACTGGCCATTCCTAAATCCCTTTTAATTCTAAAGGAATTTTTGTACACTAGTCTAAGTATATATGTAGCTACTGTTGAAGATAGCTTAGCCTGATGGTATGTTAATTTATGTACATGTAGTGGGAGGACCTCCTCAAACTAGGTATACTATTTGTGTAGTTCAATGTACCATGAGTTACTTTGTGCCACTGACGAACATTCCCACCAGGTGGTATATATGCTGTGTACTATGTATACTCAAATCTTCAAAGTAGTGTACCATTTCTGCAGTGAAATGTACCATGAAGATCAATTAAGTGATTAGTTTTGTTAAAATTGTCAGTCTAATAAATGGTTTGCTGTGTGCATACTACATATTAGTTTTGTAGTGTATCATTTCTGCAGTGAAATGTATCGTGAAGCTCAATTAAGTGATTAGTCCTGTTACAGATTGTTCTAATTAATGTTTTGCTGCATACTGCAAATCCTCTAAGTAGTGTACCATTTATATGCTGCATACTGCCCAGTGGGAGTGAACATTACACTGCTAATGGGTGTACTCACTGTGGCAACTAATTCACACCAATTTTGGGTGTGAACATCACTCTGTATTGCTAACAGTGTGGTCCCTACATGCAAGAATGTCGCACCTTATAGTCCTACATCCTTGAATGTTGGGATAATGGTTAATGCTCCACTGTGTAACAGCCTTTACTTGTTTCTGTCCTTATTATGCCATCCCTACATCCTTACAATTTTTGTAGTAATTTTTATTGTTTCTAGTTTCTGTACTTATTGTGGGCAGCAGCAACACACTTAGTCTCAACCAAAGGGCATTGGTGCAGGCATTATACCTCATTTCTGTGATCCTGGAGCTCAAGGTGTGGGCTAGCACCTAGGTTCAGTGCTAATAGCCCAGCGAGAAACGGCGACCGAAAGGCAACCGTGGCTGGGAAATGCACGACCGCGAAAGTCCTTCAAACGGCGCGCAAGCTAACTGCTGCAGTCGCTAACAATGGCGCTCCGGTTTCATCCGGTTTAATTACAAAATTTGAAAATGGCGTCCGTCCCGCTTGGCCAAGCAACACGGCAGGAGTCGTGGCAAGCGCCGTCTTCTGCACTAACTCGCGCCGACCTCTAACCTTCAAAGGAATGCAACCAGCCAAAATTGATGCAATATGGTGCAAGAAGTATCCTCCTGGTCCCTCTGGTTTGTGCGCTACAGCTGCATGTCAGAGAAGAAGAAGAATTAGGAAGAAGAAGAATAAGAAGACGAAACGTGGGTAATGTCGAGGGCGCTCTCTACATGTAGGTGCCCTTCGCTGGGAAGTAAGGTTAGTTATGCGCACTGTACAGTCCCCGCTTCGTCATGCTAAGCTTCGTTTGCCGGTTTTCGGTCCTAATCAGGAGTAGCGCGATTTTTCGTTTGTATTACAGCATATATACAAACAACCACTGCCATCCCTACATTGACAGCACTACCGTGCTGTCTGAACATTTGATGAGGTTAATTTGACTACTTCTGTAACCGAGTAATAAGGAGCATTCATGTGCATGCAGTGAGCACACTCAACCAAGAAGATGCCCGACATACTGTCCACCCTCAAAGTGTAGATTGAGCTGGTGGCAGCTGAAGGCCAAACCATTGGCTCTCAACTGATGATGTTCATACTACACCATTAAATCATGTGACATTGAATTATTTGATTTTGCTGTAGACTGATGAATGAATAATATGAGTTTAGCTACATTGGGACAGTTGTTTGCAAATGTAGTGGTCAAGGGGAGATCATGCATTAAAATGTACCCTCCTGACATTTGATCTGCTACTATTTAGGCACTACTGTTATGATTGCCAAGTTATAATTAGTGCGATTAGAGTCAGCGTAGCCTGACTAATACTGTGGTGGAGGTGTAGCTAGCTGTGTGTTTGTGTAGTGAAACATCTCCAACAATGGATTAGTTGTTGTTTACATAACTTTGTCTGAGAATGTTGGAGGTGCTGCACTTGCTGCCTAGTGATGGAAATCATGGTAGTGCACCTGCTCCTGCATGATGTATATTGCGTGCCTGCTTGCTCTGTCAGTTGCTGCACAGGAATTATGAACTTCATTGTTCTGTGAGACTGATGTATACAACCTACAGTATAATGGGCATGGCCTGTTTGTACAGCTTGCTTGAGAATATTGGTGGCTGCTCTAGGCTGTGTAATTTACTGAGGGCATTATGCCATATAAGAGTGGAATAGCCATAATATTATAATCATATATATCTGTCATAAACAGTAATATAATGGGGAGAAACATGTAGTAAGGCCATAAAGACATTCAGCGAACTAACTCAGTTGAGCAATGCATTTACACTCAGTCTGATGTCACTTCAGTTATACAGCAAGGGATTGCTGTCCACTGGAGGAAGTGAGCAACGGAAAAGTCATCCTAATAGAAGGCCATTTTATGGACCTTATCGTTGCAGAAACCTTCTAAATCAGATGATCAGTCAATGAGGACACTGACCAGTAATTTCTAAGCTTAGCTGCAGTTATATGATGGGCCAGATGTATATATTGGACATACACGTATAGGTTAAACCCTAGCTTCTTAGGTGTTACAGGGTATCACTGAGGTGATCTATTATATCGCCCGAGGGCCGAAGACCCGAGGGTGATATGAATGGACCACCGAGGTGATAGCCTGTAACACCGGAAGAAGATAGGGTTTAGCCTATTTGTAGCCTGCGAATGGATGATTCGGGTCCGGATTTCAAGAAGAGAAAGAAATCTACAGCTTTCCAGAACAGCCGAAGCACGACACGCTTCGCCCCTCCAGTGACGCCAGGCAAGATGTCTGAGATTTGTAACGGTTACGTTCCGCCGACCACAGTGATAGCGACCAACTGGGCAGTTCGCGTTCTGAACGAGTGGCAGGAAGAAGGTAACAAGCGCTGCAGCGAAATGTGCCCCTCAGATCTCCTTGAGCGCCCTGCTGCTGAATCTGTGGCTTGCTCATTTTGTCGTGGAGGCTAGACGAGCAGACGGAGATCCGCATCCGCTTACCACAATCGCCAACTTGTCTGCTCTTTATTGGTTCGCCAAGAATTGCGATCGACATTGCCCCAACTTTATGGACCGGAGAAACCCTGCGTTCAAAGAACTGACAGGAGCCCTGGAAGTTCGATATCGCTGTCTAGTTGACATATATATTGCACCGTGTACTCAGCATTCACATGAAACAGCAGGCTACATGCCACTGCAGACAGTAGCACATATCGACGTGTGTGCGCGTGCGCACACACACGCACACACACACACACACACACACACACACACACACACACACACACACACGCACATACACACGCACACACGCACATGCACACACAAGCATATAACAGAGAATGTTGTTTCAACTAGAAATAATTAAAAAAATTCTACAAAAATTGTAAGGATGTAGGGATGGCATAGAAACAAGTAAAGGTTGTTACACAGTGGAGCATTAACCATGGTCCCTACATGCAAGAATGTTGCACCTTATAGTCCTACATTCTTGAATGTAGGGACGATGGTTAATGCTCCACTGTGTAACAACCTTTACTTGTTTCTGTCCTTTTTATGCCATCCCTACATCCTTAAAATTTTTGTAGAAAATTTTTATTATTTCTAGTTTCTGTACTTTTTATAGTGGGCAGCTAAGCTGAAGTAACACACTTAGTCTCAACTATAGGGCATTGGTGAAGGCATTATACCTCATTTCTGTATTCCTGGAGCTCAAGGTGTGGGCTAGCACCTAGGTTCCGCGGTAACTCAGCGAGAAACGGCGACCGGAAGCCAACTGTGGCAGGGAAATGCACGCACGACCGCGAAAGTCCTTCAAACGGCGTACAAGCTAACTGCTGCAGCTGCTAACAATGGCACCAGTCACTCTGGTTTCAGCCGGTTTAATTACGTAATCTGAAAATGGCGTCGTCCCGCTTGGCCAAGCAACACATCAGGAGTCGTGGCAAGCGCTGTCTTCCGCACTAACTCGCGCCGCCTTCTAACCTACAAAGGAATGCACCCAGCCAAAAATGGTGCAATATGGTGCGAGGAATACTTTCCTGGCCCCTCTGGTTCGTGCGCTACGGCTGTCAAAGAAGAAGAAGAAGAAGAAAAAGACGAAACGTGAGAAATGTCGAGGGCGCTATCTACGTGTAGGCGCACCTTTGCTGTGAAGTAAGGTTAGTTATGTGCACTGTTCAGTCCCCGCTTCGTCATGGTAAGCTTCGTTTGTCGGTTTTCAGTCCTGTTCAGGAGTAGCGCGACTTTTCGTTTGTATTACAGAATACAAACAACCACTGCCATCCCTACATAGACAGCACTACCGTGCTGTCTGATTAGTGGGGTGACAATTGTTCAGTGACCACATCCTGGGTCTTATTTTTCATAAGACCTAGGTGTTATGAAGAATAACACCCCGGATGTGGTTGGATACAAGATATCTCAACTAGACAGACCCTTTGATCTTAAACCTAATCAGGCTACAAAGCAAGGGTATAGCCTGAAGATGTGTAGCCGTATTCGAAGGCTCTAATGCTCAGAAATCACAAAGCAGCCTGAAGTGCTTCCTGTGGTTCCACTCTGCCGACACACAGTGTTCTCAAGCCTGCCTCCATTCATATTAAAATTGGTTTACATGCACTGTGTGGGTCAGCCATCATTGGTGACGATATATCCTCAATCTCCAACTTTTGCTTGCAGCACTAGTTGAGGTCTTGTAAAGTCGCAGTCATCATAGCAGCTGTTTAAAGCTATCCTTCATACGTTAATTATAATTGGTGCACCAGATACTCCTATAACATCGTTCAGCCTTAACAAGTATTGGTGCCCTGACCCATGCCACTGTAACTGGAGCTGTTTCTACCATTAACTAGAGAAAGTACATGGTTATTGCACTAGTATATACTTGCTATAGTGGAAGTGATTGTAACTTTGCCTGAATCTGCTAGCTATTCCTAGGGCAGCCCATACGGTTGCACCTGCACGTCCAAATTGTGTACATGCCATTTAAGGTACTTACAACAACGTTTGCTGTAACAACTGAACACCTATAAATAATTTGTTAATAAAAATGTAGCAAGTTGTACAGCAGATGTAGTTATGCAATCTTCAAAACCTTTACCCAAACCTCTAACAGCCAGAAGCTAATTTACTGCCAAGAATACGGACAGGGTGATATAATTATATATGACAGTGGTGCACAGCATAAAAGAATATTATACTGTTAAATATAAGGCTGCAACTGCCCGTGGTTTGGGAGTGATGCAAGACCGTGTATCAGACGTCACTCTCGTGACGCTACTCCTATCTTAATGTATTAGCGCGCTTAGGCGAAACTAGCTAAAACGGCTGCGGCGAAGAATAATTAGAAGCCGTGGACAGGATTTTATCGATGTATTAAAGATGGCAGCGCACCCAAAGCCAGCCTGGAGTGCACGTAAGAGAAAAGCTTCATAGGTTGCTTTGCCCCATTTGTTTCATATTCTTCATGTTCTTCCCACGTGTCAATTTTTTTGCCCGCTTCTAGCTAATCTAGCGAGCTAGACCCACTTCGTTTCCAGTCGCTTACACTGAAAGGTACAAGCGACCGGAGAAAGAAATCCCTTTAAATTTCAAGGGAAACTCATCTATTAGACTAGTATGCGAAGGAGCGCGTTTAGCTCCGCGTGCTCTAAAATAGCAGTACTGGCAGTGTTGTTATGTTGAGTTAAATTCGTTGTGAACGATGAAGTCTACACTGTAGCCTCAAGGAAGATAATTTCTATTTTCTATTCTGCAGACGGTTCGCACGGACGACAGACGGGTCGGGTGTAATTTTCGGACCAGACCGGACCAATAGGGGTCTGTGCGGGCCATCAGAAATTCTCGCCAGCGTTATGTTTTCGTTTTCGATCCTTTCACGTACGGGTATGCAAACTGTGGATCTCTGCAGCTGTGGATTAGGGTGGTCGTCTCATCTGATTCAGATGCCTCTGAATTAGGTATACTGGCGCGACATATCCAGCGTCTGTTTTGGCCGCACTTCTTTCACACCCACACCACTTTCTTTCCTTTCGGCGTCTTCGTTCTAAAGCGACCCAATACACAATGTCGCAGGGTAGCAGGTTTTCGGCTACGGTAGGCCTTACCTTGGCAACCTGTACTGACTTGATTTCAATGTCGCCAGTCTCCAAGTTTTCCTTCTCAGCTTGTTTTGGATGTCCACAATTTTAGCAGGTGTTAAGTGGTCGCTAAATGCAGTTCCTATCTTTTGTATACGCCGTCCACAACCATGAATAGAAAGTTTTAGCATAGCTTTAGCATAGCGTAATAACGCTAGAGTAACCCATGGTTACCAAAAGAGCGAATATCCAGCGAGCCCAGCGAATATCCCATGGTTACAATTGGTACCATGCAGTTTACGATGGGTAGTTTGGTAGTGATGGTTATGGCCACGTACACTGCATTCTGGCTCATAAACTCACAACGAAGACCGCTGACTTGGGTAGGAATGATACGCTCGTCCAGAATATCAACATCGTGCAGTACAGGTTAGAAGGCGGTTTTCCGCCGCCCGTCCATCAGGAGACTAACCAATACGTCTTTGACACGCGGACGAACGCTGTCCCTGCGTCGTACTGATTCTCCTTCAGCTTTAGCCAGCTTTACAGTTGTTCTTGATACTGCTTCGTTCACTTCTTCGACTCCGAATCTCCTTGTCTGTGTATTACACACTGTGTTCTTTCACCTTCGCTATTTTTCTTGTACATTAATATGGTGTAGTGACAAGGTTACATGAAGGGAAGTGTGGTGTACCATGTGGCAGTGATATGGTCCTGGGTCTGCTTTAGTTGATGACACTTCTTTGATTGCGTCTGACAGAGAAGGGTTGAAAAGGAGCTTGGATGTTTTGGTTAAGTGCTGTAAAGAGTGGAATACATATGAGGAAGAAGGAGGTGGAGAGATGTGAGACGGAGTATCAGGTGAATGGAGAAGTGATCCCAATGGTGTCTAGCTATAAGTATCTAGGGTACGTTGTGGATGAACACTTGGAGCTCTAGGAGATGGTGGAGGCGAAAGTTGCTGCTGGGAAGAGGGCACTACGTGCTTAGGTGAACAGGTGTTAGGCAGAAGTAGGTGATGTTGTTGTAGGTATGTTCAAGAATTTGATGAGTGCTCTGGTAGACTCAGTGATGTTGTATGGGGTGGAGATCTGGGGGTGCACAAGAGGTCTGGAGGCAATATAAGTACAGATGCATGCCTTCTGCCTGTTCTTTGGCACTTTACACCCAAAGGTATCATTGATGATGGAGTTGGAATCTCTACCAGTAGTGTGGGAGGCAAGAGTGAGGTGTGTGCAGTTTTGGTATAAGGTATAGACAAGTAAAGTATATGAAGGCAGACTGCTGAGGAAGGTCGTGTTGCAGGCAGTGGAGTGTGGTAGGGGAAGCTGGATGAGAAGCATTGGCAGGTGTATTGGTGAATTTGGGTGGCAGGACATGAGTGGTGGTGTGGTCAGGGAGCTTTCAGAGGCAGAAGTGAAATGTATGTTGTTGTGTGTGGCTTGGAGAAATGTAAAGGTTGAATGGAGAAAGGAAGTGCATGAAAAGCCAAAGTTGTCCATGATGAAGTTGATAGGAGAGTGTGAGGTTGAGTCGAGTTGTGCATTGTTGAAGTCAAAGGCTGAAAGGAGGATGATGTTAAAGTTGAGGGGTGGAACAGCCACTTCCCAGATTGAAATGGGATGGTGGCATGGGATGAAGAGAGAGGAGAGGGTATCAAGGAGTGTGACAGTGGGGAGGTGTAGGATGTGTGCCATTGGCTTTTGCAGTGTTCTGCATGGGACCATCTTAGGCAGTCTCTTCTGGAAGCCATGGAGCAAGGGAGGACTTTTCAGAAAGAGCGTTGGAGAGAGAGCAGCCCTTGTATTGTCACTGGCCTGTAAGAACTATTGTATACTATCTACTGTGAGCTGTATGTGGTGAGCTAGGTTCTATTAATTAATGCCTATATTATACATGCTATCAAGCAAGCTGTCACGCCCTATATTAACATTGACACCAGTTTATTTATGTGTGACTCATCTGTATCTTTGCATCTCCCATGGTGCATGATGTGTGCAGTGCTACATTGGACCATGATGTGTCCTAGTGCCTACTGGCATGGTACACTCTAATAATGAATTAAATATATTATATACTTAACATCAAACTGGAAGTTTCAAACGACTAACTGCACAATAATAATGTGAACTATAATACAAATCTGATTGGTGCTGCCGACATTCCGGCAGCGGTTACAAGAACGTGTCTATTTTCCCCAGATCCCACCTCCTTGTGCGCGAGCGAGGATATGTGTGTTTGCATAGTGACATGTTCTCAGGGGAGGAGCAGCTGTTTGTGTACACATATATGCCGGAGTATGTTGGTGCTGCACTTTATGTAATAGTGATATCACACGGTTGTGCAGCTGCTCCTGCTTCTACATGCAGTACTGCATGCTTGTTTGCTGTCAGCTGCCACATCATAGTTATTGCCAACATCACTTTGTGGCCTTATATCCTTTTGTATAGCATATGGTGGTCCCAGTGCAACTTGTTGGGATGATATCCATGTGCTGATGCTATACTATTATCTAATATAATATCTACAGCTCCCTGTACTATATAACTCACCCCAATCTAGAAACAACACTGGCTGGATAACTAAACAGTTAACCGATAGTAACAACATTATGCCTTGCTGGTTGACAGAGTCTTCCTTAGGTGAATCAGGTGCCTTCAGGATCAGAAGTAGCTAGCCAGCTTTAAATTGTCTACTGGCCCGATACACAAGATGCATATATGTAATATAGCTCTTTGCTTGATAGTCCTCAAGTATTTCAGCGAATGGTGCAACCTATATAGTGGCACCTTCCCTACTGTGGAATGCAATACTATGTTACAGTAATATAGTGATATTATTGTTTGCTACATATTGCTATACATGAAGGTGGTGGTGTACATAGCGTACGCTGCCAATTATCCACCAGTACCAATTATCAGTCAGCAAGTGTACGATGAGTATCTGGGGATGAACTGAGAAGTATATGGCAGTGTATGGCATATATAGATAAACAGATTGCTGTCCCTTCCCTCAGTTTCATCATCAACCTCCTGTCCACCCTTCTCACCACTCTCGCACACTCTGACCACTCTCCCAACCTTACAATCCTCTTTAGCATCTCCAACTTGGGCTTCGTCTCCATCTCCTGATCCCATTCCTTCCACACTATCCTCCAAGTAATGGCTTTCCACATTCAACAACTCCTTAAGTACCCCCACCTTAACATCCTCCCACCCAAACTACCCCCAACACATGCTCATCCTACCAATCCATATACCTCTGCCAAACCTCACTGCTTCCACTGCTATCCTTCTTAGCAATCGACCATCATAGGTTCCGCTGGTCAGGACCTTACTCCAGAACATCACACACCACATCCTCACCAACCACTTGACTGGTAGGTACCCCATCTCCGCCAAAAGTGAGATGTGGGACCTACCTACTATATAGTATTGTTGCGTTCGCAAGGACCGTAATTGCACAAAGTGGACAGTTGCTCAGATCAATGATTAGACAAGGCAGGACTGGCAAATGCAGTACACAGATCTTATTTATAGGCTTCTGTGGAGAATGTTCTAGAGTACACAGATCAAGTCATGTCAGTCAAATCATGTCAATAACATATATGTGTCTAGAAAGTTCGGCATCATCCCTTGTCAATGGGCTCACAACAGTATGTATAATGGGGAAATTCTATTGTGTGCTATATTAATATGTACATACAGTATGGATGCACTACAGACATACTGTAGTAGGTATATGTCAGGATTTTTAATCCCAACGCACCTTCCAACCACACGCCATCCTGTGCTGCCAACTATCGTCGCCATGAGAAAGCCAAGTGGAACATGTATGAAGAACGGATCAGGGAAGTGGAGCATGCCTCCTTCACTCCACTAGTCTTCACAACATCAGGCGGAGCTAGCCCGCTCACAAGCACCTTCCTGAAGCACCTGGCTTCAAGGTTGGCTGAGAAGCAAGACATGGCCTACAGCACAACCATTGGCTGGCTGTGGGCCAGGCTGAACTTCAGTCTGCTACGATCAGCAGTGATGTGCATCCGTGGGACAAGATCGTCAACAGGCTGCGCACTCCATGACAGCACTCCTGATGTCGCTGTTGTGGAATCCAGACTCCAGATGGACTAAAGCATTACTCTCATAACACATTCACTCCTCCCCCCAATTCACAGACTAAAACGTTACTATTACCACATGTATGTTGCCCAGTATATTGTATTTGATTGGAGTAAGTATATGTCGATAAGCTCTTGATAAACTCAAGAAACAGTGAACTACTGCCTATAGTTTGTCATTCAATTACAAATTTTGAAACTACTGCATGGACTGAACTACCATGAAATGAAGATACATTTCATAATGTACCAAGCAGTTGCGCACTAAAGAAATGGAGGAGACTACTTTGTGTGTGCTACTAACAGTATATAGGTGAGAGCTACATAATCACTCGACTGATTCACTACTGATTGACTAGCTATGTACACACACCACTATCAGTTAGTATACTGGGAGAATGCGGCCCTCTGTTTTGAAGTGTTCAGCCAACCTGTGAAGGTACACAAAGGAAGGGACAGGCACTTGCAAGTTGCTATTGGCAAACAAACTACAAATCGATCACATGAGTGTGCTGCAAAGATGTGAGGAATGGTTGATATCTGGCTGCCATGATGTACTGCCTTGCATGCAATAAATACAGTAACTGTACAGTACAGCCAGATAGACAACAACAGTAATATTGTATGCATTATAATACACATCACAACAGAGTGACTCACCAGAGGACCTTGTTTGCTTTGCCTCCAAAGTCACGTTTCTTCCGGCCAAGTCCTGGTACAACACGCTCAACAATATCACCAACCAGGGCAAGAGGATTGAATATCGGTAGTGTGATTTGCAGTCTGACTGGCGACTGACGCAGGAAGCTGACATCCATGTATGCGGAGATGCTACCATGCCTGAAAAGGCCAATAGCAAGGTCGAATCCCATTTCTCGTATATCAATGATTCCAGTTAGCAGGAAGGAAGTTATTGCCTCAAGAGCTTTTAGGCCGATCCTCACAGTGAACTTTATTGCTTCAAGAACAGCAATTAGTATGTCCACTACGACTCGAGCTTTTTCAACAACAACTTGAAGACCTCTCAATAAAAGTTCAGCAGCATATAAAACTGCTTCCACAGCCAGCAGAACAGCCTTGGCCACAAGAATGAGCAGTTCCACTGGAGCTCTAAGAATTGCACAACCAATGTTATAGAGGACACAAAGGGGATCTGGAAGTTTGAAGCAGCAGCTGTTCCACTTAATGCAAGGCAGAACACATGCCCCCCAGACACGAACTGCGCAGCCACAATGACACAGAAAAGGGATGCAAACTGCAGAGAAGAATGATACAATGTTATTTGGGATGGCTCCTATACAATATGTATCGTATTGGCCCTAATGTTTCGACAGAATAAAACACAGATCCAAGTCGACACTTAGAAATATATGGGTTGCAACTGGAAGCACGATGAAACATTAGGAAATTATGATGACTAATTAGAGTATGCAATGGAATAATAAGAATTCTCGAATTCTCCCCTTACACCCGAGGCAGCTGTTCGTGCATGGGTATCATGCTTACATGGAGCAGTGGAAGACTGCAGTTGATACAACACTCTACTTCAAACATGAATTAGGTGAGCGTGACTTCAACGAATAGCCTATGTAAGCAAAATAACCGTGAAAATGATCGCCACCAACGCAGCTGGGCGCTTAGACTTTTCATTGAAGTCGCGCTCACCTAATTCACATTCGAAGTAGAGTCTCTATCCGTGGCAATCGTTATCATGGTCGTTATCATGGTCACAGCAGTCAACGATTCATTAGACTTGTTGTGCAGGACTTTTTCAGCTCAAGAGCCTTTGTCAACTGCTTGTACACAGCAGCTTGGTGATTTTCCTGATTGACTGTAACAGCATACGGAGCTATAAGCTTATACCAAATCACTGATGACAGCTCCTGCACACTTGCACTGTTCTTAACATCGATTGTAGAGACTCTGCAATACTCCACTTGTGAAGAACATGTTGATGAGTAGTGCAGTTCGGTTGTGAGCCATTTCAGGTTGTGCTGATTTAACTCAACTTAAGGACCCTTCACATTTTTATAATTATACATCATTTTGTGCATAAATTACAAATCACATTTCAAATATAAATGAACCTAACTTCCCAATGTATCACTTCACTATGCACCTCTCTGTAGCACCTGTTTTCTCTCAACGATGACATGTCTTACTCTTGCATAGACAGACCGTTTCCCCTGAAACCAGCCTGGCTACGCAAGACTAGATATGTCATCATAGTAGCTTGCTACGTACACACGCAAGCCTGTCTATGAAGCCACTGTAGTTCAAATACCTTTTAAACACCAGGGACATCCTTTATCTTTGATTACATATATACCAGCCACCATTTCACAGTCTCCAATTATGAAAAGGCCTGAGTGGCTATAGGTAAATCAGACACGATGGAGACATTCATAGACATTATAATAGACAAGTTCCTAAGCCATCACAAAGACATGGAACTGTGCATTCAGTTCCCTGTTGAGAAAGAATCAGAGGATTGGAAGTGACTTTTATTGGGTGTATGTCTGTACAGAGGGGCCAATGAAGGCATTGATCACCACCTCAGTGTACAGGAAAATCACTCATACCAACCAGTACCTGTCCTTTGACTCGCCATCATATAGCATGCAAGGCAGCAGCAGTGAGGACATTTATCAGAGCTAAGCCATCTTGTCAAATGGTATAAAATGGGTGGCAGAGGAGATGATCATGGAGGCACTGACAGAGAATGGCTACCCACTGCATTTCATCAACAGGCACTTAAGAATCCAGATTTGTGCAGGAAGACCGAGGGTGCAAAGGACCAGTCTGACCCATCCTTACATAGCACTGTAAGGATGGCTCAGACCAGTCCTTTGCCATGGCAGCCTAGCTGAGATAGTCTGAAGGATCCTGAGCCACTGAACATTAAGGTGTCCTTTCATCCACCCGCATGTACTGTACATCAGTGACTGGTCCACTCTAAGCACACTGTACCAGCGGACCAGTGCAAGGGAGTTATGTACCAAATTCCCTGTTTGAGTAGAGCCTGAAGCACTGGCTAGCCAACACTGATGCATAAGTGTGCTATGAAATGGCAGGGGATGTAGCTGCTTCTGCTCTGACTGAGCACGTATGGTCCACAGGGAAACCAAGCTGCCTTGTCCAAGGCAGAGGTGATAGAAACTCTCATCTTTGTTACCACACCATCCTACCTGGAGTGCTGGCACATCCAAATCCACCCAAACATGTTAAATTGGGTAAGAGGCCCAGGGAGTATACAGCACTACTAGACTAGTTTGTTCACAAGAATAGCAACAGGAAAGAGTTAGTGCGAAAACTACAGAGATATGAACCAGCTGAGTGTCCCTGATAATGTGCTACTGTATACTAAAATGATACGTAACCAGTGAGTAAAGGAAACATGGGAGTGGAGGCAGAGCAGCAGGACTGATGAAGAAGGACTTTTGAGAGAGTTGAGTATGAGAGTGAAGATGTGAGTAAATAACTTTGCAATAGTACTTCCGATGATGATACATGCTGGTGAAATTGAAGGGGAAAGCTTAAACAAAACTGAAAACACAAAAAATGTGAGTGTTGCTGGAAGGTAGCATGAGTATGGAAGCTAGATTCATTGTGCTTGAGATTGGAGTATGGGTTGAAGTGGAAGGTGCTACAGAGATGAAATTAGAGCAGGAGTCAGAACTAGAAGTCGTAAAGCAAGGAGAGTGAGGCGTAGAGGTGAAAAATGATATAGAGAATGAGAACCTCAATGGGCTGGATGCAAGAGAAGTGAAAGAATGGAGGCCCAGAAGAAGACACTGAAAAGAGATGGCTAATGCTCATCATAATCAGAGGAGATGTATTCACTAGAATATAACACTGGTTTCTCGGCACTTGGGCACTTTGCGCCCTTGAGCTTCGTGCTCTAAATCTCAGAGACACCTCTTGGTCAGCATTTAACTATTACATAACACTGGTTTTAAATACAGCACTAGTGTAAAGCATTATCTGTTTCTATTCGAATTCACACACACTCGATCAACACACTCATGTGCTGAATGACATAATGTTCCTTATGAAATACACAAGGGTTAACAGAAATGCCATGCAAGTGCAATCAGTGCCATAGAGCACCCAATGGTATACATGCAAGCTCACCATCTGGACAGGACCGGAATGTGCACAATGCATCTAGACTGCGCCTCAATCCATTTAGCTTATTTCGTGCATCAGTCACTCTTGATCTAGCTGATCGGACTCCATCTTCAGCATCTCTGAGAGCTGCAACAGCTCTATCAAACACTACTTCACCTTCTCTTAGTTTTTCTTGAGCTCCCGATATTGCTCTTTCAGCAGCATCAGCAGCTTCACGCAGTACACCCACAACAGCCTCTTCAAGTCTCCTGAGGATACTAATTCTGAGCCTTCCTGAAACACGAAACTCTGAATCAAGTAGATTGCCAATACTAGCATATGCGGTAAGCTCTGCCTCCAACACGCCAAATAAGTTACCATAGACAGAAACCTCATACCCAGTGTTGGATACTACCAGAATCGCTTCAGCTTCAATACCAAATAATTTGACGTACCCGGAAGCATTTGCCATCACAATTGGAGTGGCTATATAGACATTGAAGAAAGGTCCTCTGGAGGTGACATCACGAGATTCATACATTGCCAGCAAACCTCCTGCAAGGCGAAGTGGGCTCAACCTACAGGTAATGTCAATCAGTCTGGGTGGATCCAGTAGCATCTCTGCAGAAATTCTAAAACCAAAAATGTTTAATGTTCCTCTGTAGTAAAATCCGCGTGGAATGAACAATGAAATGGATGATATGGTTATATCAGTTAGTGCAAAGGATACTTGAAATCCTTCTGGAAACCCAGTGTCTGCAAGGAATGAAGGCAGGGTGAATGAAACACAGAACATATCCAACACCCTTTGCAGAGTCAGTGGACCCATTTCAGCATAGAAAAAGTTGTCTTCAGGTACAGGTGAACCTAAGCCAATATATCCTGCTGCTTCCAACTGGTAACACTCCTCTTTGCCTACGTGAACTCTACCACCAAATGCAATCCCAGGAACAGGCACTCCAGGAGTAAGAGTAACAGCCAAGAATAGGTCGCATATGTCTAGGATGGAAATCCCAAATGCATTATTCCAGCAGCCAGACATGGACATTTCCAAAGCAACTGACAAACTGGGCAGCTTCAGCCTAAGAGCTCCAGTTAGAGTTACAGGTGGAGTTCGTAAATCCAAACTAGCTTCAATTCCCAAACTGAAAGTAGTGGGTGAAACTCTTATTTGCAGTGATGCAGAAGACAAGGTAAGACATCCCAATCTGAAGTCCATCACTCCTGCTTCAATAGTCATGCTGCCACCGCTCAGTAACTCCACTTTAATATAGAGCATTGCATTTTCTCCAAGAAGGTCTCTAGCTATGGTACAGAATGCATCTGAGGAGCATGTGTCAGGCCATGAAGCTCGAGCTACTATCGTTACGCCAGGTACAACATTCTCTAGGTCAGATACCAAAGAACCCCTTAGTGGCAGCATTGAAACTGCTGTTGGGGCAACAACCACAGCCGCATCCAACTTCTGGTTTAGGATAGCTATACGTCTAACTCTGTCTCCGACAACGGGAGCAAGCATTTTTGCCAGTACAAGCTGCCGAATCTCAAAAGCATAAAGCCAATGCTGAGACTGCGATACACATACGGCAACGCTGAATGCTCCAAAATCACTTCTTAGGATATCTGCAGAGAAACACATATTGTCCGGGAACTGATTTGCTCTGAACTCAAGGAAAAGGCAGGGGCGATATAGGCCAAGGTTAGCCAGGCCTGATGACTGAATCAGTGCAGGTGGTTGATTGGATGACTGAAAAGCAGATATTAATCCACCAACACTGAATTGCGCATCTTCAGCACAAGCCTGCAGGTTGTACACATCATCTGCAAACGTAATTTGAACAGAGAAGACGCTACCAACAATAATAAGTTCGCCCGTAATGTTGAAATGAGTGAGTTCAAGTGAAGCTTGATAGCTCACTTCAAAATCAATGAAGATGTTCTGTACCTGAAAGTCATCCAGGAATATAGTCAATGTCTGTGGTATTGCTATGGACAAATGAAGCGTGCGCAATTCAAAGTTAAGGTTCATTTCAACTACTCGAATGCCAAAGATATCCAGATCAAAGAGGTCAACATTTGGTGGGGTGAGTGCACTGGCTATGGCACGGAGTACATCACCAATCCTGAAGCCAGTACCAGGCTCAAGTGGCTCGAAAACCACTCTGCCACTCTCAAAACGAAAGATCCACTGTACCTCTACTAGCCCTTCAATGGCAAATTCAAAAACCACTTTGAAGCCAGTATAATCAAAGGCCATGCTCAGTTCAGGGAGTTCAAATCCTAACTGCTCAACAGCTTCAAAGGGAAAATTCTCTGTATTGTATATCAGATGAAAGTTAGGTAGCATCAGATCAGCCAGAAAGGGCATTCCACTGATATCAAATCCAGTGACATCCTGAACAAGGTCACCAAGTTGCAAATTTAAAGCGGTATTCTCACAATCTGAGATGATTGCTACTTCAGCTGATCTCCGTCCCACATTGACAAGCTCATGACGGAGGAAAATGCAAACTGTCTGCTCAAACCAATCCTGAATGCGAATGGTTCCTTGTAGTACAATTGTAATGGTCAGGTTGGTTGTGTCATAGAGGCCTTTAATTTGTATGTCAGTGAGGAAAATGACATTACCAAAAGGTCCATTCTGAATGTTCTGGCCAACAGCAGAAGCTAGAAACTGAATGAGATCAACGTCTTCCTCAAGGACCAACTGAGCGCCAAAGTTCCACTGTGATGCTGTCATGTCAACCCACAGGTGAAACTGCTTTTCACCGATGGTCCAGAATCCAGACACTTCCAAATATGCCAACTCAGGAGACTGCAGTATGTTGGATACAGTCACTTTGAGGGTAAGAGTGGACACAGACAGCAAACCTCTGAATAGATCCAGCATGCCTCCAGTCTGAGCTGTTTCTGCATATACTTCTTGTGATGTACAATTGTATGAAATCTTGTTCAGATTGGCAGGAAATGGTAGTGCAACGCTTTGAGCACCTGATCCAAACAGGGCAAGAATGATGTCAGATGCGGGGATGTTAGCAGCAGCAAAATTAAGACAAATGTAGTCTTCCTCAGTGGTAGCTAGCATCTGACCAAAGTCAAGGTTTTCAAGTTCAGTGAAGATGGTATTCATACAAGAGCAAAGGCTGCCATTGCTACATGTATCGAGAGTGCCTAGAATTGCATTAATAAAGTTGCTGTCAACTGCCACAGGTGGAATTGAGACCGAAGGTAATTGGAACTCTGGAAGGGAAGGGGAAAAGGATATAATTATAATATGTACGGAGTAATGCATTTGCTAGTACATTAAGATAGATGCAATGTTGCATGAGCTATACCTCAGTGAAAGCATTGCTGTAAGTCCTGGCATTGCTTGAGGACTACGTTAATGGTTCAGCATTGGTTGCACACTTTTGCTTGTCTGATTTCAAATCAATTCATCTGATCACATATTATATTATTCATGCTGTAATTACATGTATCACTTTATAATACACTTCAATCAAAATCAATCAATGCATACTGTATACCAGTAATGAAGACCATCCCTATCTTCTACTACAGTAAAAAAGTTAGCATGTTAAGTAGGTATCATGAAGTTGTGTCACTCTGTGCTTCTTAATGAGCATGTTCTTCTTCTCGGCCTCTTCCCCTCCATTTCTCAAGCAGAACTTTCTTACCGTTCCTGTCAATATTGATGAGTCTAACCTTTCCATCACTTTGCCTTCTCTCCACATTCTAGCTATTATACTCATTACTGGAATAGTAACAATTCTAATGGCAGTCATGACTTGAAAGACACATAGGCGAGGAAGGAAGGGAAAATTGACCACCAGCCAGTAATGAACCCAGGACAACTTATGCTCTATTATGTAGTTTCAGCTGTGACAATTTGCCTCTCCTCGCTTTTTAGGCTAGTTACTGGGTGTGTGTACATTTATGGTCAGTCTTTCACTGTCTTAATCAATTGCCCACTGGCAAGATTGGAAAAAATCAACGAAGGTGGCCAGTGAAGCCCAGGAATGCAAACGGCTCACTATGCTTTAATGACATCTTGAAGGATTACATATAGCCACAAGAACTAATTGCAAAAATGTGCCATTACTGTAAACCTTCAAGGAAGATTCAGCATTTTAGATTGTATACTTCTCTGTAGTCACACAGTGTAGTGTACCATATTCACTGAGCATTGTGCAATGTTCTTCAAATGCACTTACTCTCACAATCGCGCAGATTGGCACTCAGAATGCGACCCTGGTTGCAGAAGCATGTATAGTTTCCTATGGTGTTCTGGCAGTTGTCCTGGCAGCTATGAGTTCCCTCTTCACACTCATCAATATCTGGAGATTGAAACGAATGCATGGTTGATTGACAAGTAAAGTAGCATAAACCAAGCATAATAAATGTACACATTGAGCTATCTTTAATTATCTACTGTAATACTCGGATCGAGGGAGTAAGTAGACTGGATAGGGTAAGGAATGTGGACATCAGGGAGAAGCTATGTCAAGTGAGTGTTTTAGATATGGTAAAGACCAGGCAGGAGAAGTGGAAGGCTGGAATGGAAGAGATGAGTAGGGAAAGAACAACCAGAAAGATTTTTGAAAGCGAGATGGAGGGGAAAAGGCCTAGAGGAAGACCCAGAAAGAGATGGACTGACAAATTCAAATAACCATGAAGTCACTTAATATAATATTATTCTCTAACTGTCATTTAGCTTGTATAAGATATGTAAGGATGACCTCCAGTATTGGAGAAGCATCTGTACTGATTGATTGATTGATTGATTAGCTATAGCTACATCTACACCATGTTAAAAGTATTGAATGGCCATGTGTTTCCTTAGCCAATAAGGCAGTGCCGAAGTCAAGCAAGTTTTTTGTTCAATAGCTTACTTCGCGATAGAGAGAGGGCTTTCAGCAGCCAAGAATGCTAACAGCTAAAGTATCCAAATAGCGAAACAAAAATACTCACCTACCGATAGCCAGAGCAGCTCCCTCGCACCAGATAATAAGAGTAAGCTTCTGCGCAAGTGCGCGTCGCGCTTTGGAGACCCAACCCGAGGCGCGCAGAGTGTCTAAGAAACGGCTGGTTGCGAGGCACATGCGCACTGCCAGAGTGGCCATGTTTGCGGTTACGTCATTGCGTCGTCCAATCACATGCCCTTTTGCCACGCAAAAGAAAATGAACGAACGAACGCACAGATTGGAAAAGATTAAGTATATCAGACAGCACGGTAGTGCCGTCTATGTAGGGATAGCAGTGGTTGTTTGTATGCTGTAATACAAACGAAAAGTCGCGCTACTCCTGAACAGGACCGAAAACCGACAAACGAAGCTTACCATGACGAAGCGGGGACTAAACGGTACACATATATATATAACCTTCCTTCCCAGCGAAGGTGCGCTTATACGTAGATAGCGCCCTCGACATTTCTCACGTTTCGTCTTCTTCTTTTTCTTCTCCTTTGACAGCCGTAGCGCACGAACCAGAGGGAGAAGGAAAATATTTCTAGCACTACATTGCACCATTTTTGGCTGGCTGCATTCCTTTGTAGATTAGAAGGCGGCGCGAGTTAGTGCGGAAGACCGCGCTTGCCACGACTCCTGCCGTGTTGCTTGGCCAAGCGGGACGAACGCCATTTTCAGATTACGTAATTAAACGAAACGTTTTATGTAAATGTTTGTATATATATAGTGCTGCTTTGGGCCAGCCTGGGCCCTAGTGCTGTATGACATGATGCACTCAAATATTGATTGATTGATTGATTAAACCGGATTAAACCGGAGTGACTGGTGCCATTGTTAGCAGCTGCAGCAGTTAGCTTGTGCGCCGTTTGAAGGACATTCGCGGTCGTGCGTGCATTTCCCCGCCACAGTTGGCTTCCGGTCGCCGTTTCTCGCTGGGTTAGCGCGGAACCTAGGTGCTAGCCCACACCTTGAGCTTCAGGATTACAGAAATGAGGTATAATGCCTGTACCAATTGCAATGTCCTATGGTTGAGACTAAGTGTGTTGCTTCAGCTTAGCTGTCCATTATAAAAAGTACAGAAACTAGAAATAAAAAAATTTCAACAAAAATTGTAAGGATGTAGGGATGGCATAAAAAGGACAGAAACAAGTAAAGGCTGTTACACAGTGGAGCATTAACCATTGTCCCTACATTCAAGGATGTAGGACTATAAGGTGCGACATTCTTGCATGTAGGGACCATGGTTAATGCTCCACTGTGTAACAGCCTTTACTTGTTTCTGTCCTTTTTATGCCATCCCTACATCCCTACAATTTTTGTAGAAAATTTTTATTATTTCTAGTTTACTCAAGGATATCGATAATGCTTGTATACAATGTTACTGCAGTGTTGAAATCAAGTGAGCTCTTTCAATAATTACATTTTGCTGATTGAATGGCCTAGTATTGCTTTGTTTGTTTACTGATCTATCCAATATAAATTACACGAATAACCATATAATTATCAACCATGTGTGTATTCTATGATATTGTATTAAAGCTTACCTGGGCATAGTGTTTGATCCATTAATCTGTACCCAGTATTACAGCTACATGTGAAGGAGCCAATGTTGTTGTGACAATTTTGAGCACATGGATTGTTGTCACATTCGTTGATGTCTGAGGAGGACAACGAATTAAGTCATTATTGTACGTGCATGTGTTTACATACAGCAGATCACTGAGCCACATGCAATTCTATGGTGGTATCCTCTACATACTCAATACAACAGCAATGTGAATTGGAACAGTTCAAATGCTTGGGTGTTCCACATAACTGATGAACTTGAATATGATGCTACTGAATTTCGTGATTACAATGCTTACCTATGCATGTTACAGTGCCTTGCAGTTCATATCCTGTGTTACACTCGCAGACAAAGGAACCAGGCACATTGTGACAGATGTGATCACAGGGCATAGTTCTATTGCACTCATCAATGTCTGCATGGAAAGGAGTAAGCATACAAAAAATGTTAATAACAATAAATGCATACAAAGTGTAACAGATATAGATTACCCAATGTAAAATGAGCTATTATGTAATTATTCTGGTATAGCTAATCTCCTTTGCTTTGGATATATAGCTATCTGCATGTAATTATAATAGACTAGTGTGTTGCGCCTCATATGACGATCACTGCCAAAAGGGCTCTACATTCCTAATTTCCTTGTACAGCTACATGGGGCCAAATGTCTAGCTAGCCAGTCCCATGTAGCTACAAAGAAATTAGGAATGCATAGCAAACTTCACGGCAATGTGGTCCATCATGGTGTTGAGTTACTGTTGCTTGTTTCTATGCTTTTTCTGCTGGCCATTCCTAAATTCCTTTTAATTCTAACGGAATTTTTATACACTTGTTTGTACAGTTTTTGCATATCCAAAAAACTATGGTTACATCAGATTGATACCAGCGCTGACTAATACCCCTTCCATAAATTAGCTGAAGATTGTGTAGAGCATCGAGCACAGTTACGCCACTTTTAGATGAAGCGGCTGCCGTGTACCAGCGCAACAAAATGGCGGCATTGGGGTATCTTTAATACACGGGGAGGACGAATTTGCTCTGGTTTCATGTACCGCAGGCCCGCTAGGAAGCGCAACTCTTGCGCAATCCTCTAGGGCACCGGCAGCCGCAAGCTGAATAACGGAAAATCATGTGAGGGGGCTCGCTATGAGGATTGTGCAACTCTTGCACAATTCTCTAGGTGCACCGGGACATGAAACCATAGACAAATTTCCTGCCCGCTCCAGCGCTGTACTTATTGGTTTGCCACCGGCGCTCAGATCCTAGTCCTTGACCTGGGCACATAAGTCCTTGTACACGATTTGGACCCGTAGGTGCCCTGTGTCGTGCGCTAGGAGCGTGCAAAAATTCGGTGGGAAGAACAAGAATAATATGAAAAGACAAAATGGGGTACGAGCAGCCTATGACGCCTTTCTCTTACGTGCATTCCAGGTTGCCTTTGGGTACGCTTCCGTCGCCAATACATCAAAATAAGCCTACCCATGGCCTTTAATTGTTCTTTGCCACTGCCGTTTGGCTAGTTTCACTGAAGCGCCCTAATACACTAGTGTATAAAAATTTCCTTTAGAATTAAAAGGGATTTAGGAATGTCCAGCAGAAAAAGCATAGAAACAAGCAACAGTACTTCAACACCATGATGAACCACATTGCCGTGAAGTTCGCTATGCATTTCAAATTTCCTTGTACAGCTACATGGGCCCAAATGTATAGCTAGCTAGTCTCATGTAGCTACAAGGAAATTAGGAATGCATAGCGAATTTTACGGCAATGTGGTTCATCATGGTGTTGAGTTACTGTTGCTTGTTTCTGCACTTTTCTGCTGGCCATTCCTAAATCCCTTTTAATTCTAAAGGAATTTTTTTATACACTAGTTTGTACAGTTTTTGCATATCCAAAGGACTATGGTTACAACAGATCGATACCAGCCCTGACTAATGCCTTTTCCTTAAATTAGCTGAAGATTGTGTAGAGCATCGAGCACAATTACGCCACTTTTAGATGAAGCGGCTGCCGTGTACCGTACGTATACCAGCGCAACAAAATGGCGGCATTGGGGTATCTTTAATACACGGGGAGGACAAATTTCCTGCCCGCTCCAGTGCTGTACTTGTCAGATTGCCACCGGCGCTCAGATCCTAGCCCTTGACCTAGGTACGTAAGTCCTCGTACACGATTTGGGTCCGTAGGTGCCCTGTGTCGTGCGCTAGGAGCGCGCAAGAATTCGGTGGGAAGAACAAGAAGAAATTATGAAAAGACAAAATGGGGTACGAGCAGCCTATGACGCTTTTCTCTTACACGCATTCTAGGTTGCTTTTGGGTACGCTACCGTCGTAAATACATCAAAATAAGCCTATCCATGGCCTTTAATTGTTCTTTGCCACTGCCTTTTGGCTAGTTTCACTGAAGCGCCCTAATACATTAAGATAGGGACGCCATTTTGAACCGGGCACATTCCTAAATAGACGTCACGAGCGTGACGTCTGATTAAGATAGGGACGCCATTTTGAACCGGGCACATTCCTGAATAGACGTCACGAGCACTGTAAGCATCCACTGTACTGATAGGTGTGCACATGCATGGTATGGAATACCTATGTTAATGACATATCTAAGATTTGTATTGTACTCCTATGATCACTGGAGTGATGGATGATGGAATGTTGAGGTTTATGGGATAGTTTATGTTACCACTACAAGGTGTAGGTGCTAGTCAACATAACTACATTGTGACTACAGTGCTGTGTTGCACCTCTAAAAGTATTCTGGGTGAGGAATGCTATTTGAACTGCTGACGAATTGTAAGAGTCACGTACTCAGCTCTGACCAGCAGTGTGTGTGGGAGTGTGTGGATGTGACACACAAACCTGCACACTTATGCATGCATACACACACATGCAGAGATGCACCCTCACACACACATACGCACACATACATGCGTATGTGCACACACAATACATATAATATTATATAATTTGATCGGTATGTATGACCATAGCTCTGGGCATGCAGGAAGTCCACAATTTCGTGGCACTACTCACAGGAGAGGGAAGTGGAAGAAGGTGCTAAATGTTTCAACCACTACTTACATGCAAACACTTCACAAGGTTGAGCAGACAACAGAGACCAAGAGCTACTACTGAAATGCCATCTACATCTATTCACTCCCCACCCCCTTCCAGGAATGGTTCCACTGCAATAAGGAACAGAACTTCTGACATGTTGGCTTGCAATAATTTGTCCACATGAATGAAGGATTTCTGCCAGGACCAGACACACTTCTGGTCAAGTGACGGGGCGGAAAACTCTTCCTTCATAGTGTAGGGACTTCATCACCATTGTCAGTTCTCCCATGAGGAGACTATAGCGCCTAGCCAAAACATTGTTAAGAACCTAGGTATTAAGAACTTTTATACAGGTTACAGAGAACCCCAATGCAGCATTGCAGACGCACCAATGGTGAACTAGCCTGTCCATATCAGACAGCACGGTAGTGCTGTCTATGTAGGGATGGCAGTGGTTGTTTGTATGCTGTAATACAAACGAAAAGTCGCGCTACTCCTGAACAGGACCGAAAACCGGCAAACGAAGCTTATCATGACGAAGCGGGGACTGAACAGTGCACATAACTAACCTTACTTCACAGCGAAGGTGCGCCTACACGTAGATAGCGCCCTCGACATTTCCCACGTTTCGTCGTCTTCTTATTCTTTTATTCTTCTTCTTTGACAGCCGTAGCGCACGAACCAGAGGAACCAGGAAAATATTTCTCGCACGATATTGCACCATTATTGGCTGGCTGCATTTCTTTGTAGGTTAGAAGACGGCGCGAGCTAGTGCGGAAGACAGCGCTTGCCACGACTCCTGCCGTGTTGCTTGGCCAAGCGGGACGAACGCCATTTTCAAATTACGTACGTAATTAAACCGGATGAAACCGGAGTGACTGGTGCCAGCTGCAGCAGTTAGCTTGTGCGCCGTTTGAAGGACTTTCGCGGTCGTGCGTGCATTTCCCCGCCACGGTTGGCTTCCTGTCGCCGTTTCTCGCTGGGTTAGCGCGGAACCTAGGTGCTAGCCCACACCTTGAGCTTCAGGATTACAGAAATGAGGTATAATGCCTGCACCAATGCCCTATGGTTGAGACTAAGCGTGTTGCTTCAGCTTAGCTGTCCACTATAAAAAGTACAGAAACTAGAAATAATAAAAATTTTCTACAAAAATTGTAAGGATGTAGGGATGGCATAAAAAGGACAGAAACAAGTAAAGGCTGTTACACAGTGGAGCATTAACCATCGTCCCTACATTCAAGGATGTAGGACTATAAGGTGCAACATTCTTGCATGTAGGGACCATGGTTAATGCTCCACTGTGTAACAGCTATTACTTGTTTCTGTCCTTTTTATGCCATCCCTACATCCTCACAAATTTTGTAGAAAATTTATATTTCTAGTGTAACCATGAGTCTAGTTGAATGGATCAGGGAATGTTTGATCAGGCAATCAATTAGCAAAGTCAGTTATCCAATGCAATGGAATCTCCTGGATGTGGAGTTGGGTTAGCACTTTACACACAAATTAGGCATACAACCATAGAAAGCATTACTAAGTACAGTACATATGCATGAAATGTCACAATGACTTTGTACCCATCAGACGTCACGCTCGTGACGTCTATTTAGGAATGTGCCCGGTTCAAAATGGCATCCCTATCTTAATGTATTGGGCGCATAGTGAAACTGGCTAAACCAGGGGCAACGGCAGAGGGGGGCAGGGGGACTTGAGCCCCCCCACATTTCACAGTGGGGCGGCTGAGCCCCCCTCTCTGAAGCTCAGCCCTCCATAAATTTTGTAGTGAGATTAACACTATTCAGTTAAATCAGTGGTTGAGGAGTAAATTCAGCAAATCATGAGAAGGTTCACCAGTTTTAAAGTACACTGACTGAAATCACTGGGTAGTACTTCTTACATCTGCCTTCGCCATTTAAAACGCCATTTTGCCCGCCATTTTTGAGCACATGGTGTTTGCAATATGGCGAAACGACAAGCAACGTTGGTTACTATTTGGTCAAAAGACAACTCAGTGAAGAGAAAAAGACAGGATAGTGCCACCGTAGAGTGTGCAGGCGTAGTTGAGGACGCTGCAGAAGATTTTCCAACTGAGGCAACTGAAATTCAGGCAGAATGTGACCCTAGGGCAGAAGTCAGTTCAGGCACAGACAGTGGTAGTTCAGGTAATGATTTCAGTTGTGAGGAAGCAGATCTTGCAGATGAAGTAGAAATGATGGATGATACCCCTTATGAAGAGGCTAGTCATGGTGAAAGCATTCCAGTCTGTTCACCTTCTGCCACAACAGAAGCTGAATCCGTTGCTCCTGTGTGTTCAGGACAATGTTGTATATAGTAATGAGGAGATTGCTTTTCAGCCTAAAGATAACCCCACACTGATGACACTGGCTGCTAAGAAAAGAAATTTTCAACCACAGTGGTACAAACAGTATCCCTGGCTGAGTGTTTGTACAAAAAAATTGCAGAGTATATGTACCTTCCAAGATAGAGCCCCCCCCCCACTTTTTAGGAGCTGCCGCCGCCCCTGCAAACGGCAGTGGCAAAGAACAATTAAAGGCCATGGATAGGCTTATTTTGATGTATTTACGACGGTAGCGTACCCAAAAGCAACCTAGAGTGCGCGTAAGAGAAAAGCGTCATAGGCTGCTCGTACCCCATTTTGTCTTTTCGTATTCTTCTTGTTCTTCCCACCGAATTTTTGTGCGCTCCTAGCGCACGACACAGGGCACCTACGGACCCAAATCGTGTACGAGGACTTACGTACCTAGGTCAAGGACTAGAATCTGAGCGCCAGTGGCAATCCGATAAGTACAGCACTGGAGCGGGCAGGAAATTTGTCCTCCCTGTGTATTAAAGATACCCCAATGCCGCCATTTTGTTGCGCTGGTATACGTACGGTACACGGCAGCCGCTTCATCTTAAAGTGGCGTAATTGTGCTCGATGCTCTATACAATCTTCAGCTAATTTAAGGAAAAGGCATTAGTCAGGGCTGGTATTGATCTGTTGTAACCATAGTCCTTTGGATATGCAAAAACTGTGCAAACCAGAGTATAAAAATTCCTTTAGAATTAAAAGGGATTTAGGAATGGCCAGCAGAAAAAGTGCAGAAACAAGCAACAGTAACTCAATACCATGATGAAACACATTGCCATGAAGTTCGCTCTGCATTCCTATTTTCCTTGTAGCTACATGGGACTAGCTAGCTATACATTTGGGCCCATGTAGCTATACAAGGAAATTAGGAATGCATAGCGAACTTCACGGCAGTGTGGTTCATCATGGTGTTGAGGTACTGTTGCTTGTTTCTATGCTTTTTCTGCTGGCCATTCCTAAATTCCTTTTAATTCAAACGGAATTTTTATACACTAGTGACATGACTTTTTACCTAGATTACTAGGGTGACAATAGCACTATTGTCCCAATTTGCAACAGGCCCTATACTCACCTATGCAGTTTCCGTTGCTATCCATTTCATAACCATCAAAACACTCGCATCTATACGATCCCTCTGTGTTAACACATATTTGGTCGCAAGGAGAGGTTGGACTACACTCATCAATGTCTGTGGAAGAATTGTTGATAACAATTACAAGGAATGACATTGAAAGGCAAGACCACTTTATCACTATCCTACTGTACAGTATATAGCTAGTTCAAATTACTCGCTAACCTGTGCACTGAAAGCCGTCTGGATGCAGGAGATAACCAATTCTACACTCACAGTAGAATGAACCATCAGTATTTATGCAGTCCTGGCCACATGGGTTGTTACTGCATTCATCAACATCTAAGAACAGCAACACATGCATATTCTGACTTGTCAAATGAACATTTTCGAGTACAATCATCAATTTATGTTTTAGTGTGGTTTACATTAAATCAGTATTCAAAGATTGTTTCAATGAATTGTGTGCATAAGTCAAAACATTCATCAACAGGGATGAGATGAACCTGGTATGAAGTTGTGCTGCAAATCTTGCATTGAGCTAGCTAAGGGCATCGCATGCATATGACTTGATTGCAAATGTTATGACAGAGTTACTATGAGCAGCAATGTCTCCATTCAGTTGAAATCCTTAATGATGCAGTGGAACCTGTCTAAGATGGTCACTGTGCTAGGCAGCCACCTCTCTAAAACAGTCAGCCTCCCTGGCCCCAAATAGCTCTAAAACATTGCAATCTACCTCTGTAAAGCAGCCACCTCTCTATAAAGACCAGTTTCGAGCTGGCCCACAGGTGGCTATCTTAGACAGGTTCCACTGTATACACAAAAAGAAGTGAATACTACAGTGGCTAGTTTTCAATTTAAATCCTGGCATTATGCAGTGACTGGTCACTAGCAAGAGCTGCAATTTATCAATTCAGTTAAAGAGTCTTACCAGATGCACAGCTGGATCCAGTGTAGCCAGGAATGCAGTTACATGTGAAGGGTGCCGTACACAAGCCACCATTCTGGCATGCAGGTGAGCAATGGGCTGAAGGGGATATGCATGTACATAATATATGTATATATATATATTGTTAATTGCACTGTATATAGGACATAGAAAACAATATATTGCTTACAAGATGTCAGCTAGAACATTGCAAACACAAAGTACTGATGTGTGTAGGAACTCTTCACATGCAGCCAATCATAGGTAGCATTGTAAGTGTTGCACAACACAACTCACGTTGATTGCATGTGGGACCTGTCCATCCTGACTGACAAGAACACGTCCCAGGAGAAGTACATGTTCCTCCATTGGCACAGGCTGGATTGCACACAGCTGAAAGGTACAACAGATGATATTTGGAGCTATTGTGAAGACTTATGCAATTGCACAACTCAAACTACATAATATACCTCCTTCAGTTATCTCCACTCAGCAATTGCATTTGTGTCTTACAAGGTCATGCACAGTTAGCTGTGTCTGTACTCATATATACATGAATTCAGTGCACATACATATGAATTAACACATTATGTAAATGTTCATTTTGCATGTGCACACACACACACAGACACACACGTGTACACACACACACACACACATGCACACACACACACACACACACACACACACACACACACACACACACACACACACACACACACACACACACACTAAGGTGGCAGAACAGGGGGGAGTGTAAGGGTGTGTCCATAATATATTGCTGCACTCTCACTGCGCACACCCTTACACTTTATACAAAATTGCATGATACATCACCACATCTATGAAGAGTACACATGCAAGGACATGTGCACATTGCACTCAGCAACGTTACAGTACATGCATGCTCAGAATACACACACTTGCACTTGTTAAAGCAGATGGATATAGGACATTCTGATGCAATTCACAGTTCTTTATTTATTTTACTCCCATTTCTGCCACCTGTTAACAGTACGCCTCTTCAATTATTAGAAGCTATGCATACAAAATATTGCGGAGAACCTGGTGAATAATCAATTGTTAGTGGAACGCAGAGAGAAAGAGTAGAAGAAAGAGGACTGCAACTTGGTATTTGATAGATTCCAAGTGCAAGCATTTTTCTTCAAGTGAGTGTATGGATTAGAGGAAAGTGAATGTAAATTATTGAACTCTTTCACTTGTTGCTGCTTGTTTTGGCTGCAGTATGTACATATAAATGTATTAAATGAGATGGAGGTACAACCAACATCTATGCAGCTAAACCTTTCCAATCAGTTCAGTTGACTGAGGAGACAACAGGCAAATTTTATGTAGTAACTGCAAACTCAACTCACGTTGACTACAAGAAGATCCAGCCCATCCTGGGGTACAAGCACATCCATTAGGAGACACACATGTTCCTCCATTGGCACAGGATGGATTGCACACAGCTATAGATTAGCATAAAACACAAAACTGTCACACCTGCATATATATACTGTACATGCTTGTGGGGGTCATCCTATATATAGCAACAAATTAGAGCAACGAACAGGTGCATTCGTGAATCAAGATCGAGGCAGAGGAGTGGACTTGGAATGGATGATGGTGCTGGATTGGCCACCGTCATGAGATAAACAAATACGAACATTTCTTTACTCATTTACACTGATAGTCCTTCCAAACAATTGTTTCAAAACTATATAAGTATGGTACTTGTTTTGAGTGATCTGTGTAATAGTTTGAATGATAAGTAAGACATATCCTACGTATATATAGCTGTTTTGTGTATGCATCCGTGCAAGATATTAGATTAGCAGAAATTACTTAATACATATTATACATGTTTCCCTTAGGTGGTGACTGTAGTCACTGCAATATGAAATGATGATATGAATGAATGTTATAATATGAATGTAACAAGGATCATGGGGTGTTCTAGAGATTACAAAGAAATTGGTTGCATGAGTCAGTAATGTAATCCAGCATTCTCTTTAGGATATGTGCATGTGTGTGTATGCCTTCTGATGTGTAGCTATTTAAATGGCTTGAGAGATTTTAAATGGAATTTGTGTTGTGACTTTGAACAAGAGGCAGACGCATCACTCTACAGACTTAGCTATTGATGAAGGACTTACGATTGCAGCTTCGTCCTGATTGCTGGTATCCAGAGCAACACTGAAAGTTGCAGTAGTAGGTTGTCCGAGAGCTAGTGCGTTTCTTTCGAACTTGTCTAGACCTGCATGAAAAGATACCATGTATTAGGCAGTCACTATCATTGAATGTGGCAGCATATGGGAAAGCTTCCTTATCTAGCTGTGTCATTATGATATTACAACGGGTTAATTTACAGATATATATCATATGGAAAGTTAGGAAAGTGTTTCTGTATTACCATATAATCTTTCCCCATTCCATTTAAATTTCGAAGCAACATTAATTTTAGCAAAGGTTTCCAAGATAAACCTTGAGAATGCAGATTATAAGGTTTGAAATCACTGTTTGTGAAGACTGTGCAGTCAGAAACTGCTCAAGGGAAATGCCTGCAGCAGCATTGTGCATGTACATATATTAAATGTACTGGTATTAATGGTTGTACTGAAAGTTGTACATGATACTTCAGCACCCAAATCAGCCCAAAGCAGATAGCTAGGGTTGCTCACATGCACAGACCAGAATACTGTAACCATAAACAGTTTCACTGTGGAAATACTTTTGTGCTGTTAGTGGGCACTATTACACTGTGAATTATAGTGCATGAAATGTACGCAACATACGTTACTCTCGTAAAATTTCCAGCCAGTTTGTAGAGATGATTTATCTTACCATAACTTAAAGGACTGCTATTCTCAATAGTCCCAAGACAGGCCATTGCAGAGCCAGCAAGCAGGCACAAGTGGTGGCACTCGCGCAATTATTAAATATATAGACGGGCAGCTTAAGATGGGCACTTCAATGCAAACTCATCATGTCTTCTCTCACCTCAGCCACACACATGTGGTTATGTCTTGGCTCAAAACTGTCATACAATGCTCCACTGGAGCATTGACAGTGATGCCACAAAGCGCAGCCATGCCCACATCCATGTTTTGGGTGATTCCAGTAAGAATATTTTTATGTACGTAACTACGTAATAAATTACATGTGAAGGTTCTTCTGCAAATTTATTACCTGCATATGAGCGATCCATTAGATCCAGAGATCTTGACGTCAATTATCTAACAAGTGACGTTGATATTAAGCTTTTTGACATGAACACTATAACACTATGTGCACATTATGGAGACTGAGGGTTGCTTTTGAACTTCTGCTCGTATTACTAAGTTAGAGTGTGTAAAAATAATTATGTTGATTAATTTACAAACACACACACCTTTGTCTTGATCGTCTACATCTGCTCCATCCAAATGTGCCACAGCTGGTATAATAGTATTCAGTGTAGTATTCCGTAACATAGTAATAGGATGTATAGTACTGACGTGAAGACTCAGTTACTTCACAAGCACTGCAGGAACAAAGAACGAAGTGTCATATTAATAATAAATTATCATACTAATATCTTTATCATGCAACTAATACTCACATGTGAATGTTACATAGATTAGTGGGGGTGAGTTGTGTGCTGGAAACTATTAGGGTAGTACGGTATAGTGCTTACATGTACACACAAAGATTTGGCGCTCATTAGAAAGAGCGCATTATACTAACTTTAACAAAAGTCTTAGAGAATGCCACTGGAAACATGCAGTATGCGACAACAGAAAGCAAGCTTGTTTTGGCGACTCATCAGAAAGAGCTCATCATGCTAACTTTGCAAATCATTGCTTGCTGATGAATCAAGAGATTTTGGATGATGCCAAAGAGTGACACTTTTAAAGAGATCATCTCCATGTCTTGGAACGTGTCCATTCCAGCTGACGGCAAAAGGGATAGCCTGCCTTCCCCCATATGAATGATTCAGCAAGCCTGACTACTAGTAGTAATTACTATTTTCAGCCGATTTGAAATTGGTGCAGAGACCTATGGCACTCCAATGGCATTGGACAACCTTGTGGTTTTATGCCTGCTATTTGTTGCAGAATTTCCAGTACATACATGCTACAATGTACAGAAGCCTGCCGCTGATGTGCTTTGAAGTGTCCACAGGTTTATAGGCTACATACTAGTTGCTTCAGCTACAGGCACTATCCATTGAAAGTCTGTTCTTTTCTTGTGTAGCTTGTTACACTGAAATGACCAGAGGAACTCCTCTTGTCCTCTAATACATTGCCTTTTGCTACATGGAAAGGTTTTCGGCTTGACTGAGAGAGTCCAAATAATACAATTACAATCTCATATTAATTTTTGTAAACTAAATACTAATAATGCGCCTACCCAGTTGAAGGACTTTGGAAGCATCCATTGTTTGGGCAGGTGCAGGTAGCACTTCCCTCCTGGGTGATGGCCAACACAAGCAGGATGTCCAAGAGAGTACAGAGCAACTGCCAACCCATTGGAGACCTTTCCTAGCTGAGCTCTGCATGAAAATTAACTGTTACTCATGACTGAATTGCCACTGGAATGAGTATCAGAGATACAAATTGCCAAGTAAACATGTATCCAGGTTGTAATCAATCGCTAGTGCTTTCAACATAGGTTTTGTTAAGAACCATGCCAATTTCACCCACAGTAAACTTGTCAAACTATGCATGTCTTTGTAATAGAACTGATAAGTATATAATGTGGTAGGTATGCTACCTAGCATTCTGATATGCTCATGCATGGTGTACTCATTTCAGAGGTGGCTTAGTACACATGCAACTGTAGTTAGGTAGAGTAATAGGCAGTACTCATTAACGAACTGTCTATTGGGGGCCTTTCGTATTGGGTGTCTCCTGTGTAGCCTCATTGCTTCTCTAATACCCATAACACTAAATGCTTAGAAGAAACACACACACACACACACACACACACACACACACACACACACACACACACACACACACACACACACACACACACACACACACACACACACACACACACACACACACACACACACACACACACACACACACACATGCCCAAGTACACACATCAGGGCAGTACACATTGGCTTTATGCGTGAAGCCACAGCCACTGTACGTAACTGATTGTTCATTCTTCCAAATATGGAGAGTTGGATTTCTGGTGACCATCGGAGCCTTAATGAATGGCAATAAACACCTCCTCCAGGTTTCATCTCCCTCCCAATTGAGCTTATCAGTGTGGTGCACTGATAAATGTCAGTTTGACTTCATAGCTGCTTTGTATCCACAGCATAGGGGTGAAACTTTGTGTGGTTTCAACTAAAGGAGATTGAGTGGGAAAGCTAGCTACATCCATTAGCTTGATTGGTACAAAGTTATTGAAAAGAGGACAAATCTTCACAGTAGGTCACTACAAAGGAAGGCTGCATAGCCAATCACTGGATACCTTCTTTAGGTTATGACCATATCATAGTAAGAGATGGAGGGAAGAAAGTGGTCATGGGGAAATGTTGCAACAGTAAAGGGAGACTGTCTCTGTAATGCATCAGCAATAGAAAAGTCCATAATAATAGTATCACAGTCTATAGATCTCAGCAGGTAATACATTAGTAAAACTGCTGCATATATAGTTATTGTTGATTGGTCAAAAAAAGATTTCCAAAGTGGCTTTAATGATGTACCGGGACTACTTGTTTTGCTATGAAGCAATGCATTAGGAATTATAAGGCTATACCTCCAGGTAGAGAAAGGACCCAATTACCCCATGCCGTAGGGAATTGGCACAGGACTGAACATTACCACTGTGATAGCTAAGTATTAGCTGCTGCCAGTGAGCTTTAGTTATAGGGCAGCAAAGTAACTAGAAATAATATAACATTCTACAAAAATTGTAGGGATGTAGGAATGGCATAGAAAGGGCAGAAACAAGTAAAGGCTGTTACACAGTGGAGCATTAACCATGGTCCCTACATGCAAGAATGTTGTACCTTATAGTCCTACATCCTTGAATGTAGGGACGATGGTTAATGCTCCACTGTGTAACAGCCTTTACTTGTTTCTGTCCTGTTTATGCCATCCCTGCATCCTTACAATTTTTGTAGAAAATTTTCATTATTTTTAGTTTCTGTACTTATTGTGGGCAGCAGCGACACACTTAGTCTCAACCATAGGGCATTGATGCAGGCATTATACCTCATTTCTGTGATCCTGGCGCTCAAGGTGTGGGCTAGCACCTAGGCTCCGCGCTCATAGCCCAGCGAGAAACGGCGAACAAAAGACAACCGTGGCGGGGAAATGCACGACCGCGAAAGTCCTTCAAACGGCGCGCAAGCTAACTGTTGCAGTCGCTAACAATGGCACCAGTCACTCCGTTTTCATCCGGTTACGAAATTAGAAAATGGCGTCCGTCCCGCTTGGCCAAGCACACGGCAGGAGTGGAAAGCGCCGCCTTCTAACCTACAAAGGAATGCAACCAGCCAAAATTGATGCAATATGGTGCAAGAAGTATCCTCCTGGTTCCTCTGGTTTGTGCGCTACAGCTGTCAGAGAAGAAGAAGAAGAAGAAAAATAAGAAGAACTACTGTATACAAAATCCTTCAGAATTAAAAAGGATTTAGGAATAGTCAGCAGAAAAAGCATCTAAACAAGCAACAGTAACTCAACACCATGATGAACCACATTGCCGTGAAGGTCGTTTTGCATTCCTAATTTCCTTGTAGCTACATGGGACTTGCTAGCTAGACAGTTGGGCCCATGTAGCTGTACAAGAAAATTAGAAATACATCACGAAGTTCACGGCAATGTGGTTCATCATTGTGTTGAGTTACTGTTGCTTGTTTCTATGCATATCCAAAGGACTATGGTTACATCAGATTGATACCAGCGCTGACTAATACCCCTTCCTTAAATTAGCTGAAGATTTGTGCGGAGCATCGCACAGTTATGCCATATTAGATGAAGAGGCTGCCGTGTACCGTACGGTACACCAGCGCAACAAAATGGCAACATTAGGGTATGTTTTAATACACGGGAGCAACAAACTTCGCGCTCGCTCCAACACTGTAGGAATTGGATTGTCCCCAGTGCTCAGATCTTTACCCTTCAGGTACGTATGCGAGTCCTGCTGGTACGTGATTTAAGTCTATAGGTGTCCTGTGTCTTGCGCTAGGAGCGCGCAAAAATTCAGTGGGAAGAAGAATAGGAAAAGACAAAATGCGACGCTTTCTTCTTACATGTACTACAGGTTGACTTTGAGTACATTGCGGTACTTAACCCTTTGATAAAAGCGTATCTATGGCTTTCAATTGTTCTTCTTTGCCACGGTTCGGCTAGTTTCGCCCAAGCGCGCTAATACATTAAGATAGGAGACACCATTTTGAACCGGGCACATTCCTAAATAGACGTCACGAGCGTGAATAAGAAGACGAAACGTGGTAATGTCGAGGGCGCTCTCTACATGTAGGCGCACCTTCGATGGGAAGTAAGGTTAGTTATGAGCACTGTTCAGTCCCCGCTTCGTCATGGTAAGCTTCGTTTGCCGGTTTTCGGTCCTGTTCAGGAGTAGCGCGACTTTTCGTTTGTTTACAGCATACAAACAACCACTGCCATCCCTACATAGACAGCACTACCATGCTGTCTGATAAGTAAATGTGTCTTTGCTCTAAAATGGCTATAATATATTAATTGGATAAGTATACAAGAAAACAGAAAACTCTGGTTTGCCACTTGACTTGCCCTGTGATGCAATTTGTGCAATTTGAGCAATATTTGATGAGGTTAATTTGCCTACTTCTGTAACCGAGTAATAAAGAGCATTCATGTGCATGCAGTGAGCACACTCAACCAAGAAGATGCCTGACATACTGCCCATCCTCAAAGTGTAGATTGAGCTGGTGGTAGCTGAAGGCCAAACCATTGGCTCTCAACTGATGATGTTCGTACTACACTCTTAAATCATGTGATACTGAATATTTTAATTTGCTGTATACTAATGAATGAATAATATAAGTTTAGCTACATTGGGACAGTTTTTTTGCAAATGTAGTGGTCAAGGGGAGATCATAGCAAGTTGTACAGCAGATGTAGTTATGCAATCTTCAAAACCTTTACCCAAAGCTCTAACAGCCAGTAGCTAATTAGCTGCCAAGAATACAGATAGGGTGATATAATTATATATGACAGTGGTGCACAGCATAAAAGTATATTATACTGTTAAATGTAAGGCTGCAACTGCCCGTGGTTTGGGAGTGATGCAAGACCGTGTATCAGACGTCACTCTCCTGACGTCTATTAATGTGCTCAATAAAATGGCTACTCCTATCTTAATGTATTAGCGCGCTTCGGCGAAACTAGCTAAAATGGCTGCGGCGAAGTATAATTAGAAGCCATGGACAGGATTTTACCGATGTATTAAAGATGGCAGCGCACCCAAGGCCAGCCTGGAGTGTACGTAAGAGAAAAGCGTCATATGCTCTTGCCCCATTTGTTCTTTTCATATTCTTCATGTTCTTCCCACCGTGTCAATTTTTTGCCCACTTCTAGCTAATCTAGCGAGCTAGACCCACTTCGCCTCCGGTCGCTTACACTGAAAGGTGCAAGCGCCCTGGACGGGGTTGGCGCGCGCTATACTATCTTCTAGCACGACACAGGACACCTATGGACTCACGTCGTGTGCGAGGACTCATGTACTATTGTGAAGGCCTAGGATCTGAGCGATGGAGGGAATCCCATTAGGTGTATTAACGTACCCCAATGCCGCCATTTTGTTGTGTTTCGTGTACACGCAGCTGTGTTCTGTACAGCGCTGTATTAATTGTGAACCATCTTGGCTTGATTAAGAAATCCCTTTAAATTTCAAGGGAAACTCATTTATTAGACTAGTATGCGAAGGAGCGCGTTTAGCTCCGCGCGCTCTAAAATAGCAGTACTGGCAGTGTTGTTATGTTGAGTTAAATTCGTTGTGAACGATGAAGTCTACACTATAGCCTCACGGAAGATAATTTTTCTATTTTGCAGACGGTTCGCACGGACGACAGACGGGGTCGGGTGTAATTTTCGGACCAGAACGGACCAATAGGGGCCTGTGCGGGCCATCAGAAATTCTCGCCAGCGTTATATTTTCGTTTTCGATCCTTTCACGAACGGGTATGCAGACTGTGGATCTCTGCAGCTGCGGATTAGGGTGGTCGTCTTATCTGATTCAGATGCCTCTGAATCAGGTATACTGGCGCGACATCTCCAGCGTCTGTTTTGGCCGCACTTCTTTCACACCCACACCACTTTCTTTCCTTTCGGCGTCTTCGTTCTGAAGCGACCCAATACACAATGTCGCAGGCTAGCAGGTTTTCGGCTACGGTCTGCCTTACCTTGGCAACCTGTACTGACTTGATTGCAATGTCGCCAGTCTCCAAGTTTTTCTTCTCAGCTTGTTTTGGATGTCCACAATTTTAGCAGGTGTTAAGTGGTCGCTAAATGCTGTTCCTATCTATTGTATACGCCGTCCCAACCATGAATAGAAAGTTTTAGCATAGCTTTAGCATAGCGTAATAACGCTACAGTAACCCATGGTTACCAAAAGAGCGAATATCCAGCGAGCACAGCGAATATCCCATGGTTACCATTGATACCATACAGTTTACCAGGGCCGTAGCACCCAGTCCGACCAGTTTTTGCTGCTGGAGCAAAAATTCTAAATATTGAAGATATGCATTCTAAACACACTTTCAAATTGGGAAGGGGGGGGGGGGGGTACTGGCCTAAGGTTAAACAACGTTCTAAAAGCAGAGTGGTCTTGTTACAGTGTTGCAGGACTTAGACATAGTCAGATACTTAGTTCTCTAACCAACCTTAACGGCGGCAGCCATTTTACGGATGTCGCATGACGTTTTTTGACGTTTTCTGATGCGTAAAATGGTGTATTAATCGATCGCCGTGCAAAATCAGACAGCACAGTAGCGCTTCAGTCATGTACAGCGGATTTATGCAACCTTGCAACAGTTCCCACACCATGGGCAGTTGTTACCTAGGATATGGACTGGTACTGTTTTGTCATTTTATATATTACCCTGTTCGTATCCTAGGTAACAACTACCCACGTATGGGAACTGTTGCAAGGTTGCATAAATCCGCTGTACATGGATGTATGCATGCAGCATGGTGGTATATATTTGTACATGGGAACATGTACGTAGCTTGAATTGGCATATGCATGCAATAGGATAGTCTCCTGTGGCAACCCTTGTTATTGCACACTCACAGGTACACTTGCACTATAATACACAGGCGGAGAAACAGGGGATGGTAGCAAGACCGCAAGAGCGGCAAAATGTTGGCAGATGTAGGGATGGTGAAAACGTATTCAAAGTCAGCGCATGTTAATGACTTGGGTTTTGCATCGACCAGCCATCCTTGTTGCATGGTCCGGCCCTCCTCCTGTTTTTGGAGGAAACATTTTTACACACCCTTTGCATTGATGGTGTCTTCTATTCAAGGGTAGGAGAGATTTGTGCTGCCTAGCATCGGAGAGACAGCCAAAAACCACTAAATTTCGATTTTTAATGCGCAATCTTCTTATTTCAATGCATTGTATTATCTGTTTCATGGCACTTGATTGCCTGTCCTGCTGTAAGTGCCTGTTGGTCTATGTTACATTTTATCATACTCATTGAAGTGTTGATGGGCCTAGAATTGCTCCAAAAGTACTCACAGAACATCTAAATTTCAAAATTTTCCTGGGGGGGCATGCCCCCAGCCCCCTAGTTTGCATCATCTCATCAATGGCCTGACCGGTTTTTATCTTGGTGCTACGGCCCTGTTTACAATGGGTAGTTTGGTAATGGTGGTTATGGCCACACTGCATTCTGGCTCATGAGCTCACAGCGAAGACTGCTGACTTGGGTAGGGATGATGCGCTCGTCCAGAATATTGAAAACATCATGCAGTACAGGTTAGAAGGCGGCTTTCCGCCGCCCGTCCATCAGGAGACTGACCAATACGTCTTTGACATGCGGACGAACGCTGTCCATGCGTCGTACTGATTCTCCTTCAGCTTTACAGTTGTTCTTGATACTGCCTCACTCACTTCTTCGACTCCGAATCTCCTTGTCTGTGTATTATACACTGTGTTCTTTCACCTTCGCTATTTTTCTTGTACATTAATGGTGTAGTGACAAGGTTACATGAAGGGAAGTGTGGTATACCATGTGGCAGTGATATGGTCCCAGGTCTGCTTTTGCTGATGACACTTCTTTGATTGTGTCTGACATAGAAGGGTTGAAAAGGAGCTTGGATGTTTTGGTTAAGTGGTGTGAAGAGTGCATGGGGGTGAAGATCAATGTGGGAAAGTCCGGCATAATGCATATGAGGAAGAAGGTGGTGGAGAGATGTGAGATGGGGTATCAGGTGAATGGAGAAGTGAACCCAATGGTGTCTAGTTATAAGTATCTAGGATGCATTGCGGATGAACACTTGGAGCTCAAGAAGATGGTGGAGGAGAAAGCTGCTGCTGAGAAGAGGGCACTAGATGCTTGGATGAACAGGTGTAATTAAGGCAGTGATGTTGGTGTAAGTACGTTCAAGAAGCTGATGAGTGCTTTGGTAGACTCAATGATGTTGTATGGGGTTGAGATCTGGGGCTGGGGGTGCACAAGAGGTCTGGAGGCTATAGAACAAGTACAGATGCATGCCTTCCGCATGTTCTTTGGGGTGGGTACCTTACACCCAAAGGTATCACTGATGATGGAGTTGGAATTTCTACCAGTAGTGTGCACGTGGGAGCCAAGAGTGAGGTGTGTGCAGTTTTGGTATAAGGTATTGACAAGTAAGATATATGAAGGCAGACTGCTGAGGAAGGTCATGTTGTAGGCAGTAGAGTGTGGTAAGGGAAGCTGGATGAGAAGCATTGCAATGAACATGCTGCACTGCATGAACTATGTCAATCAATCAATCATTATATATTAAAGTGTACCATGCCCATTGGCACTAGAGCACAGATTGGCCCCATGCAGTACTTACACATAACAGGCAAAATGAATACTCATGAACCTGCAGTAGTGTTACCCAACCTTGCATGCCACATACATACAATGATAGCTAACAGTTCATAGTTGTGACATGCAGCAGACAGTAGGGACACAGTGGTATCCTGGTTACTGCCCTTGTCACTGTCGTCTCATCCAGGCCTCCAATGGTACTCGTTGGGATTTCCAAGCTTCGCACCTCATCAACCAATGTTTTACATCTTCCACCTCACCACTGTCACATTCCTTACACACTCTCTCCTGTCTGGTCACCCCCCTTCATGTTCCTGCCTCAATTTGAAAACCTGCCGTGCCTCCCCTCAGTTTCATCATCATCCTCCGTCTGCCCTTCTCACCACTCTTGCATACTCCAACCACTCTCCCAACCTTACAATCCTCTTTAGCATCTCCAAATTGGGCTTCGTCTCCATCTCCTGATCTCATTCCTCCAAGTAATGGCCTCCATTATCTCCCTCACTTCCACATCTGACAACTCCTTAAGTACCCCCACATTAACATCCTCGCACCCAAACTACCCCAACACATGCTCATCTTATCAATCCAAGTACCTCTGCCAAACCTCGCTGCTTCCACTGCTATCTGCCTTAACAATCGACCATCATACGTTCTGCTGGTCAGGACCTCACTCCAGAACATCACACACCACATCCTCACCAACCACTTGACCAGTAGGTCCCCCATCTCTGCCAAAAGTGAGATGAGGGACCTACCTACTATATAGCATGTATAATGAGGAAATTCTATTGTGTGCTATATTAATATGTACATACAGTATGGATGTACTACAGACATACTGTAGTGGGTATATGTCGATAAGCTCTTGATAAACTCAAGAAACAGTGAACTACTGCCTACAGTTTATCATTCAATTACAAATTTTGAAACTACTGCATAGACTGAACTACCATGAAATGAAGATACATTTCATAATGTACCAAGCAGTTGCGCACTAAAGAAATGGAGGAGACTACTTTGTGTGTGCTACTAACAGTATATAGGTGAGAGCTACATAATCACTCGACTGATTCACTACTGATTGACTAGCTATGTACACACACCACTATCAGTTAGTATACTGGGAGAATGCGGCCCTCTGTTTTGAAGTGTTCAGCCAACCTGTAAAGGTACACAAAGGAAGGGACAGGCACTTGCAAGTTGCTATTGGCAAATAACCTACAAATCGATCACATGAGTGTGCTGCAAAGACGCGAGAAATGATTGATATCTGGCTGCCATGATGTACTGCCTTGCATGCAATAAATACAGTAACTGTACAGTACAGCCAGATAGACAACAACAGTAATATTGTATGCATTATAATACATATCACAACAGAGGGACTCACCAGAGGACCTTGTTTGCTTTGCCTCCAAAGTCACGCTTCTTCCGGCCAAGTCCTGGTACTGCACGCTCAACAAGATCGCCAACCAGGGCAAGAGGATTGAATATCGGTAGTGTGATTTGCAGTCTGACTGGTGACTGACGCAGGAAGCTGACATCCATGTATGCGGAGATGCTACCATGCCTGAAAAGGCCAATAGCAAGGTCAAATCCCATTTCTCGTATATCAATGATTCCAGTTAGCAGGAAGGAAGTTACTGCCTCAAGAGCTTTTAGGCCAATCCTCACAGTGAACTTTATTGCTTCAAGAACAGCGATGAGTATGTCCACTATGACTCGAGCTTTGTCAACAACAACTTGAAGACCTCTAATTAAAAGTTCAGCAGCATATAAAACTGCTTCCACAGCCAGCAGAACAGCCTTGGCCACAAGAATGAGCAGCTCCACTGGAGCTCTAAGAATTGCACAACCAATGTTATACAGGACACAAAGGGGATCTGGAAGTTTGAAGCAGCAGCTGTCCCACTTTATGCAAGGCAGAACACATGCCCCCCAGACACGAGCTGAGCAGCCACAAGGACACAGAAAGGGGATGCAAACTGCAGAGAAGAATGATACCATGTTATTTGGGATTACTCCTATATATATATGCATGTAAAGCAACTCCCACACCTAATTAGATCTCTAATGTATGTATGCTTTGAATTCCTAGAAAGTGTCCTGAATGCCATTCCTTGCAAAATTAGTGAGTTTCTAGTTCACAATGCATTTAACCCACTTTTGTGCAAATGCGCCAGACTACATTTTGGGATTCTGGTTCACAAGGCTAGGGCCAGTGGTGATCTTGATGATGACTTTCAATCAGGACATTCACCAAGCAGTACAGCAGCTTAAAACAGGAGGAGGTTGTGCAGGACTTTTCAGCTCAAGAGCCTTTGTCAACTGCTCGCACAGCAGCTTGGTGATTTCCTGATTGACTGTAACAGCATACGTAGCTATAAGCTTATACCAAATCACTGATGATAGCCCCTGCACACTTGCACTGTTTCTTAACATCGATTGTAAAGACTCTGCAATACTCCACTTGTGAAGAACATGTAGCAATTAAATTGAAGAGACTTTTAACAGGGTTGATCAGGGTGAGTAGTGCAGTTCGGTTGTGAGCCATTTCAGGTTGTGCTGATTTAGCTCAACTTAAGGACCCTTCACATTCCTATAATTATACATCATTTTGTGCATAAATTACAAATCACATTTCAAATTTAAAGGAAATACTTAGAAGCTAACTTCCCAATGTATCACTTCACTATGCACCTCTCTGTAGCACCTGTTTTCTCTCAACGATGACATGTCTTACTCTCGCATAGACAGACCGTTTCCCCTGAAACCAGCCTGGCTACGCAAGACTAGATATGTCATTATAGTGGCTTGCTACATACACACACAAGCCTGTCTATGAAGCCACCGTAGTTCAAATACCTTTTAAACACCAGGGACATCCTTTAACTTTGATTACATATACACCAGCCAGCATTGCACAGTCTCCAATTTTGAAAAGGCCTGAGTGGCTACAGGTAAATCAGACACGATGGAGACTATAATATAGATAAGTTCCTAAGCCATCACAAAGACATGGAACTGTGGATTCAGTTCACTGTTGAGATCGAATCATTGAAAGCAACTATTCTTGGGTGTATGTCTGTACAGAGAGGCCAATGGAGGCATTGATCACCACCCTAGTGTACAGGAAAATCACTCATACCAACCAGTACCTGTCCTTTGACTCACCATCATATAGCATGCAAGGCAGCAGCAGTGAGGACATTTATCAGAGCTAAGCCATCTTGTCAAATGGTATAAAATGGGTGGCAGAGGAGATGATCATGGAGGCACTGACAGAGAATGGCTACCCACTGCATTTCATCCGCAGGCACTCAAGAATCTAGACTAGTGCAGGAAGACCGAGGGTGCGAAGGACCAGTCTGACCCATCCTTACATAGCACTGTAAGGATGGCTCAGACCAGTCCTTTGCCATGGCAGTCTAGCTGAGATAGTCTGAAGGATCCTGAGCCACTGAACATTAAGGTGTCCTTTCATCCACCCGCATGTACTGTACATCAGTGACTGATCCACTCTAAGCACACTGTACCAGCGGACCAGTGCAAGGGAGTTATGTACCAAATTCCCTGTTTGAGTAGAGCCTGAAGCACTGGCTAGCCAACACTGATGCATAAGTGTGCTATGAAATGGCAGGGGATGTAGCTGCTTCTGCTCTGACTGAGCACGTATGGTCCACAGGAAACCAAGCTGCCTTGTCCAATGCAGAGGTGAAAGAAACTCTTATCTTTGTTACCACACCATCCTACCTGGAGTGCTGGCACATCCAAATCCACCCAAACATGTTAAATTGGGCAAGAGAAGATTGCCCAGGGAGTATACAGCACTACTAGACTAGTTTGTTCACAAGAATAGCAACAGGAAAGAGTTAGTGCAAAAAACGACAGGGATATGAACCAGCTGAGTGTCCCTGATAATGTGCTACTGTATACTAAAATGATACGTAACGAGTGAGTAAAAGAAATATGGGAATGGAGGCACAGCAGCAGCATTGATGAAGAAGGACGTTTGAGAGAGTTGAGTATGTGAATAACTTTGCAATAGTACTCCCGATGATGATACATGCTGGTGAAATTGAGGGAGAAAGACAAAGCAAAACTGAAAACATGAGAAATGTGAGTATTGCTGGAGGCTAGCAAGAGTATGGAAGCTAAATTAATTGTGCTTGAGATCGAAGTATGGGTGCTAGAGTGATGAAATTAGAGCAGGAGTCAGATTTAGAAGTCGTAAAGCAAGGAGAGTGAGGTGTAGAGGTTAAAAATGATATAGAGAATGAGAACCTCAATGGGTCGGATGCAAGAGAAGTGAAAGAATGGAGGCCCAGAAGAAGACACTGAAAAGAGATGGCTAATGCCCATCAAAACCAGAGGAGATATGTTCACTAGAATATAACACTGGTCTTAAATACAGCACCAGTGTAAAGCATTATCTATTTCTATTCGAATTCACACACACTCGATCAACACACTCATGTGCTGAATGACATAATGTTCCTTATGAAATACACAAGGGTTAACAGAAATGCCATGCGAGTGCAATCAGGTGCCATAAAGCACCCAATGGTATACATGCAAGCTCACCATCTGGACAGGACCGGAATGTGCACAATGCATCTAGACTGCGCCTCAATCCATTTAGCTTATTTCGTGCATCAGTCACTCTTGATCTAGCTGCTCGGACTCCATCTTCAGCATCTCTGAGAGCTGCAACAGCTCTATCAAACACCACTTCACCTTCTCTTAGCTTTTCTTGGGCTCCTGATATCGCTCTTTCAGCACCTTCAGCAGCTTCACGTATTACACCCACCACAGCATCTTCAATTGCCTTAAGGATACTAATTCTGAGCCTTCCTGAAACACGAAACTCTGAATCAAGTAGATTGCCAATACTAGCATATGCGGTAAGCTCTGCCTCCAACACGCCAAATATGTTACCATAGACAGAAACCTCATACCCAGTGTTGGATACTACCAGAATCGCTTCAGCTTCAATACCAAATAATTTGACGTACCCGGAAGCATTTGCCATCACAATTGGAGTGGCTATATAGACATCGAGGAAAGGTCCTCTGGAGGTGACATCACGAGATTCATACATTGCCAGCAAACCTCCTGCAAGGCGAAGTGGGCTCAACCTACAGGTAATGTCAATCAGTCTGGGTGGATCCAGTAGCATTTCTGCAGAAATTCTAAAACCAAAAATGTTTAATGTTCCTCTGAAGTAAAATCCGCGTGGAATGAACAATGAAATGGATGATATGGTTATATCAGTTAGTGCAAAAGATACTTGAAATCCTTCTGGATACCCAGTGTCTGCAAGGAATGAAGGCAGGGTGAATGAAACACAGAACATATCCAACACCCTTTGCAGAGTCAGTGGACCCATTTCAGCATAGAAAAAGTTGTCTTCAGGTACAGGGGATCCTAACCCAATATATCCTGCTGCTTCCAACTGGTAACATTGCTCGAGGCCTACACGTACTCTGCCACCAAATGCAATCCCAGGAACAGGTACTCCAGGAGTAAGAGTAACAGCCAAGAATAGGTCGCATATGTCTAGGATGGAAATGCCAAATGCATTCTCCCAGCAGCCAGATAGGGACATCTCCAAAGCAACTGACAAACTGGGCAGCTTCAGCCTAAGAGCTCCAGTTAGAGTTACAGGTGGAGTAGGTAAATCCAAACTAGCTTCAATTCCCAAACTGAAAGTAGTGGGTGAAACTCTTATTTGCAGTGATGCAGAGGACAAGGTAAGAGATCCCAATTTGAAGTCCATCACTCCAGCTTCAATAGTCATAGCGCCACTGCTCAGCAACTCCACTTTAAGAAAGAGCATTGCATTTTCTCCAAGAAGGTCTCTAGCTATGGTACAGAATGCATCTGAAGAGCATGTGTCAGGCCATGAAGCTCGGACTACAATGGTTACGCCAGGTACAACACTCTCTAGGTCAGATACCAAAGAACCCCTTAGTGGCAGCATTGAAACTGCTGTTGGGGCAACAACCACAGCCGCATCCAACTTCTGGTTTAGGATAGCTATACGTCTAACTCTGTCTCCGACAACAGGAGCAAGCAGTTTTGCCAGTACAAGCTGCCGAATCTCAAAAGCATAAAGCCAACGCTGAGACTGTGATACACATACGGCAACGCTGAGTGCTCCAAAATCACTTCTAAGGATATCTGCAGAGAAACACATATTGTCCGGGAACTGATTTGCTCTGAACTCAAGGAAAAGGCAGGGGCGATATAGACCAAAGTTAGCCAGGCCTGATGACTGAATCAGTGCAGGTGGTTGATCAGATGACTGAAAGGCAGATATCAATCCACCAACACTGAATTGCGCATCTTCAGCACAAGCCTGCAGGTTGTACACATCATCTGCAAACGTAATTTGAACAGAGAAGAGGCTACCAACAATAATAAGTTCGCCCGTAATGTTGAAATGAGTGAGTTCAAGTGAAGCTTGATAGCTCACTTCAAAATCAATGAAGATGTTCTGTACCTGAAAGTCATCCAGGAATATAGTCAGTGTCTGTGGTATTGCTATGGACAAATGAAGCGTGCGCAATTCAAAGTTAAGGTTCATTTCGACTACTCGAATGCCAAAGATATCCAGATCAAAGAGGTCAACATTTGGTGGGGTGAGTGCACTGGCTATGGCACGGAGTACATCACCAATCCTGAAGCCCGTACCAGGCTCAAGTGGCTCGAAAACCACTCTGCCACTCTCAAAACGAAAGATCCACTGTACCTCTACTAGCCCTTCAATGCCAAATTCAAAAACCACTTTGAAGCCAGTATAATCAAAGGCCATGCTCAGTTCAGGGAGTTCAAATCCTAACTGTTCAACAGCTTCAAAGGGAAAATTCTCTGTATTGTATATCAGATGAAAGTTAGGTAGCATCAGATCAGCCAGAAAGGGTATTCCACTGATATCAAATCCAGTGACATCCTGAACAAGGCCACCAAGTTGCAAATTTAAACCGGCATTCTCGCAGTCTGAGATGATTGCTACTTCAGCTGATCTCCGTCCCACATTGACAAGCTCATGATGGAGGAAAATGCAAACTGTCTGTTCAAACCAATCCTGAATACGAATGGTTCCTTGTAGTACAATTGTAATGGTCAGGTTGGTTGTGTCATAGAGGCCTTTAATTTGTATGTCAGTGAGGAAAATGACATTACCAAAAGGTCCATTCTGAATGTTCTGGCCAACAGCAGAAGCTAGAAACTGAATGAGATCAACGTCTTCCTCAAGGACCAACTGAGCGCCAAAGTTCCACTGTGATGCTGTCATGTCAACCCACAGGTGAAACTGCTTTTCACCGATGGTCCAGAATCCAGACACTTCCAAATATGCCAACTCAGGAGACTGCAGTATGTTGGATACAGTCACTTTGAGGGTAAGAGTGGACACAGACAGCAAACCTCTGAATAGATCCAGCATGCCTCCAGTCTGAGCTGTTTCTGCATATACTTCTTGTGATGTACAATTGTATGAAATCTTGTTCAGGTTGGCAGGAAACGGTAGTGCAACGCTTTGAGCACCTGATCCAAACAGGGCAAGAATGATGTCAGATGCAGGGATGTTAGCAGCAGCAAAATTAAGACAAATGTAGTCTTCCTCAGTAGTAACTAGCATCTGGCCAAAGCCAAGGTTTTCCAGTTCAGTGAAGATGGTATTCATACAAGAGCAAAGCCCGCTATTGCTACATGTATCAAGAGTGCCTCGAATTGCATTAATAAAGTTGCTGTCAACTGCCACAGGTGGAATTGAGACCGAAGGTAATTGGAACTCTGGAAGGGAAGGGGAAAAGGATATAATTATAATATGTACATAGTAATGCAGTTGCTAGTGCATTAAGATAGATGCAGTGTTGCATGAGCTATACCTCAGTGAAAGCATTGCTGTAACTCATGGCATTGCTTGAGGACTACGTTAATTGTTCAGCATTGGTTGCACACTTTTGCTTGTCTGATTTCAAATTATTTCATCTGATCACATATTATATTATTCATGCTGTAATTACAATCCGGACATTTTGATCAGCTGCCAGAAAAGGGCCGTTCCCTGATTTGCACCGCTTCCTCTGACAAGTGACAGGAACAGCACAGAAGTTGACGAGTGCCGAAAATCGTCTATAATAAAGGTTTTGAAAGTGATTTTAACATGGGAAAGTTCAGCGCGAACAGCTACCCTTTAGAATCATTTTCAGAAATGGTGCGTGAGTCAAGTACTCGAGCGAACCACCTCTACCTTTACAAATTTGTCTTATTTTGATACTTTTCATGCATATTACATGATTGTTTTAACGTATGGGCTTATAAGCCGTATCTCCGAAATGCGGACACCCCTATAATCAGGACACTTCTCTTGTTCCGAAGGGTGTCCGCATTATAGGGGTTCCATTGTATCACTTTAAAATACACTTCAATCAAAACCAATCAATGCATACTGTATATCAGTACTGAAGACCATCCCTATCTTCTACTACAATAAAAAAGTTAGCATGTTAAGTAGGTATCACGAAGTTGTGTCACCCCGTGCTTCTTAATGAGCATGTTCTTCTTCTCGGCCTCTCCCCCTCCATTTAGTAAGCAAAACTTTCTTACCGTTCCTGTCAATACTGATGAGTCTAGCCTTTCAATCACTTTGCCTTCCCCCCACATCTATATATATAAAGAAGCAGTTGAGCAGAACGGTTGTTCGCGAACTGCTCCCGCGAGCAACGGCGCATGGACACCAAACCTTCCCAGATTATGGACGCCACACCCGGTCTCAATCTAAGGGGGGCGACGTGCGCCAAGAAGCCCCTGCCGAGGAGTGCGCGGCGGAAAACCTCAAAACGACCGTCCGCCATCTTTGATTTACGGAGAAAATATACGGTTTTCCGCGCACGTTCCTATGCTGCCAATACAAAAGAAGAACCCCAACCGTTGTTCGCGAACTCCTCCCGCGAACGTCGACGAAAAGTGCCCAAACGCTCCTAGCTGTCGCACGCTGTACCTCACATCAATATAAGGTGGTAGACGTGCTAACATAAGCTGCTACCAAGGAGCGCGCGGCGATAACCCAGGATGAACCGACCGTCGGCCATCTTGGATCTTGGAAGAAAGTATGCCGTATCCTAGGCGTTCGCGCAGGTTCGAGGATTACACCCAAGCTAACGCGATGCCGAAGCTGAGAAAAAAGGAAAGGGGGGTTGTCTCACACAGAAACCATCAGCTTCTTGCAACTATTCGTTGTTTGTGTACGGTGATCTTCCATGTAAATTGCATGCACACATGGTAGGTCAGTCACACTGACATCACCAGGCCAGTCTGGACTATCCTTTGCCAGAGCATGCATGACCAGCCAGTGCATTACTAGCTGGGGCCTGAGTAGCAATGGCATTACCAGCCTGTGTTCGACCAGCTGGCATATGCCGAGCACACATAGAGACCGCCCTTATGGGTGTGTAAAAGTTTTTCCTCCAAAAACAAGGGCAGATGTAAGGATGGTGCAGTGCGTACCTGCAAGGTATGGCAAAACCACCTGGCGGAAAAACCGTAGTAACAAGGAGGAGGGCCGGTCCATGCAAAGAGGGGGGGGGGGGGGGGCAGTTGGTCGATGCAACAAGGAGGAGGGCCGGTCCATGCAAAACCCAGGTAATTAACATGCGCTGACTTTGAATACGTTTTCACCATCCCTACATCTGCCAACATTTTGCTGCATTCCTTTGTACATTATATGTCTTTATATTGCAGAAAGTCTGCATGGACATGGTAGGTCAGTCACACTGACAACACCAGGCCAGCCTGGACTATCCTTTGCCAGAGCATGCATGAACTGCCAGTGCATTACTAGCTGGGGCCTGAGTAGCAATGGCATTACCAGCCTGTGTCCGACCAGCTGGCATATCCGAGCACGCGGAGAGACCTGCCCTTCGGGCAGGTCTCTCCCCACATTCTAGCTATTATACTCATTACTGAAACAGTTACAATTCTAATGGCAGTCATGACTTGAAAGACACATAGGCAAGGAAGGAAGGGAAAATTGGCCACCAGCCGGTAATGAACCCAGGACAACTTACGCTCTATCATGTAGTTTCAGCTGTGACAATTTGCCTCTCCTCGCTTTCATGGGCTAGTTACTGAGTCTGTGTGCATCTATGGTCAGTCTCTCACTGTCTTTATCAAATTGCCCACTGGCAAGATTGGAAAAAAATTCAATGAAGGTGGCCAGTGAAGCCCAGGAATGAAAACGGCTCACTAAATCAGATGTATGTTTTAATGACATCTTGAAGGATTACATATAGCCACAAGAACTAATTGCAATTATGTGCCATTAGTGTAAATCTCCAAGGAGGATTCAGCATTTTAGATTGTATACTGCTCTGTAGTCACACAGTGTATGTACCATATTCACTGAGCATTGTGCAATGTTCATGTTCAAATACACTTACTCTCACAATCTCGCAGATTGGCACTCAGAATGCGACCCTGGTTGCAGAAGCATGTATAGCTTCCTATGGTGTTCTGGCAGTTGTCCTGGCAGCTATGAGTTCCCTCTTCACACTCATTAATATCTGGAGATTGAAACGAATGGTTGATTGACAAGTAAAGTAGCATAAACCAAGCATAATGAATGTACACATTGAGTTATCTTTAATTACCTACTGTAATACTAAAAATTCCGAGCAAGCGCAGCCTTCGGCAGCACTTGCTCTGTGACCTGTGTTGCGTCACCCAGTGGACAACGCAGGCCATCCATCACCATTTGGGTGATTGCAGCTGGGTGACACTGCCTGGGTGTAGTGCTGATCTTGTTTGCACTGACATTGGTCATTATCATACACTTGCATGCACATATACATAGCTAGCTATACCTACATGTACAGTGTTAAAAGTAGTGCTGGCCATGTGTTTCCTTAGCCAATAAGGCAGTGCCGAAGTCAAGCAAGCTTTTTGTGCAATAGCTTACTTCGCGATAGAGAGAGGGCTTTCAGCAGCCAAGTATGCTAACAGCTAAAGTATCCAAATAGCGAAACAAAAATACTCACCTATCGATAGCCAGAGCATGCAGCTCCCTCGCACCAGATAATAAGAGTAAGCTTCTGCGCAAGTGCGCGTCGCGCTTTGGAGACCCAACCTGAGGCGCCCAGAGTGTCTAAGAAACGGCTGGTTGCGAGGCACATGCACACTGCGAGAGCGGCCATGTTTGCGGTTACGTCATTGCGTCGTCCAATCACATGCCCATTTGCCACGCAAAAGCAACGAACGAACGCACAGACTGGAAAAGATTACATTATTTTAACTCAAGGATAATGCTTGTATAATGTTATTGCAATGTTGGAATCAAGTGAGCTCTTTCAATAAATACATTTTGCTGATTGAATGGCCTAGTATTGCTTTGTTTGTTTACTGATTTATCCAATATAAATTACACGAATAACCATATCATTATCAACCATGTGTGTATTCTATAATATTGTATTAAAGCTTACCTGGGCATAGTGTTTGATCCATTAATCTGTACCCAGTATCACAGCTACATGTGAAGGAGCCAATGTTGTTGTGACAATTTTGAGCACATGGATTGTTGTCACATTCGTTGATGTCTGAGGAGGACAACGAATTAATTCATTATTGTACGTGCATGTATTTACATACAGCAGATCACTGAGCCACATGCAATTCTATGGTGGTATCCTCTACGTACTCAATACAACAGCAATGTGAACTGGAACAGTTCAAATGCTTGGGTGTTCCACATAACTGATGAACTTGAATATGATGCTACTGAATTTCGTGATTACAATGCTCACCTATGCATGTTACAGTGCCTTGCAGTTCGTATCCTGTATTACACTCGCAGACAAAGGAACCAGGTATATTGTGACAGATGTGATCACAGGGCATAGTTCTAGTGCACTCATCAATGTCTGCATGGAAAGGAGTAAGCATACAAGAGATATTAATAACAATAAATGCATACAAAGTGTAACAGATATAGAATACCCAATGTAAAATGAGCTATTATGTAATTATTCTGTTATAGCTAATCTCCTTTGCTTTGGATATATAGCTATCTGTATGTAACCATAAAGACTAGTGTGTTGTGCCTCATATGAAGATCACTGCCAAACAAGGCTTCAGGCCTGTCTATACTGTAGTCATATGCCATAGGCCTAGTACCCATTATAGTAGCACCTCTGCATTGGGATAATATCACATACACATGCAATTATTGTGCTTATGGAGGCATACACACTGACAGCTAGATGTCAGTTGCACACTTTAAGAAAAGTGGGCAGTGCAAGACTTAGTGTTTTAACTACGGTGTTTGACAAATGCGAGTCCCTACATTATTGGGCATTCATGATGCATACACAGAGAGAGTTTGATTATTTTTGTCTGGATGATTGACTTGCTACCCCCTACTTCCCTCCTGCACTGTACTGATAGGTGTGCACATGCATGGTATGGTATACATATGTTGATGACATACCTAAGATTTGTATTGTACTCCTGTGATCACTGGAGTGATGAATGATGGAATGTTGAGGTTTATGGGATAGTTTATGTTACCACTACAAGGTGTAGGTGCTAGTCAACATAACTACATTGTGACTACAGTGCTGTGTTGCACCTCTAAAGGTGTTTTCAGTGAGGAATGCTATTTGAACTGCTGACGAATTGTAAGAGTCACGTACTCAGCCCTGACCAGCAGTGTGTGTGGGAGTGTGTGGATGTGACACACAAACCTGCACAGTCACGTATGCATGCTTACACATGCAATGCAGCGATGCACCCTCACATGCACACATACATGCGTATGTGCACACACAATACATGCGTATGTGCACACACAATACATATATATGACTTGATTTGTATGTATGACCATAGCTCTGGGCATGCAGGAAGTCCACAATCTCGTGGAACTTGAAACTGTGGCACTACTCACAAGAGAAGGAAGTGGAAAGAGGTGCTAAATGTTTCATCCACTACTTACATGCAAACACTTCACAAGGTGGAAGAGACAACCATTGTAGATCAAACCAGGAAACACCAGAGACCAAGAGGTACTACTGAAATGCCATCTACATCTATTCACTCCCCACTCCCTCCCAGGAATGGTTCCACTGCAATAAAGAACAGAACTTCTGACATGTTGGCTTGCAATAATTTGTCCACATGAATGAAGGGCTTCTGCCAGGACCAGATGCACGTCTGGTTAAGTGACAGGGCGGAAAACTCTTCCTTCATAGTGTAGGGACTTCATCACCATTGTCAGCTCTCCCACAAGGAGACTATAGCGCCTAGCCAAAACATTGCTAAGAACCTATTAAGAACTATTACAGGTTACAGAGAACCCCAATGCAGCATTGCAGATGCACCAATGGTGAGCTAGCCTGTTCAAATGTAACCATGAATCTAGTTGAATGGATCAGGGAAAGTTTGATCAAATCAGGCAATCAATTAGCAAAGTCAGTTATCCAATGCAATGGAATCTTCTGGATGTGGAGTTGGGTTAGCTTTTTACACACAAATTTAGGCATGCAACCATTGAAAGCATTACTACAGTACATATGCATGAAATCACAATGACTTTGTACCCATATGACATGATTTTTTACCTAGATTACTATGGTGACAAAAGCACTATTGTCCTAATTTGCAACATGCCCATACTCACCTATGCAGTTTCCATTGCTATCCATTTCATAACCATCAAAACACTCGCATCTATACGATCCCTCTGTGTTAACACATATTTGGTCGCAAGGAGAGGTTGGACTACACTCATCAATGTCTGTGGAAGAATTGTTGATAACAATTACAAGGAATGACACTGAAAGGCAAGACCACTTTATCACTATCCTACTGTACAGTATATAGCTAGTTCAATTACTCGCTAACCTGTGCACTGAAAGCCGTCTGGATGCAGGAGATAACCAGTTCTACACTCACAGTAGAATGAACCCACAGTATTTATGCAGTCCTGGCCACATGGGTTGTTACTGCATTCATCAACATCTAAGAACAGCAACACATGCATATTCTGACTTGTAAAATGTACATTTTTGAGTACATTCATCAATTTATGCTTTATTGTGGTTTACATTAAATCAGTTTTCAGAGATTGTTTCAATGAATTGTGTGCATAAGTCAAAACATTCATCAACAGGGATGAGATGAACCTGGTATGAAGTTGTGCTGCAAATCTTGCATTGAGCTAGCTAAGGGCATCGCATGCATATGACTTGATTGCAAATGTTATGACAGAGTTACTATGAGCAGCAATGTCTCCATTCAGTTGAAATCCTTCATGATACAGTGGAACCTGTCTAAGATGGTCACTGTGCTAGGCAGCCACCTCTCTAAAACAGTCAGCCACCCTGGCCCCAAATAGCTCTAAACATTGCAATTTACCCCTGTAGAGCAGCCACCTCTCTATAAAGACCAGTTTCGAGCTGGCCCACAGGTGGCTATCTTAGACAGGTTTCACTGTATGCACAAAAAGAATTGAATACTACAGTGGCTAGTTTTCAATTTAAATCCTGGCATTATGCAGTGACTGGTCACTAGCTAGAGCTGCAATTTATCAATTCAGTTAAAGAGTCTTACCAGATGCACAGCTGGATCCAGTGTAGCCAGCAATGCAGTCACATGTGAAGGGTGCTGTACACAAGCCACCATTCTGGCATGCTGGTGAGCAATGGGCTGAAGGGGATATACATGTACATAGTTTATGTGTATATAGGGCATAGAAGACATGGGTATCTGAATAATGTGAACTAACTGTATTCAACACTTGCTTACAAGATGTCATGCTCCTTGGAACATCACAAACACAAAGTATTGATGTGTGTAGGAACTCTTCACATGCAGCCAATCATAGGTAGCATTGTAAGTGTTGCACAACACAACTCACGCTGATTGCATGTGGGACCTGTCCATCCAGACTGACAAGAACACGTCCCAGGAGAAGTACATGTTCCTCCATTGGCACAGGCTGGATTGCACACAGCTGGAAGGTACAACAGATGATATTTAGAGCTATTGTGAAGACTTACTGTATGCAATTGCACAATTCAACTACATAATATACCTCCTTCAGTTATCTCCACTCAGCAATTGCATTTGTGTCTTACAAGGTCATGCACAGTTAGCTGTGTCTGTACTCATACAGTATATACATAAATTCAATGTGCATACTCATGTATTAACATATTATGTCCATGTTCATTGTGCATTTACACACACACTCACACACACTCACACACACACATACACACAAACACACACACACACACACACACACACACACACACACACACAACACACACACACACACACACACACACACACACACACACACACACACACACACACACACACACACACACACACACACAAACACACACACACACGCACACACACGCACACACACACACACACACACACACACACACACACACACACACACACACACACACACACACACACACACACACACACACACACACACACACGCACACATGCACACACACACACACTAAGGTGGCAGAACAGGGGGGAGTGTAAGGGTGTGCCCATGACATATTGCTGCACTCCCACTGCACACACCCCATGACATATTGCTGCACTCCCACTGCACACACCCTTACACTTTATACAAAATTGCATGATACATCACCACATGTATCAAGAGTACACGTGCAAGGACATGTGCACATTGCACTCAGCAATGTTACAGTACGTGCATGCTCAGAATACATGCAGACACTTGCAAGCAGATGGATATGGGACATTCTGATGCAATTCACAGTTTTTCATTTATTTTACTCCCATTTCTGCCACCTGTTGACAGTATGCCTCTTCAATATTTAGAAGCTATGCATACAAAATATTGCGGAGAACTTGGTGACTAATCAATTGTTAGTTGAACGCAGAGGGAAAGAGTAGAAGAAAGATGACTGCAACTTGGTATTTGATAGAATCCAAGTGTAAGCATTTCTCTTCAAGTGAATGTATGGATTAGAGGAAAGTGAATGTATTATTATTGAACTCTTTCACTGGCCGCTGCTTGTTTTGGCTGCAGTATGTACATATAAATGTATTAAATGAGATGGAGGTACAACCAACATCTATGCAGCTAAACCTTTCCAATCAGTATACAGTTGACTGAGGAAACAACAGGCAAATTTAATGTAGTAATTGCAAACTCAACTCACGTTGACTACAGGAAGATCCAGCCCATCCTGGGGTACAAGCACATCCATTAGGGGACACACATGTTCCTCCATTGGCACAGGATGGATTGCACACAGCTATATTTAGATTAGCATAAAACACAAAACTGTCACACCTGCATACATATGCTGTACATGCTTGTGGGGGCCATCCTATATAATTATTAGCAACAAATTAGAGCAACAAATAGGTGCATTCGTGGATCAAGATTGAAGTGGAGGAGTGGACTTGGAATGGATGATGGTGCTGGATTGGCCACTATCACGAGATAAACAAATACGAACATTTCTTTACTCATTTACACTGATAGTCCTTCCAAACAACTGTTTCAAAACTATAAGTGTGGTACTTGTTTTGAGTGATCTGTGTAATTGTTTGAAGATGAGTCAGGTGAGCCCCAGGCCCACCAATACCTGCTGCAGAGAATTTCAGTGGCTGTGCAGCGGGGGAACGCGGCGGCAGTGCTTGGCATTTCCTCTCCAGACAATTTTGATTTAATCTATTTTCAATGACACTCATTTTTGCATGTAGGTGCACCCTAGTGCACCAGTTACTAATTGCTAGCATGCATGATTTATTGTTAGGATTTTAGTTTGTTTCAATCATTTATTATTATTAAGTGTTTCTGGTTTGAAAGAGACATGCCTTGTTATATTATTATACTTATGTATTATCTTTCACTTGTTTTGACAATCAGTTCACAAATTGAATGAAAAAAAAGATTGTATGAATAATGAATAAGACATATCCTACGTATATATATAGCTGTTTTGTGTATGCATCCGTGCAAGATATTGGATTAGCAGAAATTACTTAATACATAATACATGTTTCCCTTAGGTGGTGACTGCAGTCACTGCATTATGAAATGATGACAGATGACTTAGTTGTCAGTAGTGAGAAGCTTAGTTGGAAACTTTCTGCAAAGCACACATACAGGATAATGATACCGTATGACAATATGAATGTAACAAGGATCATGGGGTGTTCTAGAGATTACAAATAAATTGGTTGCATGAGTCAATAATGTAATCCAGCATTCTCTTTAGGATATGTGCATGTGTGTGTATGCCTTTTGATGTGTAGCTATTTAAATGGCTTGAGAGATTTTAAATGGAATTTGTGTTGCTGCGACTTTGAACAAGAGGCAGACGCATCACTCTACAGACTTAGCTATTGATGAAGGACTTACGATTGCAGGTATTTCCTGATTGCTGGTATCCAGAGCAACACTGAAAGTTGCAGTAGTAGGTTGTCCGAGAGCTAGTGCGTTGTGTTAGAACTTGTCTAGACCTGCATGAAAACATACCATGTATTAGGCAGTCACTATCATTGAATCTGACAGCATATGGGAAAGCTTCCTTATCTAGCTGTGTCATTATGATATTACAATGGGTTAATTCACAGATATATATCATATGGAAAGTTAGGAAAATGTTTCTGTATTACCATATAATCTTTTCCAATTCCATTTACATTTCAAAGCAACATTAATTTTAGCAAAGGCTTTCCAAGATAAAACTTGAGAATGCAGATTATAAGGTTTGAAATCACTGTTTGTGAAGACTATGCAGTCAGTAACTGCTCAGGGAAATGCCTGCAGCAGCATTGTGCATGTACATATAAATGTACTGGTATTAATGGTTGTACTGAAAGTTGTACATGATACTTCAGCACCCAAATCAGCCCAAAGCAAATAGCTAGGGTTGCTCACATGCACAGACCAGAATACTGTAACCATAAACAGTTTCACTGTGGAAATACTTTTGTGCTGTTAGTGGGCACCATTACACTGCGAATTATAGTGCATGAAATACGCAGCATACGTTACTCTCGTAAAATTTCCAGCCAGTTTGTAGAGATGATTTATCTTGCCATAACTTAAAGGACTGCTATTCTCAGCAGTCCCAAGGCAGGCCGATGCAGAAGCCAACAAGCAGGCACAAGTGGTGGCATTCGCGCAATTATTAAATAGACGGGCAGCTTAAGACGGGCACTTACGAATATTTTTGTGTACGTAACTACCCTAAAAATTACATGTGAAGTTTCTTCTGCAAATTTATTACCTGCATATGAGTGATCCATCTGATCCAGAGATTCTTGACGTTAATCAGACAGCACGGTAGTGCTGTCTGTGTAGGGATGGCAGTGGTAGTTTGTATGCTGTAATACAAACGAAAGTCGCGCTACTCCTGAACAGGGCTGAAAACCGGCAAGCTAAGCTTATCATGACGAAGCGGGGACTGAACTGTGCGCATAACTAACCTTACTTCCCAGCGTAGGTGTGCCTACATGTAGAGAGCGCCCTCGACATTACCCACGTTTCGTCTTCTTCTTCTTCTTCTCTGACAGCTGTAGCGCACAAACCAGAGGGACCAGGAGAATACTTCTTGCACCATATTGCATCAATTTTGGTTGGCTGCATTCCTTTGTAGGTTAGAAGGCGGCGCGAGTTAGTGCTGAAGACGGCGCTTGCCACGACTCCTGCCGTGTTGCTTGGCCAAGCGGGACGGACGCCATTTTCAAATTACGTAATTAAACCGGATGAAACCGGAGTGACTGGTGCCATTGGTAGCAGCTGCAGCAGTTTAACTTGCGCGCCGTTTGAAGGACTTTCGCGGTCGTGCGTGCATTTCCCAGCCATTGTTGGCTTCCGGTCGCCGTTCCTCGCTGGGAACCTAGGTGCTAGCCCACACCTTGAGCTCCAGGATTACAGAAATGAGGTATAATGCCTGCACCAATGCCCTATGGTTGAAACTAAGTGACTTTGTGTTGCTTCAGCTTAGCTGTCCACTATAAAAAGTACAGAAACTAGAAATAATAAAAATTTTCTACAAATATTGTAAGGATGTAGGGATGGCATAAAAAGGACAGAAACAAGTAAAGGCTGTTACACAGTGAGGCATTAACCATCATCCCTACATTCAAGAACGTTGCACCTTATGGTCCTACATCCTTGTATGTAGGGACGATGGTTAATGCTCCACTGTGTAACAGCCTTTACTTGTTTCTGTCCTTTTTATGCCATCCCTACATCCTTACAATTTCTGTAGAAAATTTTTAATATTTCTAGTTATCTAACAAGTGACCTTGATATTCAGTTTTTTGACATGGATACTATAACACTATGTGCACATTATGAAGACTAAGAGTTGCTTTTGAACTTCTGCCCGTAAGTTAGAGTGTGTGAAAATAATTATGTCGATTAATTCATAAACATACCTTTGTCTTGATCGTCTACATCTGTCCCATCCAAATAAGCCACAGCTGGTATAATAGTATTCAGTGTAGTATTGTGTAACATAGTAAAGGGAAGTATAGTACTGACGTGAAGATGCAGTTACTTCACAAGCACTGCAGGAACAAAGAACAAAGTGTCATATTAATAATAAATTATCATACTAATATCTTTACCATGCAGCTAATACTCACATGTGAATGTTACATAGATTAGTGGGGGTAAGTTGTGTGCAGGAAACTAGGATTAGGGTAGTACAGTATAGTGCTTACATGTACACACAAATATTGTAGACATGAGATGCATATTATAGATTAATGACAGATTGGCTATGGATAGTTTGTGTCTTCTAGAATTTCACTGTGTATCACACACTGAGAGGGTATGCCCTTTATCTACTACTACCACTGCTTTAGAAGCAACATTTTGGCAGGACTGACTGGGTTTATAGTATAGAATCAGATGGTCCAGGAGTTCATTTGTGTAAAAATATATCAGTTTTTGTGGATTCCAGCAAGCACTCCAGCCCAGACAATGAGAAAGGTTCCAAGAGCAGAAGTCTTAGAGAATGCCACTGGAAACATGCAATATGCGACAACAAAAAGCAAGTTTGTTTTGACGCTCATTAGAAAGAGCGCATTATACTAACTTCGCTAATCATTGCTTGCTGATGAATCAAGAGACTTGGATGATGCCAAAGAGTGACACTTTTAAAGAGCTCATCCGCATGTCTTGGAACGTGTCCATTCCAGTTGACCGCAAAAGGCATAGCCTGCCTTCCCCCATATAAAAGATTCAGCATGCCTGACTACTAGTAGTAATTACTATTTTCAGCTGATATGAATTTGGTGCAGAGACCTATGGCACTACAATGGCATTTGACAACCTTGTGGTTTTATGCCTGCTATTTTCTGCAGAATTTCCAGTACATACGTATTACAATGTAGAGAGCCGGCAGCTGATGTGTTTTGAAGTGTCCCACAGGTTTATAGGCTAGATACTTGTTGTTTCAGCCATGGCACTATTCATTGAAAGTCTGCTCTTTTCTTGTGTAGCTTGTCACACTGAAATGACCAGAGGAACTCCTCTTGTCCTCTAATACATTGCCTTTTGTTACATGAAAAGGTTTTCGGCTTGACTGGGAGAGTCCTAATAATACAATTGTAATCTCATATTAATTTTTGTAAACTAAATACTAATAATGCACCTACCCAGTTGAAGGACTTTGAAAGCATCCATTGTTTGGGCAGGTGCAGGTAGCACTTCCCTCCTGGGTGATGGCCAACACAAGCAGGATGCTCAGGAGAGCACAGAACAACTGCCAACCCATTGGAGACCTTCCCTGGCTGAGCTCTGCATGAAAAATAACTGTTACTCATGACTTAACTGGCACTGGAATCACCTTCCCCAGGTTTCAGCCCACTACCTATTGGGCCTTATCAGTGTGGTGCACTGATAAGGCCCACTAACATAGATTTCAATTTCAGCAAAAACACTTCTACAATGGCACCTACCATACTGTGGAATGTAGTTGTGCTGCGTACATGTACATCGGTGTGCAGCCACGGCAAATGGAGATTCCATGTTGTACAACCCCTTAAACATATATAGCCACCTTATGCAAGAGGAACATTTAGAATGCTGAAATTATGGAGAAAGGATGCTACAGTTACTGGAGACTGTCTCTCTAATGTGACAGCAATAGAATGGTCCACATACGTAGTCACACTAGTTCGGGATGCATACGATACATTGGAAAAAACTGGTACATAGTTATATTGTTGAGTGTTTGGTCACAAGTTGATTTCCTAAGTGGCTTTGATGGCACATAACTGAATACTGACACTGTGATGGTATATAGTTGATACCAGTAAATTTAAATGCAGCAAGGTAATGAGTATAAATGCATCTTTAGGGGTCTCTGGTCTAAATGACTATTAGATAAGTATGCAAGACAATAGAAAACACTGATCTGCCACTTGACTTGCCATGTGATGAAGAATTTGAGCAACGTTCGATGGGACTATAGCATAATTTGCCTACTTCTGTACCTGAGCAGGAGTACATAATGCTTTGAATAAGAAACAGCATTCAAGTGCATTCAGTTAGCCCACTCAACCAAGAAGATATGTCTCACCCCCCCCCCCCCCCCCCCCCATTCAAAATGACTGAGCTAGACTGAGCTAGCCAAACCATTGGCTCTCATCTTGATGACTGCACCATTAAATCACATGACATTGTAATTTACTGTAGATGAATGAATGATATGAGTTTAGTTACACTGGGACAGTTGTTTGCAATGAAGTGGTCATGGGGAGACCTTCATGATCTGCTACCATCACCATGAAGGTCACCAACCCAAACATCATAGTAGTGCCACACTTTGGTGCACATGTGACTGAGGTCAGTGTAGTGTGGCTGTTGCTGTAGTGGGGGTGTAGCTGTGTGTTTGGTTAGTGACACACCTGTACGGCCCTCATTGGAGGAGTAGCTGTTTGTTTACATAACTTTGTCTGATGAATATGTTGGAGGTACTGCACCTACTACGTCTATAGTGATATCAATCACTTGGCAGTGTAGCTGATCCTGTGCCTTGCTTGCTTTGTCCATTGCTACACAACAAGTATGAACTGCATTGATTCATGGCACAGCTGTGTTTGCACAACTCATTTGATATGTTAGGTCACAATGGTAGGCTTACAGCACTTCTACAGATGTCCCTACTCCGAACCTTCCTCTCTGCGTCTGAATGAAGACTTCTATCTTTCTAAGGCTCGCTCTGGCGCTCTCTTCCGAACTGTTCGCCGCTGATCGCTTCGTACTTCTCAAGATTGCATTCAGCGTATTTCCATTACTATAGTTGAATGCCCGCTCTTCGGGCGGGTTCCCAGCCTATCACAAGCCAGCGAGTCGGTCCCTTGCCAGTTATGAACTATCTGCACAGGTAGCAACGGAGGCTAGCTGCTATAACGACGTGGCGAGTATCAAGTCTGCCAATGACTGGTAGTGGAAGGGCCGGTCGATAATTTTAAAATTGCGTGTCGGCCCGCAGAGAACGGACGAAGGACATCTTTCTCTTCGGCCGTAAGGTAGGTGAACGGCACCCCTCTAAGAGCATGGAACCCTAGTCCCCCAACTGGCATGGAGCGTTTCGAGTCGATTCCTTGCAAGGCGCCGATTTCATAACCAATGAAACAAACATTAAAATCCGAGATCCGGTGAATTATAGGAAGATTACATTCTGCTTAGCGTATTTATATAGCTTATTCCAAGATATAGGGAGTTTTTCATACTCATACACATTTGATCCAAGTGTACCGGCGGGTACAAGAGAATTCGCAATGCAAAGTGACCACCGCAGGAAGAGGAAAGGAGCGAAACGGCGAGTCGGCCCGGATAGATAACATCACGAACACAGTAAGATGTGCTGTAGTTAAGGTAACCGTCAATATTTCAAACCGGGGTAACAAATTCCGTCCGGTGAGCATCCAACCCTACTTGCTACATACTGCATGAGAAGGAGCACGCTCAGCTTCGCCTAGTGCATTGGGGTAGACTATGCATAGCGTAAGAGAGTGCACTAACTAGGCTGTCTACTGGGGGTGTTATGTTGGGTTAAACACCTTGTGAAAGAAGAAGAGTCGAGACTGCACCCTAACTGACGGGATTAATAACCCATGCAGTGACAAATTTATCCCGGTTTACCTACCACGCGAATCGCGAATAGTCAACCAACAGACTACGTATGTGAATGCAAGTCAAGCATTTGCATTTTTTTAGTTGATGGTAGAAAACCTCACGACGGCAGGTCTAGTATGTAGGTGGTCAAGGCCATGCACTACTACTTGCTAGCTGAATGGATATCACCGCCTTACAATATATGTGGCTAGCATGCATAGGCACAACAGTTACCACAGTGCCTAATCCAGCATAACCTGCAAAAGCATGCTGGAATGTTAAAGTCATGCATGCCTTACACAATTTACACTGGGTTTGTAGCACCATGGATACCAGAGTACAGACACACTAAGAGTATCTTTTGTGATACTGATAGTGGCCCTCTGCAACTTCCCCATGGTCTTTACCCAACAGCAAGCAATAATAAAGGACCTGGCCACTTTGTTGCACTGATGCCTTTCTGTCTTTAACTAGAGTGAGCACTATACTAGCACATGGTGGTCCCATTACAACTTGTTATGACGAAGTGCCGAGGATATATTACTATAATAGTCTAGAGCTTCGTGCACTAACTCAGCCCAATCTAGAAACAGCCCTGGCTGGATAAGCTACTGATAACCAATAGTAACAATATCATAGCTACCTTGCTGGCTGACAAAGTCTCCCTTTAGGTGAAGCAGGTACCTTCAGGATCAGAAATGGCTAGCCAGCTTTCGTCTTTTCTCCTGATGGACGAGATTTAGTTCTGTGCCTGAGAGTCCTCAAGTATTCAGCAACAGCGTAACTAATAGTGGCACCTTCCCTACTGTGGAATGCAATTAAGATACTGTAATCTGATATTTTGATACTGTAATATGATATTTAATAGTTTGCTACAACATATTTTAATATGTACTTACAATACATAAAGGTGGTGGTGTACATATATATACATACAAACACATATCACACATGATAATGTCTTTGATAAGTTGATAAGTGTGTAGTCTGTGTGTGACTGTGTGTGTGTAGGTATGCAAACTCATGACCTGCAGTACATCTGAACCCTCCCCCTGCAATCATTGACATCATGATTATACTGAAATCATGCAGAGGGGGAGCAGCATTGCTACAACTTGCACTATAGCTGGAATGCATCTACACAAGTAACTTCCACATGCATACACTATAGGGCTTGCGCACAATCATGGACCTTATCATGTCCTAGCCTGCAAGTTGTATGCACGTTAATGCTACCTCTGTTGGTGCACGTTCATGTCTTGTGCTGGTCAGCACCTTCTGCAACATTTGCTGTGTTCATGGTGATGATGGTAACATTCTGCATATATGCTACTAGAAATAATAAAAATTTTCTACAAAAATAGCAAGGATGTAGGGATGGCACAAAAAGTACAGAAACAAGTAAATGCTGTTACACAGTAGAGCATTAACCATGGTCCCTACATACAAGAATGTCGCACCTTATAGTCCTACACCCTTGAATGTAGGGACGATGGTTAATGCTCTACTGTGTAACAGCCTTTACTTGTTTCTGTACTTTTTGTGCCATCCCTACATCCTTGCTATTTTTGTAGAAAATTTTTATTATTTCTAGTTTCTGTACTTTTTCTGGTGTGCAAGCTGCACATGCTAAGTGCCACTAGAGGGCATCCATGCAGGTTACAGTATAAGGCCTTATTTCTGTAATCCTGGAGCTCGAGGTGTCAGCTATCAACTAGCTTCCGCGCCAGCCTACCTAAGAGCTTAGAAACAGTGACCGGAAGTTAGCCGAGTACTAATTAAAAATGGCGGGATACGCACGTCCATGACCTTTTGAAACTATGCGCTAGCTCACTTCGGCTAAAGCCCTTGTCTCGTATACACCTCAAACGGCCTCCTGACGGTGTTGGCTGGCTTTTGGACAGAAACTGAAGGAACAGTAGGCGGAAAACTGCCGTTCTCAACGTCATCATAAAATGGCGTCTTGCGCGTAGCAACGTCTCCCGAAAGACTCGGTAACCCCAGTGCGTGAACAATACGCTTTCGGACCCTATACTTCGAAAGAATACAGTTCGGTTAATTTGCAGTAGTTTCGTCTTCGAATTAGTTTGATAGCTAATTCTGTTCGTCAGTTACAGCTGGCGAAGAAGAATATGAAGAATATGAAGACGAAAATGGATGTTTTCGAGTGTCATTTTCTCGCTGACAGACCACGTTCGCTTGCGTTCCAGGTCAGTTTAGTGTATGAATATTTCGTATTTAGCCCTACGAAGCCTCGTTATGGCGGTTTTCGACGCTTTTCGCGATTTCGTCCCTATGCCAATGTATTGTGAATTTGAAACATCCTGTACCATCCCTACATAGAGAGTACTATCGTACTCTCTGATACAGTCGCTCGGTCTTCATGATATTTGGAGCTATATCTCACAGGAGAGTCTTTCAATAGGCTTCTTACTAGTATTAACGTGTAAACACATACCTATGTCCTAATTTCGATCGATAGATAGACGGCGAAATGCGAACATAGATGATTGCGAGCTTTATAAAGCGTAGACCTCGAGCGCCGCCATCTTGAATTGCCCGAAATATACATACATAGTCCATTCGAACACGAAGCCATACGAATACCCAAAAGTGAAAACAATATAGGGGCGTCGCAAAAAAGCGTTGTTTATGCTGTTAGCTATGTTAGCGATATTTCGGCAAACATTTGCTCGTTAAACGGCTCGTTGTGCTTTTCTCCGGGTTTCCTGCCAACATGCTATGCATGTCGTGATAGCTCAACCACTCTACAACATAGCAAAGGAGAGCTTGTTCTTGATCCATTTTCTTACTTCATGTTTAGAACAAAATAGAATAGTCACAGCTAATGAATAGTGCAGCATGTGTATGGGGTAGGTGACTACACAGTGCACTTCCCCATGACCCCAGCTATAGTGTCACTACGTCTCAGTGAAGTGAGAATGTCTCTGAATTGCAGTTTCTGCTTTACCTTTGCTTATATCAAATAGTGATCCCTTCCAATTGCAACATTGCATGCATGTGTCAGTGTGGACACATTTTTACTGTTCTACACTGTTATATAAAAATATGGTGTGACCATCACACCAATCAGTGCTCACACCAAGGGTGTGATCAGTCACACTATTACTTTAGTGTGACGTTCACACTGACACCAGTATCCACACTGTTGTTCACATTATTTCTGATAGATTAAGAGACTTTGAAGTAATTTACATGCAAAGATGAGGGTTTACTTGGAATCCTACGAGCTACCTAAGTGCATAACAGTTACCCAGGATATGTACAGCTTAGCCTGATGGTATGTTGTGTACAGTGGGAGGACCTCGTCAAACTAAGTGTGCAATTTAATGTACCATACTTTGTGTCACCCACTAACAAACCCACCAGGTGGTATGTTGTGTACCATATCTGTAGTGAAATGTACCATGAAGTGCTTAGTCTCTTACAAACTGTTCCCATAATGGTATGTTGTGTACTGCATGGTTGGAGTGAACATCACACTGCAAATATGTGTGCTCACAGTGGCAACCAATTCACACCAATTATGGGTGTAATCATCACTCCCTATTTATAACAGTGTACCAAGAAACTTTCCCATGCACATGCCAGCATTACACCAAAGTTGCACCTTCTCAAGGATCATGTTGTACCGTGGATGAGGAGGTGGCACTGGGCATTGGGGCTCCATGGTGAGCAAGGGGCAGAGTCAGTATACAATACTTTCAACGCTTTAGAGGGAACATATTGTGCAATGCGTAATCCACTGGAACGCATGAAGTTTATGCTTAAGGAACACATGATGCAAACTTTGCCATTGACAGCTCAACTGCATGCAGCCACCAATAAAGAAAAGGAAGCAATGACGGAACAATCTCTTAGCACATACATTACATACTGAACTTATATATAATTATCTGCAGATTATGTAATACACCTAGACTAATTTAAAGCTTATGCTTACTAGACTAGTAGTTACTGGGAAAAAGTATGCAATAAATCTATGTTATGCATAACTTTGTAGTATAAGAGACCGAGTCACACAGCATACAGGTGATCACTAGTCATATATAAGTGTAATCATTTGACTATCCTGAGGCTGTGATTACAGCTCTGAGCTGCTGATGCCCTGTGTCCTGTGAGATCTTAATGCTAACAATTGTCTATATAGCAAGCATGCAGCTAGCTAGCTTACACTATGTAGTATAGTCAAAGCACCTCAGAATCCTCTGGCTCAGATGTCTGCCCTTGCATTGTCTTCAAGGTTGGCTGAGGCGAAATCAAGAGACTCTCCATCAAGAGGTTGGAGATCAGGCTCAAGGGTCACATCAGGGCAAACTTCTGCAAGAAGCTTCCCTGTGAAATTCATCACTTCATTATGTCAGAGAGTGGGAAAGGCACCATTGGGACAATTTAGGGCATGGTTGATGGAGAAGGCACCCCCACACTCACACCTGGCCGGCAGCTTTTCAGGCAGCCATCCGTACCTCAAGCACAAGGCGTCTCGAAATGCCCCCTTGGGAAGTACAAACCCATGGCAACCCATTCGCTTTGAGAGCACTGCGCAAGTCAATGTTGGTACTAACCAGACGTCAGAAGGAAGCCTTGAATTAAGAGCATCATCAGCCCTAATGATACGTTAGTAAGCCTGCTGCCGACTGGACATGGGAAGTCCATCATATTCGAGTGCTTACCGCATTGTTGCGACTACTATGGAGGAATGTTCGGCACTACCTTTTGGGTTGGTAGTGTACTCTTTAGCCACATTACCGAGTTGTAACAAGCCTTGCAGAGGCACGGAGCTCCATTGTCTCTGACTTCGGCGCTGCAGTTAAATGCTACCAGCTGCGAGAGAGCCTCACCAGCTGCTGTTAGCGTGCCTCGCTTAACCAAGTAGTACAGTTGTTCTACGGAGCCAACAGAAAGACAGCAGCAACGATCCGCCTCCGAACTCATCGCACATGCTTTCCCGGTCTTCTTAATACTATTACCCGGGATTCCGGTGTCACAGTTTATTTTACCCCCCCCGTATAAAGTATCCCACCGGGTAACCGAAGGTTGATTAAACGACACAGAAATGCTGATAGAAGCTAGTAAAATGCACCCTATTGCAGGATGAGACTTACCACTACCAGAAGAGACTGTTAGGTGACGATTTCTGCGAGCTCTGCACTTCCTTTGCAGTCCTTGCAGAGGACCACATAAACCTTGTTAACTGACGACTGCGGTGAGGTTTTATCCTTCTACCATGGCTGGGATGCTTATGTAGTCCTCTGGGCTCTCGAAGAATGTCAAGAGGGCACTATTACAACGAGCAGAAGTGCTTGAGTAGCAGTACGGCGTGCAGTTTCGCAAACTGGTGGACATCGATGTGCAGGTACATCGACGCTACAGCCTGAGCATGTGAGGAGCATGAATCTTAGCTACTGCTTGTCAAAGCAGGGTTGATGGATGTCAGAACAACCCCTCGAGGTGAAACACACCAAAAATAGTTAAGAAATACTCAGAAATTCGAAGTCGGGGGATAAAGTATCCTAGTTTATTTTACCCGGGGGATACAAAACTGGGGGAATGGAATAAACCGTGGTCTGATTGGTCAAAAAGGTGTTATTTTATCTACAAGTGTAAAAACTACATAATTGAAACATGCAACATTTACAATACATTTGTAATGCATTCAATTGTGTAGTTAACAGTATAAAATTAGTGATAATACAATCACAGAAAACTAAAGTAAATTAATAACAGCGTACAGACAAACAAACAAACAAATAAACAAAGAAGGAGAGTCAATACCCATCCCACCCAGAGTCCATGGATCCCTTCAGGGTTCCCTGCACCGCCGCGGCATTTCCCCGCTGCACTGCCACTGACAATCGCTGCAGCAGAAACTGGTGGGATCTTGGTTCTCCTGTTGCCTCCTTGAGCCGATGTCCCAGGTCCCGCAGAAATAGGAGAGCCTCCGGGCCTAGGACTCCCGATGTCTCGACCACCAACGGGACGAAGTAGTGGTTCGCATCTAGGTGGGCATACTTGGCCTTCTTCGCCTGTTCTGCCTGCTTTGCTACTGCACCAGAGGATGTTGCAGCACTTGGACATGGGAGGGGGCAAAGGTATCTGGGCATGTTGCATCCCAGACCAAGACCCTCCCATGCCTCCACGGCACCATTGAAATGCCATCAGGTCGTTTCCCATCTGTGCGATAGACTCCAGAAGGTTCAAGACGAGAAGGGATGTGTGCTGAGGACAGTGAACGATGGATGATTTCATTCAGGGCTGCGTGTCGAGGGTGGCGTCCCTCACTTCGTCTGCAGCTGAGGCCGTGGGTGGCTAGGTTGTCAACTTCAGCCCCACACAGGCTGCATTGATGCGGCCGGCACAAGGGAATCCCAAGGCGGAGACCCACTGCCACCCGGACAGTGTCATCATCCATCCTCAGTCCCAGTGATGAGACTGGAAGGGTGTTCAGCCATGCTCCGGACTCTTTGTTAGCAGCTGCTAACAGTCGTGCTCGGGATTGGATGTCGGGTGCAGCCTCCAGTAGAGACGCAGAGGTCTCTAGAACTTTGGGGAGGTCCCAGTTCCTTTGATGATGGGAAGCAGGTTCTGATGGAGGGGTGACGTCTGAACCCTGTCCCCAGGGCCTCCTCCCTAGCAGTGTCCAGGGTGCCTGCCAGGCGGTCTGGAAGGATTTGGCAAACAAGATTAGAGGAGGCAGCTGCAGAAGCCAAGAAGGCGGAAGGTGCAAGCTGCACTGCGCTCCGGATGCCCAGGCCGCCATGCTTCACCGGAAGGGAGGCCTGTGTCCAGGATGAATCCTGTTCTCCAAAGTGGGTGTTGGTGACACTGCTAGTGATGGCCCTTAGCATGTTGTCATAGGCCACAAGCTCCGGAGAGGCAAAACAAGGAGAAGTGCGAAGGGTGTAAAGCAGCTTAGGAATAGCTAAGAAGCTAAGAAGGAGGAGGATGGCATCATGGGCATGGAGGTACTGCAGTCTGTTCCCCATGACCCCAAGCATCTCAGTCTTCTCCTGTATGGTTCTGGATACAGACTCCACATTCCCCACAGCAGAGCCGAGGAGGGTAGCTTGCTCTGGGCTGGTTACTTTCAGCTCTGGGGCTGCAGCCAGTAAGGGTTCCAGGGAGGCAGAGTTGTGTCCAATGACCTCTGACTTTCCTCTGTTCAACTGGAGCCCCAGCTCCTCCGCTGCACCCTCCACTGTCTGGAGATCCCGAAGGACCTCCCCAACTCTGCCACCAAGTGAGCCATCATCCAGATAGAAAACAACGAACTCAGAAGTGAGCTTTTCTATTAGTGGATGGATAGCAAGACAGAACAAAAGTGGGCCTAGTGGGTCCCCTTGCTGCACTCCTTCAGAAGACTGTAAGGGGGTTTCCCCCCAAAGGAGGGTGGATGGTGCAGAGTATGCAGAGTGCACAAAATGTGTAAAAATATTCTTTTAGAATCAAAAGTGATTTAGGAATGGCCAGCAGAAAAAGCATAGAAACAAGCAACAGTAACTCAATACCATGATGAACCACATTGCCGTGAAGTTCGCTATGCATTCCTAATTCCCTTGTACAGCTACATGGGCCCAAATGTCTAGCTAGCCAGTCCCATGTAGTTACAAGGAAATTGAATGCATAGCGAACTTCACGGCAAAGTGGTTCATCATGGTGTTGAGTTACTGTTAATTGCTTGTTTCTATGCTTTCTTGCTGACAATTCCTAAATCCCTTTTGATTCTAAAAGGATTTTTATACACTTGTTTGTTCAGTTTTTGCATACCCAAAGGACTATGGTCACATCAGATTGATAACAGCGCTGACTAATACCCCTTCCTTAAATTAGCTGAAGATTGTGTAGAGCATCGAGCACAGTTACGCCACTTTTAGATAAAGCGGCTGCCGCGTACAGTAAGGTATGCCAGCGCAACAAAAAATGGCGGTATTGGTGTATCTTTAATACACAGGGAGGACACATTTCCTGCCCGCTCCAGGGCTGTACTTATCGGATTGACACCGGCGCTCAGATCCTAGTCCTTGACCTATAGGTACGCAAGTCCTCGTACACGACTTGGGTCCGTAGGTGCCCCGTGTCGTGCGCTAGGAGCGCGCAAATATTCGGTGGGAAGGAGAACAAGAATAATAAGCTGCCGAAACAGCCGTGAGCTCCCGAGTGCGATAAATTAGCGAACATTGATTTTTGGGGATGAGCGTTATGTACTCATCATTGAGGAGGGCGCGAAGCGCTCGAGTGCGATAAACTAGCGAAACGCCGAGGAGCTATGTGATAACTGGCTTGTTACAGTTCGAACAGAAACGATTTGCGCTTGAATTCTCTTGCCATCGAATCATGTTACCGAACGAACTAGACTGTAATTACTACAGAAACCGGAGAACACGCTCCTCTTGACAAAGAAAGGTGAAAGCCTAGGCTTAGTGAGGGAAAAGGCTGTTAGCGGCCCCTAGTTCTGAATAAGGCGACGCGGTGTTTCAGTCGGCGTTATGGCAGATGATTCTGAAGACCTGCTAATTAGCGGCGTGTGAACTCAGACCTTCCCTGCAGAATGCAGACTGGAGTTGGAAGGTAGAGCTTGGAGAGTGGAGAGACCTTCGAATTCCTTTACACTAAAATCACATTCAGAAGAATGTAAAGATATTGCATGCATAATTCCAAGTGTCTGCCATCAAACATGCATGTGCAGTGCTGTGCTAGGCATAGATTTTTGGGGATGGCCATTTTCTTCTAAGTGTTATGCACTCATCATTGAGTAGCCAAAGTTCCCGTTAAAGTCCACAATGTGCTGAATATCAAAGGAATTTTGCTAAAACAGCAGACAAAGCGTTTACGTAAAGCTAGAAAATGATGGGATATGTCAATAAGAGCCCCATGGAAAGCAGTGCGTTATAAAACAAACAATACGTTATACGTTTCCAAATAAGGCAACTGTGCGTTATCCAGTGCATTTGCGAAAATAAAGCACAATTACTTCCTTTGATGTATGGCTTCATCATGTAACAAGCACTATATTTATGTACATCATACAAAATGTATAATAAATGCAATGATCATGTGTATGTGTTGTAAACATATTATACTACCAAATGTATGCATAATTATGGGTACATATAGGATATGTGCATATTATACTTACATAACATTATGTACCTGTATATGTATAATCACCTGTACTAACTGGAACACTATTACTTTATATCAGGTGTCAAGTAAGTTAGCTAAGAACATCAGTTAGTATACTGGAAGAATGTGGCCCTTTGTTTTGAAGTGTTCGGCCAACCTGTGAAGGTACACGGAGGAGTTCACACATGCACATGCAAGCTGGTACTTGCAAGCTAATGTCCCATGCCATGCTGCATATACAGCCTTCCAAACAGTACATGCATGCATACATAAGTGATTGTATATCAAGTACAGTCAGATTGTCAGCATCAATAATGTATGTATAATTATACAGATTACAAGAGAATGACTCACCAGAGGACCTTGTTCGCTTTGCCTCCAAAGTCACGCTTCTTCCGGCCAAGTCCTGGTACAGCACGCTCAACTAGATCACCAACCAGAGCAAGAGGATTGAATATTGGTAGCGTGATTTGCAGTCTGATTGGTGATTGCCTGAAGAAGCTGACATCCATGTATGCAGAGATGCTACCATGCCTGAAAAGGCCAATAGCAAGGTCGAATCCAATTTCTCGTATATCAATAATTCCAGTTAGCAGGAAGGAAACTACTGCCTCAAGAGCTTTTAATCCAATTCTCACAGTGAACTTTATTGCTTCAAGAACAGCGATTAGTATGTCCACTACGACTCGAGCTTTGTCAACAATGACTTGAAGACCTCTCAATAAAAGTTCAGCAGCATATAAAACTGCTTCCACAACCAGCAAAATGGCCTTGGCTGCAAGAATGAGCAGTTCCACTGGAGCTCTAAGGATTGCACAACCAATGTTATAGAGGACACAAAGGGGATCGGGAAGTTTGAAGCAGCAGCTGTCCCACTTTATGCAAGGCAGAACACATGCCCCCCAGACACGAGCTGCGCAGCCACAAGGACACAGAAAGGGGATGCAAACTGCAGAGAAGAATGATACAAAGTTATTTGGGATTACTCATTCAATGCAGCAATTCCCACCACCCAATTAAGTAGTTGTATGCATGAAAATTCCTACCAGTGAATGCATTACCAGCTCCTATGAAAATAATTGTGGGTCTCTACACTTTCTGCCTGTACTTTGGCAAAATAGTCTTGCACACGTTTGTATTTTTGAGAGACTGGCTGTATATTAACATACAGAGGCATGTGCGGTGCATGTCACAAGTTACTTCAGTTCAATTGCAGCTGTATTGCTCGGTTCTCTGCAAAGCTGTGCATGGCAGATTGCAGTCATTGGTGTGCCATCTGGGAAATGGAAGTAGCATTACAGAGCAGCCCAGAATGATTGTTGGATACATAATATGAATCCATGTACTTAAGAAGCAATATGACTGATGAACGTCTTTCTGGGTTGGCTCTTCTTCACATACACCATGATACTGCTGTCATCTGAGAGTTTGATGCAACAAATATATAGAAGAATTGCACTCCTACTGTACTGATTAGAAATACTATACCAGAAAACCGCACACCAAACGCTGGCGACCGCACGCGCGTGTACTGTTATGCGGTATGCGCAGTTACGCGCAGTTGTAAGCACAATTATTTATACAAAATTCTTGTAACGGCAAGGGCTTTTAAACAGGCTTTTCTCTTCTGAAATCGACATGAAGCCGTCGACGCTCGATCAAATACGACGCATCTTCATTCTGTATTAAGTTTCGTTCGCTACGTCATTGTGTACAAGGCATTAACACCTATTACCTAGTCGCGCATAGATGCTGCCGCCTGTGTCCATTTTTACTATGACGTCAGAGCAATGACGAAACAGCGGCCCTTTTGCACATATCGAAGTGTTAACTTTGCGCTTACTCGCGCGTACCCACACGCTGCTCGCACGTACGTGCAGTCTGAACGCACTCACTATGGTACAGTATTTCTAATCAGTACTGTACCTACACCAGACACCGCATGATTTATCACTACCACCAATAATAATTTCAACTTTCAATTTTTTTGTCCATTATGTAAATTCATATTATTATGTACACTAACTATTATCAAGACCAAAATTTGCTATTTGATCAGATGCATTGATTGTACTTCATTGAATTAATTGCGATATTGCCGTGCGCATTGCAACAAGTTAAAATTTTCTTTGTGTGTGTACCAATTTGAAAATCCCTGCGAGCACCCTTGCATATGGATTGCATGATTTGCCTGTAACAGTATGACGAGACATACTAATATTAAGAGCCAGTCTTAGCCTCAAATAGCCAGTGCCTAACTCCGCCTTCTTGCCTGAATACACAAAGCTATGCCAGCCTGACCTTGCCTCCATTTTCAGACATGTCATGTGATGACATAATCTGAAAAGTGCATGGCAGAAAGGCAGTGGTGCGGCTTACGACTAAGACTAGAAATACGTATGTGCAGCTGTTCTCTCGCTCCAAACCATCTGAATCGTTAATTAGAATACGAACAAGTCAGATATGTCTGAAAATACAGTGTAGACATGTGCCAACAGGAGCAGACATTTCACAGTTAGCTACTCGGCCATTCAAGAAAAACTATATGAACTTCCACCAAGCTCGGCAGAATTTCGGTAGTAACTTGTGATAAGTACCACAGAAGTAATATCTGTAAACAATGTGGGCTATTGCACAACTTATTTGACCTTTGTAGTTTAGCATTTTTGTGCAATTGTAGAATTAATCAGATACCAAAATACTGTTTTGGTACACAGTTTTTCTTGCAAGCTAGTTGCTTGCTTCTTAATGCATTAATGATCTCCAGTGCTACAGTAGCCCAATATTCATCATAAAATAGAATGCACTGAAGCTGAGTGATGCATTTGTGTACCATTACTAGACAAAGAGGCTCGGTAAACACCATTTTCCTTTGGCTTCCATGCAAATGTCTTGACATTTTACAGTGGGAGAGCCATTACTCAGCAAGCCCAACTTGTCACTTGGTTACGCAAACTGTGCACAAGCAATTGCCTGGTTTGAGTGCTGTGCATGTTTCTTAGCTGTATTTTAATCCAAGCATGCATGCACACACTACCATGAACTAGAGGAAGTAGGAAACTACATTTCCCGTGTATCCGCATCACTCAACAAATCCTCAGTGTCACACACTATGGGGTTGAGAAAAGGCTCAGAGAGTACAAACAGGTGAAATCTTGCCCACTGGAATCATGTGCTTATGTGAAGAGTCTAGTTTAGAAGACTGTCTATCATCTTTGACTACATCTGAAACAGGATGTTCCTCATGTGTCATTGTTTGGGTGGAGAAATGGCCTAAATGTGTGATAACACAATGTGGTTAAGTTTCTCATATATATACATACCTGTTTCAATTCCATAATTAGGTGCATGGTACAAATTCAGCTAAATGTTTCAAAGTGAATAAATTCATATTATTCATGAAACAGTTGTTTAGGTGAAGTAATGTAGACTGTATACATTTCGGTACATGAATGAATCTATTTTAAGCTTCAAATTATGAAAATAAAAATTGTTACAGCCTTACAAGTTACAAAATTCCTCATACTAAGTAACAGTTTGCTGTATCTAAATGGATGCATACTGAATTTCTTGAAATTAGTATTGGCATGTCAGCCAATGGTGAAACTTTTAGTGTGCCCGAGAAAACACGCATGACTGTACCTTTGCTCCCATTCTATACATTTGTGTAAAAATCTTCATTTTGCTGAAGTGAGCACATATATTATAACTATTCATGTCCATTAGCAACTGTGTAAATGTAAACAAAACATGCCCCACAATTATGGAGGGAAACCATGTGGCATCCATCATGAGCATGGCCATCCTAATGCGTCTCCCCCTTACAACACTCCCAATGAGGTGCCCATAACAGCACTGGGGCTCACATCGACTGTGAGCTGACAAAAGGAGATTACGAACAGACAGATTCAGCTATGCGCTTTCACATAACGGCATTGAATGAAATGTGCTGCATGCCATTTCTATATAACTTTTGCACAATTCACTTTGTATAGTTGTGAATCTATCTGTGCAGTTGTTTGTTCACAATTCAAGCGAAAACACAACATGGAACACTGCACAAGTCACAGGGATTAAGGAGAATGAATTGCAAAATGTCTTCTACAGATAAAAATCATCTGTCTGTCATACACTTATCTGTTGATTATAGGTTTTCCTTTGTGGACGACCACCAAGTACTATACGATTGTCATTTACTTACTGATTATTCTCTGATTTGATTCACTGCTGTCCAACGATTGAATTTAAACACACACACAGACATACACAGTCATACACAAAAACACACAGTGTGACAAAGTGCTCTTTATGTACACACAAGCTCACCATTTGGACAGGACCGGAATTTGCAGAGTGCATCTAGACTGCGCCTCAATCCATCTAGCTTATTTCGTGCATCAGTCACTTTTGATCTTGCTGCACGGACTTCACCTTCAGCAGCTCTGAGAACTTCAACAGCTTTGTCAAACACCACTTCAGCTTCTCTTAGTTTTTCTTGGGCTCCCGATATTGCTCTTTCAGCACCTTCAGCAGCTGCACGTATTACACCCACAACAGCGTCTTCAATTGCCTTAAGGATACTAATTCTGAGCCTTCCTGAAACACGAAACTCTGAATCAAGTAGATTGCCAATACTAGCATATGCAGTAAGCTCTGCCTCCAAAACACCAAAGAGATTACCGTAAACAGAAACCTCAAACCCTGTATTGGATACTACCAGTATCCCTTCAGCTTCAATACCAAACAAGTTGACATACCCGGAAGCGTTTGCCCGAACAATTGGAGTAGCAATGTAGACTTCAAGGAAAGGTCCTCTGGATGTAACAGCACGAGATTCATACATTGCCAGCAAACCTCCAGCAAGGCGAAGTGGGCTCAACCTACAGGTAATGTCGATCAGTCTGGGTGGATCCAGTAGCATCTCTGCAAAAACTCTAAAACCAAAAATGTTTAATGTTCCTCTGTAGTAAAATCCGCGTGGAATGAACAATGAAATGGATGATATGGTTATATCAGCTAGTGCAAACGATACTTGAAATCCTTCTGGATACCCAGTGTCTCCAAGGAATGAAGGCAGGGTGAATGAAACACAGAACATATCCAACACCCTTTGCAGAGTCAGTGGACCCATTTCAGCATAGAAAAAGTTGTCTTCAGGTACAGGGGAACCTAAGCCGATATATCCTGCTGCTTCCAACTGGTAACATTGCTCGAGGCCTACACGTACTCTACCGCCAAATGCAATCCCAGGAACAGGTACTCCAGGAGTAAGAGTAACAGCGAGGTATAGGTCGCATATGTCTAGGATGGAAATGCCAAATGCATTATTCCAGCAGCCAGATAGGGACATTTCCAAAGCAACTGACAAACTGGGCAGCTTCAGCCTAAGAGCTCCAGTTAGAGTTACAGGTGGAGTTTGTAAATCCAAACTAGCTTCAATTCCCAAACTGAAAGTAGTGGGTGAAACTCTTATTTGCAGTGATGCAGAGGACAAGGTAAGAGATCCCAATTTGAAGTCCATCACTCCAGCTTCAATAGTCATAGCGCCACTGCTCAGCAACTCCACTTTAAGAAAGAGCATTGCATTTTCTCCAAGAAGGTCTCTCGCTATGGTACAGAATGCATCTGAGGAGCATGTGTCAGGCCATGAAGCTCGGACTACAATGGTTACGCCAGGTACAACACTCTCTAGGTCAGATACCAAAGAACCCCTTAGTGGCAGCATTGAAACTGCTGTTGGGGCAACAACCACAGCCGCATCCAACTTCTGGTTTAGGATAGCTATACGTCTCACTCCATCTCCGACAACGGGAGCAAGCATTTTTGCCAGTACAAGCTGCCGAATCTCAAAAGCATAAAGCCATTGCCGAGACTGCGATACACATACGGCAACGCTGAGTGCTCCAAAATCACTTCTTAGGATATCTGCAGAGAAACACATATTGTCAGGGAACTGATTTGCTCTGAACTCAAGGAAAAGGCAGGGGCGATATAGGCCAAAGTTAGCCAGGCCTGATGACTGAATCAGTGCAGGTGGTTGATTGGATGACTGAAAAGCAGATATCAATCCACCAACACTGAATCTAGCATCTTCAGCACAAGCCTGCAGGTTGTACACATCATCTGCAAATGTAATTTGAACAGAGAAGAGGCTACCAGCAATAATAAGTTCACCCGTAATGTTGAAATGAGTGAGTTCAAGTGAAGCTTGATACATCACTTCAAAATCAATGAAGATGTTCTGCACTTGAAAGTCATCCAGGAATATAGTCAGTGTCTGTGGTATTGCTATGGACAAATGAAGTGTGCGCATTTCAAAGTTAAGGTTCATTTCAACTACTCGAATGCCAAAGAGATCTAGATCAAAAAGGTCAACATTTGGCGGGGTTAGTGCACTGGCTATAGCACGAAGTACATCACCAATCTTGAAGCCAGTACCAGGCTCAAGTGGCTCGAAAACCACTCTGCCACTCTCAAAACGGAAGATCCACTGCACCTCTACTAGCCCTTCAATGGCAAATTCAAAAACCACTTTGAAGCCAGTATAATCAAAGGCCATGCTCAGTTCAGGGAGTTCAAATCCTAACAGTTCAACATCGTCAAAGGGAAAATTCTCTGTATTGTATATCAGATGAAAGTTAGGTAGCATCAGATCAGCCAGAAAGGGTATTCCACTGATATCGAATCCAGTGACATCCTGAACAAGGCCACCAAGTTGCAAATTTAAACCGGCATTCTCACAATCTGAGATGATTGCTATTTCAGCTGATCTCCGTCCCACATTGACAAGCTCATGATGGAGGAAAATGCAAACTGTCTGCTCAAACCAATCCTGAATACGAATGGTTCCTTGTAGTACAATTGCAATGATCAGGTTGTCTGTGTCATAGATGCCTTTAATGCGTATGTCAGTGAGGAAGATAACATTACCAAAAGGTCCATTCTGAATATCCTGGCCAACAGCAGAAGCCAGAAACTGAATAAGATCAACGTCTTCCTCAAGGACTAACTGAGCCTCAAAGTTCCATTGCGATGTTGTCATTTCAACCCACACATAAAACTGTTTTTCACCGATGGTCCAGTACCCAGACACTTCCAAGTATGTCATTTCAGGTGATTGCAAAATGCTGGTTACAGTCACTTTGAGGGTAAGAGTGGAGACAGACAGCAAACCTCTGAATAGATCCAGCATGCCTCCAGTCTGAGCTGTTTCCGCATGTACTTCTTGTGATGTACAGTTGTATGAAAGTTTGTCCAGGTTGGCAGGAAATGGTAGTGCGACACTCTGAGCATCTGTTCCAAACAAGGCAAGAATGATGTCAGACACAGGGATGTTAGCAGCAGCAAAATTAAGACAAATGAAGTCTTCTTCAGTGGTAACTAGCATCTGGCCAATATCAAGGTTTTCCAGTTCAGTGAAGATGGTATTCATGCAAGCGCAAAGCCCACCATTGCTGCATGTATTGAGAGTGCCTCGAATTGCGTTGATGAAGTTACCATTAACTGCCACAGGTGGAATTGTGACAGAAGGCAGATTAAACTCTGTAAAGGAAAAGGGAAAGTAGTAATAGTAAAATATATTGTATACGATATAAGACAAATGTAATGTCACACCAGCTATGACAACAGAGCATGCTTCTAAAGTTGTGGCATTGCAAGAGCTTTAGGCAGGTACGCACCCTAAACCCCATACTGTGATTCTGCTGTATGGTATCATGCTATACCTTCAGTTTGTGTACAATGTTATCGTGATGTTTCAAAGTAGGTTGGCCAATAAATAAATTGATTCATCAAACACAAATGATACCAAATGGCATTTAATGATGCAAGCAATGTGTTGAAATTAATGTGTCAATTCTTACTTCAGTGTATTAGTTTGGTGGAGATTTGCATCCCAAGTTTCACATTGGCGCATGCGTGCAACCTGATGTTAACTACATTTAACTGAAACTGCACACATTTGTATAATACAAATGATGCATATGAAGAGGCATGGTCAGGTTATAAACTGGAACAAGTCCAATACTATGGTGTTTAGCAAAGATTACACCGAGTGTAAAACGGAGGCTGTAGGTGTGCAGTTGAGGGGTCGCACTATGATTTTTGGCCCTTTTTCCCAGGAGGGGCTCACAATCTGGTTTTAAAGTCAACCAAAAGATAGAAACAAACCAGAACCAATATGTCTGGAAAATGCAAACTAATCCCATAGTAAAATGTCAGATAATACAATAGAATATCAATCAGTCATTTCTGTCAAGTTATAACATCAGGCTTGTTAGGTGTTGGCATTTCATGAGCTAGATGTGCCAAAGGGTTCAAGTAGAAAACTAGGCAAAGCTGCGAGATTACCAGTTGGTGATAATTTAACATGCTGCCAATCATCTCACTGTTACCTTATAGTAACAATTTAATAACACTATGAACAAGTGTTACATGAAGGCATTGAGATCACAACATACATCAACCCATTTAAGGAAGCTACTGTATTTCAGCAGAATTGTTATGACACTGCTTTGTATTCACACAGACGCATGCTACATCCTCACTGAGCACTGTGCAGTGTTCATGTATACAAACACTTACCCTCACAATCGCGCAGATTGGCACTCAGAATGCGACCCTGGTTGCAGAAGCATGTATAGCTTCCTATGGTGTTCTGGCAGTTGTCCTGGCAGCTATGAGTTCCCTCTTCACACTCATCAATATCTGGAGATTGAAGGAATGTTTGGCTGCTAGTAGGGCAACAAATTCATATTTAACAGTACAATCACGTACAATATTATTCGCGTGAGTTCAAAATTAAATGCCACAGTAGGATTGACAAAGAAGAGGTCAACCTATACTTTTATCATTTTCCTATCTCTATCCCTAATTACTAAATACACTTTTGTTACAACTATTACCAGTATTAATGCAACTTACCTATACATTCTGCTGAACCCATTAAACTGTACCCATCATTACAGCTGCACGTGTAGGAACCAGGATTGTTGTGACAGTTTTGAGAACATGGTTGAATTGTCACACATTCATCGATATCTGTGGTAGACAAAGAAAATGTTTGCTATTGTATATTCAGATTATATCAGTGTAGTGCACTCGCATACTATATAGCAAAGCAATGCACACTGGTACACATTGATGTATTAACACACATGTGCAGTTTACACACCTACTAACGCAACCACACTCACCCACCACACGCACATACGCACATGCATATGCACACACATGCAGGTGTAGTACTGACACGTGAAACAGTTATTTTAAATTAGCTCACTACATGAAGAATACAGTACAGTGGAACCCCTATATTGCGGACACCCTTTAGCACAAGCGAAGTGTCCTGATTATAGGGGTGTCCTCATTTCAGGGGTACGCCATTGCAATACATATAAATTCAATATAAATACAATACTTTAGTGTCTGTAGATGGCAGAGGCACAGTTTAGCATGTTATGTATCAGCATGGCATGCAACAGAGATAGAAAAACTATAAATGCAAGATATATAGGTACACCTGCAAAGAGTTCAGGAGAAGAAGTTATCTAATGTTACTTGTTTCATACTCTGTGTCTTGTGTACATGCTTGAGCAAAGCAAGCCAGTCAAGCAGTTGAAATGCCTCAGTGGCTTCTGAAGTATGTCCTTTGTAGCCCAAGAACTTTGAAGCATCTTCAACAAGAGACATTGCTTCAGAGAGTGTGCTAATTTTTCATGCGACACTGGAGTCCGGGAGTTCTTCAGCCTCTAAGTCTTCTTAAACACTGCTTTCTTCTCTGTCTTCCTCTTCATTGGCTTTCTTACTCTTGCTCCTGTGTCCTTCATCCAAGATGCTCTCTTCCCATGATTCATCATCATAGTTCTGAAATGTACGTAGGAAGATCTACTTGTGCAGCAATGTATTCCCTGGCTGAGCATGTTTCTGGAAACTGAGACAGCATTGCCTATCAGCAACGGAATCTAAATCTGCAAAAGGATCCTCTTCTGTTTTTGGGATGTAAGCATCGATTAACGCTTTGGAGCAGGAATATCTCTAGTCATCCATACCTTCTTCTGACTAAAGTATGCAACAGGCAGCTCCTCCTTCACTAAACGAAAGCATCTGGGCTTCTCAGATTTCTCAATTACAATCACTTTCTCCTTCTCACCAACTGCATTTACAATCAGTGCTACTGTTACCCATTTCTTGCTGTTCTTCCCACCCTTGCAAGCCTTAGACTTTGCAAATTTGCCCTTAATGCTGTATCTTTTCTTCCACTGATCCAGCCATCCAGGTGAGGCAAGAAAATTAACATGGCTCAGTTTCGCCGCAATTGCTTTGCCCTTTTCGCTCAGCTGTGCTCTATTTGGGTAGATACCTTTGCTCACTGCTATCAGGTACCACTCATAGAGGGCTTCATTGCCATCTGCAATCTCAGAGGTCCTAAACCTCTTTCGTGCTTAGATGACAGTTGCAGAAGTATTTTGCTCATAAGTCTGGAGTATGTCAACTTTGTTCTTCGAAATAGTAGCTACCTGGGTTTTTCCACACTGGAACGTCTTTGCGAGCTCGTGAACATTTACACTGGGCTCTTTTCCTTCAGCCTTGATAACGTCCACCTTCTGCTTCAGAGTCAGATCAACACGCTGTGCCTTTAAAAGGGACATTTTGATCACCGTAGACTTTGGTTCGCACTTACTTGGTGCACAGCACCTACGTATGTATATGTACGTAAAGACCGTACGTAGGTGTTGCACACTGAATATTCAGAGTCTTGGTAAATACACAGGATTTAGGCTCACCTTAGTGTCCCAACCAGATTTTGCAAGCAAGGAAGGATGTATGGTAACCTCTGCCCTGAAGAAAAGTTGTCAGTTGAAGTTGACTCCTATATTCGAGGAATACATGTTTACAATAGGAACTGTGGCCGAAAGTTGGAGATACCTTACAGTTACGAAAGGGAAAGTGACAACTGCATAGACAAATTTGCAGTAGCAGTCTGCAAGAGAGGCAAGGTCAAGGGGCATGTACCTCGCCATCTTTCTCGCCTGTTCTCGACATTTCTGCAAAGAGACTCCAGCAAGGGCATGGCAGAAGTCACTGGAGAGCGGGTCAACAGAGGTGCAGGGTACGGAGTCAATGTTCCATGTAAGTTTAGCCTCTTTGGAAAGAAGGTGTACGTCGAGTGTCTTCAACTGCTCTGCGACACCACTATGAACCCCCAGTGAAACTGTAACTTGTAGCATTGTGTAGTTAAGCATATGCATGCAGTATCATTACTTCATTAAGTACAAGATGTATATGTTTACATCAGCATGGTTTACAATATAAAGCGAGCGGCCATTTCTAGAAGCCTCGCAGTGTCCAGATTATTGGGTAAGATTTACACAGTGTTATATAGGCCGGTACACCAGGCGCTGTCCGAATTATGGATTAACAGGGTGTCTACATTTCAAGGGGAAGTTTACATTAATAGAATAGGACAAATCGTTGGGGCTTTTGAAAGTGTCCGCATAATCGAGGTGTCCGCTTTTCAGGGTGTCCGCAAGGTGGGGTTCCACTGTGTACAATTGGGGTCTTTGCAATGTGAGCATGTGTGGTGTGTGTGTGTGTGTGTGCGTGTGCGTGTGTGTGCATGCATGTGTGCGTGCATGAGTGCTTCCTTCAGTGGGTATACCTGCTACAGCAAGTCTAGCCAGTTTAGATAGTATTGGAGGGTTGCAGAATTACATGCATCCATCACTGCATCATGCTATTGGTGCAGAAAAAAAGCATGTGGCATAGCTGAAGACTGGTAGGCAAACAAACAGCTAAGAAAAAGGAGAAAGTTAAAAAGTGGCTGTAGTAGGATTTGAATCTGGAGCTTTGAATTGTTAAGCAACCACACTAGAAGAATGTCTAGCTAGCTAAGTCATTCTCTAGAGATGGCTAATAGAGAGCAGTGTCATACTGACAAGGGAAGTGAGCAGCCTTGTTGTACAGATGACGATTGCATGTCTCTGCGATTTGGTAAGGGTCAAGGAGAATGAACCATGCCTGAAGTTCCTTCTTAAGGATGCGTGTCAGCACAAAAGAAGAGGTATCCTGATGATTCCCAGTGGTCAACCACCATGTATCTTGCTTTTGTGGCTATCTATTCACACCTTCCATACATGACCATGGTATACAGTGGGACCTCCATAATCAGGACACCCTTGGGACCAGATCCAAGTGTCCTCATTATGGAGGTGTCCTGATTTCGGAGGTTTGCCCTTAACTGTGTAATAATTACATTTTTATGCAAAGGTAGGCAATGTATTGACAACATAAAGCTAACATGTTACTGTAGTGTAACAAAAATATGCATAATAGTGTGCTACTGTCATGATAGCTACACTGCTACACTACACTATTTATGGAAAAGTCATCCAGTGTTGTCTGCCTGGCTTTTGTAAGAGAAGAGTAGTGAAGTGCTGCAACCACATTTGTTACGCGGCTAACTTCCGTTGCTTCAGAAGTGTACCCCTTGTAATCTAAAAAGGCAGCAACATCATATAAGCTCTGCATGGCTTCGTGAAAGGTTATTAGCTTGGGTAGCACAGGCGTGCAGAAGGCATCTCCCTCCCCATCCTCCTCATCCTCTTCCTCATTTCTTCCAGTCTTTGGCTCTCCTCTGAGTCATTCCTTTTCTTACTTGGACCAATCTCAGCTAAGAAATCAGCCTCCCAGCTGTCATCAGCGTAGTCCTGACACACAGGTAGGTCATCATCGGCAGTGGTAAATTCCTCCGTAGAGTAGCAATCTCCAGATCTGATCCCTTTAATCATGTCTTCTAGCTCTCCTGTCTCACAGCCCACTTCCAGGTCTGCAAAAGGGTCACCAGCTGGGCTGACATCACATGAGACTGGAGAAGAATCAGAGTTGAGAACCCCTGCCTTTCGGAAGAATTTCTTAATGATTTCGGATGACACCAACTCCCATGCCTGTGCAACCCATCTGCATGCTAGCAGGATGTTGACTGACTTGACCACGTCATGAGTGCTTGAGCACTCCTCAATTTTGGCAAGAACATGATGCATGAGAAGCTTATGAAAGTGTACCTTAAAGTTCTTGATGATCCCAAGGTCAAGGGGCTGAAGAACTGAGGTGGTGTTCGGAGGAAGAAACAGGATTTTGATGTTGCTGTATTTTCCTGAAAGATCAAGTGAGTGGCATCCTGAATTATCCATGAGCAGCACAATTGAGCAGCTTTGTGACCTCAATTGGTTGTTTATCTTGAGAAGGACACGGTGCATAATGTCTCCTGTCATCCAGGATTTGCCTGACTGTAAAAGCTCACTGGCAGGCGGCTTTTATCAACTCCCTTGAAGCATTAAGGGTTTTCAGATGTCCAGACAACTACTGGTTTGATACCTTCTTTGTCTCCTGCAGCATTTACAAAAATGCTACTGTCACCCTCTGTTTGCATTTCTTGCCCCCTTTGCATAACTTCCCTTTCTGTCCCAAGCCTTTGTCAGGCAATGCCCTCCAGAAGCAGCCTGTTTCATCCATGTTCCAAATATTCTTGGCACTGTAACCATGAATCTCTGGGATGTGCTCTTTCCAGGAGTCAATGGTTTCACCTTTGACATCGCCTGACTCCCCACTGATAGTTATCTGTCGAATGTTGTGCTTCGTTTTCTAGCCACCCACTGGATGCCTTGTATTCGGAGATTTCCAAGTGCTGTGCAATCTCCTTCGCCTTCTGACATATCTTGGGACCATCAGGGTAGATGTTCTTGCAAACTGCCATGAGGCACCAATCATATAGCCGATTGCTGACATCAGCAAATTGCGAGGTACGTGCCCTCTTTAAAAACAGCATATCTCACTGGAGGCATTACCCTCGTAACTTTCAAGAATGGTAACCTTGTTTTTCAGAATGGTGCATGCCTGTGTCTTGCCAATGCTGAAGTTTTCAGCTAGCTTTCTAGCTCCCAGTTTTGGGTTCTTCTCTGCCATCTGCACTAGCTTATACTTCTTCTGAAGTGACAATTCATTGTGCTGTTTCGCGGTAGAAAGAGCCATTTTGCACTAACACACGTGTAGGGACACGTGCAAGGATAAGGCCAAGGTTAATCACCTTGCACTTCCCTTTGATTGTGTGAAATCTTGAGTCTATGGAAACACGTGCAGGATACATGCAGGGTCAAGGGCAAGGCCAAGGTCAATCACCTTGCCCTTGCCTTTTGATTGTGTACATGCACCGCAGACGAAGCCGTACTATGGCGAGTCAGCCAGCTCAGAAATGTCTTAAGACTACTGCAAGATTCGTTCTTTTGTAAGAGGAGCGCATGCCTACCAAGAACACTGGCAGCCAAGAACTGGACAGATGTTGAATCTGCAAAGAGAGCCGGATAATTGTTGGGATAAGTGTGCTGTTGCTATAATAAAGGCTGACGGTACAACAGTAGGGCACATGCCATACAATCTTGCTCCGCTTATCTCGCCATTCCTTGCGAGAGACTGCAACAAAGATACCGTCGAAATCACTGGGAAGAGAGTCAATCGCGGTGCTGGGTATGGCCTTGAAGTCCCTTGTGTTTATCACCTGTACGGGCCAAAAAGTATACCCAACGACTTGGCGAGATGCTGCCAAAACTCAGAGAAAGATCACTGTTGCCAGAATCATCTGACTGAAGCTTACATTTTTTTTATATTGTCCGTATTATAGAGTGTATTCTATATAATGATAGTACATCTGGAGCTATTTATGTGGCCGCAATACGGAATAGAGAGGTGTCTGTACTTGGGAGGGTGCCATTGTATTTGGGTGAACGGAAATTAAATTGGGACCGCAACAATGTGTCTGCGCTAGCGAGGTGGCTGCTATTAGGAGGTGTCTGTTAAGGGATGTTCCACTGTATCCATTTCAAGCATATTGTTATACAAAGGAAGAGGCTTCCTATTGCAGTTATGCATACCAGGGTAATGGAATTCAACCACACACCATTGCCAAAGTATGTATGAACTTTAGCACACACACACACACACACACACACACACACACACACACACACACACACACACACACACACACGACTCACACACATTCACATCATATTTTATAATATGTTACCCAGCACCATCTAGTATGAGTTTCTTGGTGACTGCTACACAGTACATTACATTGTAAGATGTAACATTGCTTTGCTTACCTCTACATATTACATTATCAACCAGGTCAAATCATGACTATAATGCTCACCTATGCATGTCCCAGTGCCTTGCAGTTCATATCCTGTACGACACTCGCAAACAAAGGAACCAGGCTGATTGTGACAGATGTGATCACAGGGCATAGTTCTAATGCACTCATCAATGTCTGGTAAGGAGAAAATCATGAAAGAGAATTAGTGCTGGCAACAATAAGATCAATACCTACAAACTGTAAAGTGAAATAGAATGGGAATTGAATACCTATATATAATTGGACATATAGAGTAAAGATTAATATACTATGAAACAGTACTACTGAAACAGCATGGAAAAAGTCAAGCAAGCAACGTAGCACATAAGTATTCTTTATCATTCAATGTACGTAGCAATCACTAGCTGACAACAAAGTATGAATCAATTTAGTCGACTTAATCTGTTAAGGCTGAAAGGCCATTGGTGAAATCAGGAACTCCAAAATTAGCCGAAGCCTTTCATTTTACATATGTCTCAGTATATGAGGCAGTCTCTAGCTTATCAGCCTAGGCATGAAGCCATAGAAAGCATACAAAATACTAGTTTGTACCAAATAACTAATAGGGTGACAAAATCTCAAACTATCCCAATTCACAACTTGCCTGCACTCACCTACGCAGTTTCCATTTTGCATTTCAAAACCATTATGACACTCGCATCTATACGATCCCTCTGTGTTAACACATCTTTGGTCACAAGGAGAGGTTGGCTCACACTCATTTATATCTGGAGAAGAAGTTTTGTTAAAATTGCTAAAAGAATGGCTTCAAAATAAAGAAGAATCGATCAGTATCAGTTAGTTAAAAATTACTGACTAACCATAGCAATTAATGCCATCCATTCGCAGAAGAAAGCCCGTTTCGCACTCACAGGTAAATGAACCAACATTATTTACGCACACCTGGTGACATGGCTGTGGGTTGTCATTGCATTCATTATGGTCTAATAGAAGAAAACATAGATGTATGAGCAATAAAGAATACAATATATAGAGTGCTTCACCCCAGTTTACACTACGTAAGTGTTCTAGAGTTTATATATAAATGTATATGCATGAGTGACATATGCAGGAAACAGGATAAATTATACTACATTTTCACTGTAAATCTTACATTTTTCATACTACCAGAGTGGGCTATTCATGAAAGTACACATTACAATACAGTCTAGAAACAGTATATCTGCCCAGAAGCCAGGTTAAAATGTATTCCAGTGTTTCAAAGCAGTGGATCAGTGTAGAAATATGTCCATCGAGGCTAGGTATGTAAAGGAGGCAAGCAACGAATTGATGACGGGTTTATAACAATCCCCACTCTACATGGATCTGGATATTCAAGTTGTTCAAAGTCGTTCAAGATCGTACGTACTACTTCATCCACCAGCAGAGAACTGTAGAGTGCACACAGAAGAGATAGCCGCTTCCCTGGGACTGTTTCACAACTCTCACCTTCTAGAAAGAACTGCACACATGCTGATCTTGATGGACAGCCATTTCACCAAAAGCAGATATTCAATAAGAAATATGGCTAGGCATCAGGTCATTTTGTACCCATTTTAAAGTACCATTGAAGCACATTAATTTCTTTCATATTTAAGTAGTGAATGAACACCTTCCTATGTAAGTCAGTAACTGCTTAACCATTTAGTGGGCACAAATGGTTCCCTAGCTTATAACTGTTTTCGAAGCTCTCCACTTGGCATTCATAACCAGAAATTGGGACAATTTGTGTGAAATGATCATGACTCTTAGGACATCCTTGAGTTCAAAACTACTATTATTTTACATTGTGAAGATAGGGCAGTGGTATCTAGTCCATTGCCTATGGTATAGGGTGGGGGAGGGTGAATGGTCCACACCTAGGTTAGTTTGGCTTAGGAAATAGCTGAAACTCTATGCTAGAAAGGCTAGGGATTCAATTTGAAATATGCCAATGATGCAGAGGCAAATAACACTTATTGAGGTCTCTACAATGATTGATCACTACAGTTTAAGGAGTCTTACCTTGTTCACAACGTGATCCAGTGTAGCCAATTGCAGGACTGCAGTCACATGTGCTGGGTGCTGTACACAGGCCTCCGTTCTGACAATCTGGAGAGCAAACAGCTGAAAGGCAAAGGAATCAGACATGGGTATCTCGATACTCATATACACATATAAAAATAAATTTGCCAACAAAGTCAGAAGTACACTGAGCTGCCAAGCTGTTGCTAGTCCTACAGCAATTTAATGCTTCCTTAACCCAGCTATGTGAAAGATGTGTAAGAATCATTCTAAACAAGAAGTGAGAGAATACACAGTAGCAGCTTTTATAACGGCAAGACTTAAGTCATCACCTGCATTTGCAAGATACAATTCCGGAAGATTCAACAACATAATGTCTTGATCTACATATTTAGACACTATTGACACGAAGAGAATGGGAAGTAGCATGGGAAATAATGCAAATAAAACTCACGTTGATTGCACGTGGGACCTGTCCATCCTGATGCACATGAACAAGTGTCTGGAGATGAACATGTTCCTCCATTGGCACAGGCTGGGTTGCACACAGCTGAAAGGTACATACATAAGTATTTAGAGTTATTGTGAGCATACGCAGTTGCTCCAACTCAAACTACATGCTTCTCTCAGTTGGTCAGTTAGGTCTATATTACATATCTTCCATGATTGCGTGCTGTGAGGTGTTACACAGGTTGTGTGTCGTTTACATGCACAATAGTATTATACGACAGTAACTCATCACTGCAAACTACAAACACAGTTCACCTTGACTACAGGAAGATCCAGCCCATCCTGGGGTACAAGCACATCCATTAGGAGACACACATGTTCCTCCATTGGCACAGGATGGATTGCACACAGCTGAAGGATAGCATAATATACAAAACTGTAAACATCGTCATTTCTCACACAACTGCTGAAGCCTTCCACTTTGTGTGAGGCTGCCCCACAGCTATTTGATGTATGCACTCATGGAAGGTGTTAGAAGATGCTAGATGTGCAGAAAATTGCTTAATCCTTTCCCGTGAAGTAATGACTACAGCGATTGTGACAGTTGCCATTGACAAAAGGTAGCAGAGGTGTCAACTGAGAAAGAGGTTCACTTTAGAAGCCTTTCCATAATACAGAATAATGCTATTGTTATTGCTACATGTAAGCAAGAAGGGAAGATAGACTATCTATGCCTAGTATGTATGTACTACAAGACAATGCTACCATTCTTAGGATAGTCTGAGTGTGAGTTCTAGTCTAGCAAGCCAGACAGCTACCTTGCCTCCTTTTTTACAGATTATATTATTGCTGGGAGGTAGAGTCTGGTGAAAAGACCATACTGTTTTGCTCTGAGCCACTAGAACTTGATGGCTCATTAATTTGGAGTTTCTGTGGAGATAACAAGGTTCACAGCGTTTAACACATTGTAACCATGGAAGATATGAAGAGTGCTCGGGCCAACAAAGAGATGAAGATTGGCAAGAGTAAGGAGCATGTGTTGCATTTGTAGGAAAGACATTTTACCAGTAGAAATCCTATGGAAGATAGCTGACACAGTTAGCAAATAAGTGGACTCTCTTGTACAAGTGATTATCACCATCTTCAACACAAACAAAGTGTGCAGTATTGCAGAAGACCTCTAGCTATGGCAGTACCACTGTCCAAGCGAACATGACCAGCCAGAACAACACCAAGTGTGCACATAAGTTGTAATACTGTGAGTGGAATGACTACATTTATACGCATTCTTGTTAATGGATGTTACTAATTGATTCTGCGCTCATTACAAAAATGGCATGGAATATTCACCAGAGCCTATCTTGCTGAGTGATGATGTAAATATGTAAAAATGGAGTCAAGGTAGCAGCGTGGTTTGTGAGACTATGTAAGACTGCTAAGTGTGTGTGTTGGCGTGCATGTGTGTGTGCGCTTCAATGCACCCATGCATTTTGCAGTGCCATCAAGGACACAGTGATTTAGAAATGTTGGTAGATTGAGAGACTTTAGTGGAACTTGCATTATGTCTGGAACAAGTGGCAGATGCCTCACTACCACAGACTTAGCAAATGTGACATGATGAAGGGCTTACGAGTGCAAGTTCGTCCGGATTGATGGTATCCGGAGCAACACTGAAAGTTGCAGTAGTAGGTTGTCCGAGAGCTAGTGCGTTGTCTTTGAACTTGTCTAGACCTGCATGAAAAGATACCATGTATTAGACAGATACTATCATTGAATGTGGCAGCATATGGGAAAGCGTCCTTATCTAGCTGTATTATTGTTAATTTACAGTCATCATATGGAAAGTTATTGTCAAATTTTGACTGACTTTCCTCATATTATGTTAGTCTGTTCTGTATATACATAAGTATTATTTAGTGGTTGCTACTGTATCCAAGTAAGTCATGTATCATCATTAGTATAATACCGAGATTTGAATGCATTATGCAACATATACAGTGCAAGTTACAAGGTACACCACTAATCTAAAGTAAATAATATGATAATGTGAATAATAAAGTAATAATAATAAAGTAATGGTCATGCTTCACTGTTGGCTAGTTAGCTAGTTAAAAAAGGAAGTATAATACCTGTTGTTGCATTTTTTTGTTTACCTCTTCTTTCACTAATATATTATCCCATTTTTATAGAAAGTCAGGAAAGTATTTCTGTATTACAGTATATATCTTTTCCCATTCCATTCATATTTCAAAGAAACATTAAATTCAGTAAAAATGTTTCTAAGATAAAATTTGAGAATGTAGATTGTAAGGTTTGAAATCACTGTTGTGAAGACTATGCAGTCAGAAACTGCTCAGGGAAATGCCTGCAGCAGCATTGTGCATGTATATATGAACATACTGGTCCAATCAAGTTTTTTTTGCAAATTTATTACCTGTAAACATTTTTATGTTGTATCACTGATCTATCAGATCAGAGATTCTTGACACCAATTATCTAACAAGTGACTTCGTTATTGAGCTTATTGACATGGATACTATAGCACTACGTGCACATTATGGAGACTAAGGGTTGCTTTTGTACTTCTGCCCGCAAGTTAGAGTGTGTGAAAATATGTCGATTAATTCATAAACATACCTTTGTCTTGATCGTCTACATCTGCCCCATCCAAATACGCCACAGCTGGTATAATAGTATTCAGTGTAGTATTCCGTAACATAGTAATAGGATGTATAGTACTGACGTGAAGTGGCAGTTACTTCACAAGCACTGCAGGAACAAAGAACAAAGTGTCATATTAATAATAAATTATCATACTGATATCTTTACCATGCAACTAATGCTCACTTGAGATCATACATAGAAGATTAGTGGGGGTGAGTTGTGTGCTAGAAACTAGGATTAGGTTAGTACAGTATAGTGCTTACATGTACACACAAAAATAATGTTAACATAAGATGCATATTCTAGCTTAATGCCCATTGGTTAACATAATAATGATGTGTCTTCTAGAATTTTACTGCATATCATACACATAGAGTACGTCTTTTATCTACTACTACCATTGCTCTCTAAAAGCAATAGTTTGGCAGGACTAGCTGGTTTTATATTATAGACTCAGGTGAGTTCATTTGTGCGAAAATATATCAACTTCTGTGGATTCCAGCAAGCACTCCAGCCCAGACAATGAGAAAGGTTCCAAGAGCAGAAGTCTTAGAGACTGCCACTGGAAACATGCAGTATGTGACAACAGAAAGCAACCTCAGCTTGTTTTGCTCATCTGAAGGACTCATCAGAAAGAGCTCATCATGCTAACTTTGCCAATCATTGCTCGCTGCTGAATCAAGAAATTTTGGATGATGCCAAAGGCACTTTTAAAGAAGTTCATCTGCATGTCTTCGAACGTGTCCATTCCAGCTGACGGCAAAAAGCATAGCCAGCTGCCTTCCCCCATGTAAATGATTCAGCATGCCTAACTACTAGTAGTAATTACTATTTCAGCTGATGTGAAATTGGTACAGAGACCTATGGCACTCCAATGGCATTAGACAGCTTTGTGGTTTTATGCCTGCTATTTCCTGCAGAATTTCCAGTACATACGTATTACAATGTAGAGAGCCTGCAGCTGATGTGTTTTGAAGTGCCCCACAGGTTTATAGGCAAGATGCTAGTTGTTTCAGCTACTGCCATTATCCATTGAAAGTCTGCTCTTTTCTTGTGTAGCTTATCACACTGAAATGACCAGAGGAGCTCCTCTTGTCCTCTTATACCTTGCTTTTTACTACACGGGAAGGTTTTCAGCTTGACTGAGAGAGTCCTAATAATACAATTGTAATGTCACATTTTGTAAACTAAACACTAATAATGCACCTACCCAGTTGAAGGACTTTGGAAGCATCCATTGTTTGGGCAGTTGCAGGTAGCACTTCCCTCCTGGGTGATGGCCAACACAAGCAGGATGCTCAGGAGAGCACAGAACAACTTCCAGCCCATTGGAGACCTTCCCTAGCTGTGCTCTGCATGAAAACACTATTACTCATGATTTGGCACATGAAACAGTATCAGAAATGAATTGCTACAACCATGTAGTGTAGGAAACCAATTATCAACCAGTACCAATTATCATAAATACACATGTGTCAGTGCAATTATTGACTGGTAGTATCCTGAATCATTCGCAGAGATGTACAATAGCTTGCGGACCTTTATGGAACCATAAATAGAGTGAGGGACTTTTGCACATGGATAGAAGGCTTCTCCTAGATTCTGGTAAATTTTAGCCACTTGTTTCAAGACAGGGAAAGACCTCTTTACAAGAAAATCATAGCTACGCGAACAGGCGCAAGAATAAACGTGTGCGCATCTTACCTGAATGCTTTGCAGCTTGTGAATAGTACCAGGACCAATCTACTACACAGACTTGGTACACCCTGCTCTGCAATCCTGGCAAATCCCAGGTTGCAGGGTTGTTGCGAAGTGAAGTTATTAAACAATTTGTGAGAACCGGTCGATAATTGATACTGTAGGCATTTGTATGTACGGTCAATAATTGGTACCAGTGGTCAATAACTGCATCATGTCACTGCATCCCAGACAAGACCACGAACGGTTCAGTCTCACCCTTTCAGCCTGGTAAACAGCCAATGTATTCGTGATGTGACCGGTAGCTAAAACGGTCTATCAGAATAAGAAACAACACGGCACCAGTCTAGAGGTGAATTGCCCTTTCTACAAAGAATATAGACACAGATGCGAAGTATCCCAATAATGCATTTCAGGACACTAAGGTTGGAGAAATGAATAGCCCGGCCCGTACGCAGGGGGACTTTGCCCCCCTCCCCCACCCGAGAAACAACTTTTATAAATTTTTAGCTATATGGAATCTGAGTTGTACTACTACTAGACAAAATAATAATTTCTACAAAAATATTAAGGATGTAGAGATGGCATAAAAAGGACAATAACAAGTAAAGACTGTTACACAGTGGAGCATTAATCATGGTCCCTACATGCAAGAATGTTGCACTGTATACTGTCCTACATCCTTAAATATATGGGCCATGGTTAATGTTTCACTGTGTAACAGCCTCTACTTGTTACTGTCCTTTTTATGCCATCCCTACATCCTTACAATTTTTGTAGAAAATTTTATTATGTCTAGTTTCTGCACTTATTATGGAGCATGAGCTAAGATGCACGATAATTAGCTATAGCTATTTTAACTTCCTGGTTTAGCTCCTGACACGGCTGTTTCGAGGAGGCAGCTTAGTTTTTGGAAATGGGAAATTGGGAATGGGAATGGGAATACGTGTACAACGCCTGTCGTCGATGTCGGCCAGTTATTGCCTTTCCCCCAGGCCATCTTCGTTGCCAAGGCGGCCGAAACTCTGCATCTGCATAGATCTGACCAGTAAAGGTGAGCTGTGCTCTCAAAATCGTGGAACATGGCTTTATGTTACGAAACTAGCCAGTTTCCCCGCAAAGGTTTAAATGGCTCGTAGCGTAGTTCTGCGGGTTTTCCCGCCAGTGAGCTATGTCTTGTGTGATAGCCAAGGGAGTGTAGAACTAGGCGATACAGAGCCTGTTCTGCTGCGCACTAAACCTTTGGCGAAATACGCGGTTGTAATGTAGCATGTTCTGCCATTTGCATTTGCCTTGCGCAATTATATTAGCTATGCACTCTGACTTTCTCACATTTCCACAGTCAGCTCCATGAAATTTACATTAATCTGTAAATGTGCAGATCGGGTTTGCTCTTCATGTATATGTAGCCATATGTTTAGCTGTGCAGCAGCCAGTACAGCAGTTAGCTGTGTGTAGCTGCCATTGCTTCTTGAAATCAAAGATGACATAGCTAAGCAACTGAGCTAGCTAATTTTTGTCTGTAAACGCTGACAGCATGACATACATATGTAAATGACATAATCAGGCAATCAGCATAATGTGGAAAATACAGATGTTCAAAATACATGAGTATTAATGAATGCAGCTGTGTTTCATAGTAGGGTAGTCAGTTCTAAAATACATAAGTTGCTAAATTCTGTTTGAAGTTTTGTAGCTACCAGTCTCTCTCTTGTTCCCTCCCTCCATCTATGTGTATGGTGCACTCAAGTCCTTTCATACCCCTCTCAGACTGGAGGTGCCACCATATGTTGTCACAAGTTCATGATCTAATGGCTGATCTTCTCACCGATGTCTGCCATGACATCAATGTAGAGCCCTGCTTGCAACCCCTTTCCAGTGAAATATTCACCTGTAGCACAGCAACAGAAGACAACTCGAGGCTACACATTGCAGCAAGTGCATACTGCTGTGGAAGATTGAGAGGGCATCTTTCGACGTAAGGGTAATTAACCTATTTGTCCCCTCAAAACAGACGCTACAAATGACCTCTTGCTACTGACGCCTCAAGCGTAAGAAGAGGCAGAAGTACGATCAGTGAGTTTGAGAAGTTGAACACGCATCCTTAAACTTGTCCCACTGGTGATGTCCTGCACTGGAGGAGCAAGTTCCAGTGCAACTGTGTTTCTCAGAAGGCTCGCTGTACTGTCATCAGAGAAGAACCCCATCAACTACAGCACGGTCATAGAACTATTGAGATTCTACCTCAGCCTCACCCTACTGCGGTCCTCGATCGTGTGTTTCCACAGCAGCAGATCATCTGCATGTCACCCAAATGACTTGAACTAAGGATTGCAGATCTGGCCATGACAGAGGGCCAGATCAGACATTATTGTTATAGATGTGTATGTTGTTGCATTGGATTCTCAATTTTGGTTTACTCGTTGCCTATGTGTTTATTAAAATAATTATAAATTTTTGATTGTTTGCATGATTTGATTGTAAACATCTGATTGTTTTAATGACTTCTTATATTATTACTGTATGTCCTTATGTGGATACCATGTGTTGGTGATCATCAACTCATTCACTGAACAAAACTATTGTATTATTATTATATTTATATTTATATTTATTTTATTTTATATTATTATTGTATTTTTAGAATACTGATTGGGGGACCAATATGTTAATAATTAATAGAATGTGATTTAGCATAATATTATATCAATGGTGTGTACAAATATGCATGCATATTCACATGTACGACCACATAATTATGTAGTATAATGTTTGGGTATATTAGTCTAGTGACATACAAAACTGCCTATCATCTGCCAACTGCAGCCTTTTCATCAAACCTACACCTGACAACATATAGATCAATGCACATGAAAGATCAATGTAAGGCATGCATGTATAATATGCAACAGGATGAATAAAACGTATAACAACGATCATCGCAATACGTATATTATATGAAGTCCATGCCATGCAACAGAATTTCAATTTGAAGTGTATAATTATATTTGACATGCATGTCCATATACATAGAAGATCTTCCCATCATATTCAAATTCTATGACAGCTATCTAGTAGGCCTGCCTGATTGAATTCAAATGCAAATGGCAGAACATGCAACATTTACAACCGCGTATTTCGGCAAAAGTTTAGCGCGCAGCAGAACAGGCTTCGTATCGCCTAGTTCTACACTCCCTTGGCTATCACACAAGACATAGCTCACTGGCGGGAAAACCCGCAGAACTACGCTACGAGCAATTTAATAACGCGACCAATAGTCGATATTTTCGCACTGGGAAAGAGTAATCCACAAGTTTGAATGCAAATACCGCTTACTTTTGGTCACCTCTATCCATGCAAAGGGTTTCACTTTCCTTGCATGAGTTTTCGTGCAGTAAAGCGTAGAGATTCCTTTGCATAGCTTTCCTCGAGAAAAACTCGTGCGCGCCCTTCTGGTTTCCAAACCAAACCTAAGCTGCCGCCATTTATATATGCGAAACAGCTGTGCTGATAGAATTAGCTGCAATTAGCATTTGCGAAATTGTATTGACATTGTAAATAATTCATTCCACAAGCGAAATGCCACGCTAAGTCGTAGAGCAAGGCGAAGAATTCAACTGGAGGCTTCGAAAGCTGTACGCAGCTGATCGCCGTGGCATCAGTTACGCCGGTTTCAGCGGGTAAAAAAATACGCAATTTGAAAATGGCGTCCGTCCCGCTTCGCCAAGCAACACGGCGGGAGTCATGGCAAGCGCCTTCTTCCGCACTAACTTGCGCCGCTTTCTAACCTACAAAGTAATGCAGCCAGGTGCAATATGGTGCGAAAAGTATTCTCCTGGTTCCTTTGGTTTGTGCGTTACGGCGGTCGAAGAAGAAGAAGACGAAACGTGGGAAATGTCGAGGGCGCTCTCTACATGTAGGTGCACCTTCGCTGGGAAGTAAGGTTAGCTATTTATGTGCACTGTTCAGTCCTCGCTTCCTCATGGGAAGCTTAGTTTGTCGGGTTTTGGTCCTGTTCAGGAGTAGCGCGACTATATACAAACAAACACCGCCATCCCTACATAGGCAGCACTACCGTGCTGTCTGATACAGTAGTCTAACAATGGACAGTGCCACTCAAAACCCTGTTAAGCTTGAAAAGACGAGCTTAGCTGCTAGCGAGCACAAGCTGAACATTCTCCTTGCGGACACCAGAATTGTGCTACATGTTAATTTATAGGATGAGTAGGAAGCAGAAGACACCCCCAGTCTTTTTTTTTTTTAGGACATACATACATAGAACATTATTAATAAAGCAAAGTAGGCACACATGCGCACTGCCTACAGATTACATATATACAGTATAATGCAAGGTATAAAGATCATGACATGGTCATTGTGTTTTGCAAGCAATAATATTAGTCTGCAATTAGTCCATCATGTAGTTAGATCTGCCCCTCGTTGACCATAAGGTCAATGGGGTTGTCGATCAGGTTGAGTGCTTTCACGGGTCTGTGGAAAGACGATCTTGCTCCTCTCAAGCACATGATTGCCGAATCAATGAGCGAGAAGGCGACTTTGCTGCAGATCATCTTCATTGTGGAGCTGTACGAGGAAGAGTGTTTCTCTGAGATCATGGAAGCCAGCCTCTTGAACACGATGGATGCTGAGGGACCCCAGCCACCAGTCGTGGAGAGAACAATAGGGGTAAATGAAGCATGCTCAACTTCTATCACTCTTCTTTCATATGCCCTTCTTTTCTCCTTTTCATGTCGTCTGTAACTTGCTGCTATTGTTCCTGAGCAATTAGAAGACGCGTATGGGTTAAACACCCTTACATCAAAGAATGCGATCTCCCTATTGCTTCCCCAGAAACCTTGTGCTTTGACATCAAGTCTGGCATTGTCCTCTGTGTTGGCTGTTCTCTCATTGAAAGTTTCGCCGGCCAGTGCTTGGAGGTGTGGCTCAACTTCTACATTATGGCATGTCTCCGTTAAGAGCTGGGCAGTGATGTCTCTGATTCTGTCATGTCTGATGGATGGAAATGCTCCCTTTGAGCAGCTGAAGGCGTGTTCTGTTGTAAAGGGTGCACCACATGAGCAGTGAGCTGGGAGTCTGAGAGGCTTCCATCCGTAGCGCAGGCAGAGGGCATCTCTGAAGGCTTGTTTGTGTAGTGTGAACCCGTGCTCTTTGATTGGGAGAGAGGTCAACCACGCTGAGGCTCCCTTCTCTGAGGCCAGCTCCATTGCTCTCTGGAGATTGGAGGGCAGTGACTGCTTCAGCCTCAATGCTTCATCTTGCTGTTCAAGCCTTCGCTTTCTACTCACCTCGCTCCTCAACTGCTTCTGTGTCATTCCAACTTCATCATCATGCTGTTGGTTACAGATCAGATTCACCAGGGGTGCTGTGATAGTGGAGGATGCTTCAAACTCCTTCGTGGTGTTTGATGTTGGAATGGGGATGCCCAGTCCACCGTCTCTCACTGGTAAAGCAATCAGTTTCCTCTCATCCTCACTTAGTGCATGTCTGCCAGTTATTTCTGGCAGCAGTTCGTATCTGATAACATCTTCTAGGGGTTGGAACAACTCATCTATGTCAGGCACCAGTCTCATCAGATATGTCCACCTTGCCATGACACCATGGGTCAATGCTGCGTATGCTGCTTGAGGTTGGGTTTTGGCTATAGTGGACAGACACTTGACTTCGTTCAGCCATTTCTGTACTTTGTTCCTGACAAACGATTCTGCAAAGTTTCGGGTTCCAAGGGGTGCTCCTAGATGCTTCTGTCCTTCCACTGAGATGTTAACTCCTGTTCCTCTGAAACTGTCTTCTGCCCGTTGCAAAGCACTTTGCTTTACAATAAGCCAGCACTTGTTGGCATTTGGTATGTAGCCAAACTGAGGGCCATGATCTTGGATGTCATCCCACCATGCCCGGAGGTCATCTACCTTCCCCCCCCGCTGTCGCGTCATCCGCAAACCATACATGGTTGACCTCTTTTGGAAGCCTGCAAATCAATGGAAGGGTGCCTATAGCGTACATTGACATTGCTAATGGGTCCCCTTGCGTGGTCCCCTCCTGAGAAAGGATAGTTTCCCCATCAATGAACAATGCAGGATCATCCCGATAAGTGTTGGTCAGTATTGGAGCAATTGCTGGGCACAGAATGTGTGCATTCCTCAAAGCTGCTTCCCGATTTAGTGAGTTAAAGGCATTGGAGGCGTCTATCAGTAGCACTGCTTCTGTGTTGGCATCTTCATTGATGGCTTTCATTGCATGAACACCTGCCTCGCACCCACTAATATGACCAACACATAGCTGTAATGCTTCCACTGACCTGCATATGTCTTCAGATGTTATCGCAAGAACTGCTTTACCAATAATTCTCCTCAGCACCTCCCCAATTCCAATCGGTCTCACTCCTGGGGACTTATCCAACGCAATCAGGCGACAAGCTACAAGACTGGTGATTCCTTCAGGATCTACATAGCTGGAACACAATCTTTTTGTAACCCTGGCTACTGCTGTACAGAGCTCACCTGATGCTTTGGCAAATGATGAACAAGCTCTTCTCCACCCAGCCGAGTCCATTCCAGATGGACCTGCCGACCCTGTCATCTTCTGGCTAATGGATCTTACCATTTTGCCATCAATTGCATCAAACATAACTGGGTGGGGAGTGGGAAGGGGCTCGTCCTGGCTAATGGCATCTGCTGAAGCTGCTTGCCTGGGGGGATGTTTCTGGAGCAGGTGTTCCTTCACAGATCTCCCATCTGGCTGCATGCTGCTCAAAGGTAGGGAGCCAGAGTTCTCCTCCTCTGTGATCAGTTTCACTGCAGCCTTCACCTTGCCTACGTGTAGACACTTTGCGAATGACCTTGCAAGCTCCCCCTCGCCTTTTGGTTTCTGGAGCCTCCCTAAGCGCAATTGGATGGTTTTCCCTTCTTGCAGCAAACTCTCAATGTCTCCCTTGGACCATAGGGCAAACCTCTTTTTCAGGCATTCAGAGTGGTCTGTACTTCTAGATTTCAGATGTGGCTTCTGCAGTAGCAGAGCTGGCATTGTCATTACAGCCTTCATAGCAATGTTCTGCAAGGGGGTTCCTTCTGCATACGCAGTGAGGAGGCGGGCTAGTTCTTCAACGAACTGGGTGCCAGCTTTCCCCGATGGAACCTTAAAGAGGTTGCGTCTCCAGTGAACAATCTCGTTGTATGCCTGATTGATGCGCTGAGTAATAGTTTCCCCATCTACATTCCCCCATTGGTAGTTGGGCGGGCCGATTTTCTCAAAGGTTGGCAGATCTTGAGGGTAAGATCGTGGGTCGTGCTCAGGAGGCACTTCTGGGTCTGGTTCACTCAGTTCACTCGGTCTGTGATCACTTGTGCTGTTTCTTTCTGGCACTGAGTGGTTACCCTCATCCCGCGTTTGATCGTCTACAGGTGTCTGATCTGTCTGGTCAGCGTTTTCACAGCGACCTCGTCTGAGAGGAAGACAATCGTCACATTTCCTTCCTGATCGAGCGCATATACAATTAATACATCTGCCGCTGCTGCCGTTGTACCGACAGCAGTTCGGCATTCTCGTCAAATGTCAATCTCTGTCTCAGTCTCTCAATCTCCAATCGCCATTTTGGCCGCCATGACACCCCCAGTCTTGGAGCTGCGTACGGGCCTGATTGCTCTAATACACAATCCCTGGCGCAAGTAGCTATCGTCACGGGTTTACTTGCTACTTAGCAACAAGAACAGGCTACACTGGGTGAAAATACGGACGCAAAATCACCCAGCATATTGAAGCGGGGAGATACGTGCGCCTCACGATGTGCGAGCCACTGCTGTCCCGAAATATATTTCGCGACACTTCACATCCATAGCTATTCAATACTCTTCATATGATTGTACGTCTGCATGCCATCAGATAAAGCGTGCCCTGTTTGTGACAGCGTCCATAGCTGATGATTATCTTCACCTAAACCCACCGATTTATCATTGCCAAAACCAGATCGCTCCATGCTCTTCAGACAGAATACGTAGGTTTCGTTTTTGTTGCTCTCGCTTCACAGACGAACCTACACGACTGTTTATTAAGTAATCTGCACTGTGTCACTCACATGTAGTTCCAAGGGGCTGTAAACAAAACTGCAGCGAACTGGCAGTCTCCAGCAGCTTCTCTCTAGATACTCTCCGCCTAGGATCCGGATACACCCACGTAATAAATTATTAGTCGGCACCTTGTGAATACTGTTATAGCCTGCAGGTGGCCAATCTGTGACACTGCATTATGCTTAAAATGTTTGTATTGTGTCAACAACCAAAGATGCCTGCATGCACAAGGTGGTGTGATCTGCATTGTCAATGTCGACCTCCACACACGCACACACATGTACGTATATATGCGCATGTGTGTTCTGGCTCCTGCCACCCAGATGCAGGTATAGCAGCAGCATGTATAAGCACAGCGACTTGTGTAAAGTGTGTACTACCGTAAGTCTGTGGCTGAATGCTACATACAGAATTAACAAAATGTGCAAACCTGCATGGCATAATTGTATACACTATGTCCAGCTGAAGTGCATGCCTGCTCACATTGCACCTGGCCCAATTATCCAACAGTAACAGAACAGTACCATCCCCTGAGATATACTATACATATGTGCATGCACTTGGAAATTAACAATTACATCCATGTATACATGATTGTTCAAGTTGTCCCAATAAAAAAATAATACATTTGTGATGTGTGGGCTGTGCCTCAAGGCTGTGTGGACACAAAGCTGACTTCATACATGCCAGGAATAGAATCAGACTTAATCTGTCACGCAGAATGTATATGCATGTGCATGTAGCACTACATATGTACATATCTACAGTAGTATAGCGAGCAGCAAATGACTACTGATGCATTGCTGCAACTTCACACTACATGTATATATACTGCTAACATTTCTTCCCTAAACATAATATTATGCTTTGGAAAGTCTTAATTTGGGCAGATGAGCTATCAAGTGCATCCATGCACAACGAGCTTACTAGCTATGACACCAAAGTGGTGGACGTCCTATGAAAACTGGCTGTTATGCTACAGCTAGCACTATTAGCACAGTTAACAAGTCCCACCATGTCCTGCTATTTCTACTTAGTCTCTGTTCAAACACAAATAGGCCACAGATGTGCTGTGGTTGTGCAAGCATACCACAGCAAGCATAGCTATAGTTATACAGGTACATGACTAAAATGCTCACTCAGCCAAACAAAGCCTAAAAGTCCGTCTGTGAGTAAACTATGAATATCATTATGCTAGGCTTAAGTAAACAAGGACTCCACAGCCCCCACTCTTGGGTCACTCCCACCACTAACAGGCTCCACCCAGCAGATTTGTTTACGCTTGTGGGTTGTTACCTAGCAACTAGGAGCCAGGATGGGGTGCCACACCCACAAGGGAGGGGCACATCCTAATATAGGCTTACAACCTGCCTGAATGGAATGCAATTAAACAATGAAGTCATATCCGTTGCAAAATAAAAGTAACTGTTAAGAAATGCACTGTACGTTTCTATATAGGGATAACTACCATGCTGTATGATGTATGTACACTCCTGTTGCACTTGAATTCTATTCAGGCTTCTTGCTTCCTGCATAGAACTAGTGTGAAATACATACAAAGTCCTTACACACCCTAGGATGTGCAAAGAACTGTGATGACACAAGCAAATGCAGAGACAGGAGGTCAGCATAATTACACACATTGCGCATGCAAGTGGCTTTCGGTTGAGCAAGTGCATACAAGAGGAGAATGGAGCAGAATTGCCAAGCAGAAGGTGCACAAGGTTTAGACACACCATAGACACGTAAGCTTCAAACTGTAGACAACGAGTGTGTCTAAGGTCAAATTCAGACTTTACCTATATCTTTGTATACATAAAGGGCCACACAAGTGCCACCAAATGTGACATCATTGCATTCTGCTTGTACTTTAGCTTGTGCGCAAGTCATCTCTTTACAAATCACACACACTATAGCTAGCTAGGTGGACATACAGAGAAGGAAGTCTGACTGGAAGGTGTTTGTCAACTGCACAATACAAGGTAGTTTGACCTGGTGCAAATGTGTGCTCCAAGTGTGAGTAAGCCTACCACTGGTGGCACTCAGCTAGCAGCAGGAGTGAGCACGGTGAGCATTGCCACAAGTATTCCTTACACATATAAGAATGATTGAACAATTTGTTGAACACTTGTTACCAGGCTTAACTTACGCAAATAGCTGATAGCATGAAACAATGAATTCCTTGTACTTTGTGCCTTAGCCTCGTTCCCAGGCCGTCCGAGTTCATTAGCGGGGGCGGAAAGGACGGCCTGGGAACCACTGTTTGCGCATGCGCGAAGATTTTGCAGCGAAGCATTAGCTTGTAAAAGCTTCAGCTTACTCATTTGCCTACCTTGCCTTAGAGAAGACGTAGGGCAAGGCTTTCGCGAAGAGCGCGGCTTCTGGGAGCTTCCTCGCCGCGGATATTCATTTGCACTCTTGTACGTAGCAGCTAGCAGGCTGGGGCAAAATGGCTCAGCTTACAATAGCAGAGAAATACTATTTTGGAATGTGACCGAGAGTCAGACAGCCTCGCATGTATGCAATAGTCGGCGCACAGCCTTACCGAGAGCCGTATTAGATCCAGACGACGTTAGCGAGACTGCTTTCCTCACGGCAGTCCCGTGCACAGTGTTTGAAAATCACTGGCACCGCATATCGAAGGATCTGAGCGAACTGATTAATTTCGGTAATTTTCTACACAAACTGGTCCGGTTCCGACTGTTCTCAGCGTTTCCCTGTTGGCCATTTCACGGTCAACCTACTACTCTTTTTCACATAGATATACGGAATCATATACGATGTTTTCCGGCGCCCCCCAGTTGGGGGGGGGGCACAGCGGTGCAGGCCGGCTATTCCGCCCACGCACTAATTAACGCGAACGGCCTGGGAACGAGGCTATTTGTGCCTAAATTCACTGCAAATGGCAACGACAAGGGACACTTGCTGGGGGCATTTAGCCTGGCATTTCTGTTCCTTGGCTGGGAAAAATAGGCCTGGAAGCAAGATGCACCTTAGTTGCAAGATCCAAGTGAACGCATGTCCTGCTAAACAGTACAATGTGCATGTGGGATTGGTATAGTCCTAGCATTTAGATATAATGACTCCTGTAGTGGTTGTACAGACACATGTGTGCTTTACAGATCTTATATGATTAATAGGCAGTGCTACTTGTACATTGTGCATGGGCTGACGTAATGATCCAAGATGGTGGCCACATGTGACTTTTAGAGTTAAAACCAATCTGGTTAATCCGCGATTTCTACAACTAAAGCAGTTATACTCTGTGCAATGCGACTCACGTGTATACAGCATCCCGGCACTCACTATTGTCAGTTATTGAATTCAGCAAGTAGGGTCATACTAGATCTTGATGAAAAAAGCTCCAATCATAAGAACAGTTACACCTGAGCTTCATGCAAACTAGTGCTTTAGATGTTATTCCTAAAGCTTGTCTGTGTCTCCTCATCTTCGGTCCCTGCAAAGATTTACACACAAAAGTTATGAGTTAATCTACCTTACATTATATACAAAGCCATGCTATAAGTAACATGCTAACACAGCTGTGTTGAAACAAGAGTCTAAACATTTCCAGATCATCAGAACCGTAGGAAGCCGTAGGGCTAGTAGGGCTTTGGCACTACCACTTTTTTGGGCCTGACACAGAAAAGAAAATGCAGTAATACCTACATAGTTAAGTATTGATTACAGAGCTAGCTACCCTCAGAGCACAGCAAGCAGCTGCGTTTAATTATAAGCTAGTGCTTATAGCAATGGTGCTCTTAGCAATGGTGCCATGCCAAGTAGACTACAAATTTATTCAAATACCTTTTAGAGTGCCTTTGAACTTAAGAAGCCTTTCTCTACAAAGAATTGCATCTGATTTGCATTGTTCCTCTTTCATCAGTAGGAGGTAAAAGTGCAATGGCATAAACACACTGCATAACAATTTTTTGGGGAGAAGTAATTATATGTTAACAGAATCTGTTCATGTTGAAGAGCCCATCTTCCATGCCATTGTAGGATGCCAAAACAGTTCAATCCTGTCTCATCAAGAGGCATTTTCATACTTCTCCAATTCCTATTGTCAGCAATAGACAATGTCATTCACTGCCATAAGGATCACTTTAACCAGCCTGGCTATAAAGTGTACTGCAATTAGGAGCAGTTGTTATTGGAAGTATGCCAGCAAAAGGGTTTTGAAGACAAATTTCACCTCTTTTGTGCCTTCTACAAGGAATTCTTTCAGCCAAATGTACATCTAACGTACGCATATCTACCTGTTTGAACCACACAGAGACTGACACGCACATGCATGCTCTGTACATGCAATCAAGTGGGCCTTGCAATCATTCATGAATGGTGCAAGCACAGTCTTAAAATGGCGGGAATTTCAATCTCGGCCTTGACACAGCCAGGCTTTGTCCTGAAGTCTTCGACTCAACATCTCTTCTCTCGTTGTGCTCGTCCCCTACTATTTGCTACTCACAACTGCCGAAGACTTTCGTCAAACTTTAAGTTAGAACAACTGGGCCTAGACTTTGAGCACTACAAGCTGGACATCCTGGCACTGCAGGAGACCAGAAGGGAAGCAGTGTTGCAGTGTCACGGCTTACGAAGATGGCACAAGGCGGCACTATATTGCACACGCTGAGGGGTGGAATGGCTTTTGTAGTGGGCCCCAGACTACAGCCGTACCTACAATCATCTAAGTCCATCAGTGACAGAGTGGCAGTGGTCACCCTTAGATTTAGTAAGCAAGATGTCCCCATTAGCACCGTTATTGCCTATGGACCCAGTACCCCATGGTTCACAGCCGATCCGAGACTACGCGAGAACTTCTTTGAACAGCTACAGGCCACAGTGGCACCTATCCCTCGAAGAGCTGCCACCTTGTTGATGGGGGATATGAATGCCAAGATTGGGAAGAGACACGATAATGACACCTACTCTTGTATCAGTGCTTGGTCAAACGAGAAACGCAATGAAAATGGAGAGGCTTTCCTAAGCTTCTGTGAACGTTCCAATCTCATTATTGCCAACAGCCTCTTCAAACACACCTCTAGACACATTACCATATGACAGGGATACCACCACAGCTCAGACAGTGCAGTTGATACCTATCTACAATCAGATCGACTACATTGCCATTTCCAACCAATTCAAGCGATCTGTGAAGAGCATCCACTCATTGGCAGGGTGTGCTTTGCCTAGTGATCACTGACTGGTAACAATGGACCTCATGCCACCAAAGAAGTACTGACAGAGGAAGCATGTGACCAAGAACAGAGCCATCAACACAGCCTTACATGCACATGATTCAGAGATTCAAACAACATTTGCAAACTCAGTGTCCAAGCAGTTGCCAGCTGGATCTCCCACAGAGTCTATAGCTGGACAGAGTTTGGGGCTTCTCTCCAGGAGATAGGCACTGAGAAAGTAGGGATTAGACAACCATTCACAGGTGGGCAATGCTCTGCTCTATCTGATCCTGAGGTGAAACAGTTAATGGAAGAAGTAAAGAAGCTGGACATTGAGGAACATGCAGCATGCACAAGACAACAGTAGGCTGCAGTTAGAGCCAACACACACAGCAAACGACGGGAACTAACATCTGTTCTCAAGCGCAATGATAGAGACAGACTAGAGGCCAAAGTTCAAGAGGTGGAACAGCCAAGGATGATGGGTGCAAGATGTTTGCTACACTCAGGGCTCTTGGCATCAGATCAACATCTGGAGTAAGCATCAATGACAGTGAAGGTAGAACAGTACACAACATTGAAACGCAGGCCTCACTGCTTACTGCACACTTCAAAGTTTTGTTTGCTCCAAACATGACAACCAAACCCTGCTTTCCACTGTGTGCACTGAACTCTGTTATCCCATCACTCAAATGGATGTGAAAAATGCAGCCTCAAAGCTCAAGAACATCTGTGCATGTGGGCCTGACTCTGTGCCCAATGAACTTCTGAAGTATGCGTGTGCTCACAGCGAAACAGCCCAGTGGATTGCAAACCTACTGAATGCGGCTGTAGAAGGCAAAATCCACTTGAATGACATCGAGCTGGCACACTCATTCCTCTTCAGAAGCCAAGCAAGCCACGAGGTCCTTTGTCCAACCTGAGACCAGTGGTGTTATTAAAAGGCATCTGGAAGCTACTGTCACTCATCCTCCTCAAGAGATTCAGTCCCTACGCAAATTCCTACATCCCTGCTACCCAAGCTGGTTTCAGAAAGGGCCGCAGCTGTGCTGACATAATCTTTGCCAAGAGGGTGATCATGATCTGCTCGATGGCCCTACTGACAGACATAGAATTCCATTTCTTGTGTTTAGATCTATCATGGGCATTTGATACACCCTCAAGAGAGACTATCATCTGGAATCCCTTCTGGCAGCAAGTGGAGAAGACAAGGATGCATACCAGATAGCCCACACCCTACTAGCTGATACCACTCTGTTAGTCAGAATTAGAGAAGTAAGTGGACAATGCTTCCAGTCAACAGTTGGGGTCCCACAGGGAGACAGCTTTAGCTGGTAGCATTCACTACTACTTTTGAAAAGGCTCTGCAGGAAGTACGCCCAATGTTCCCTGCCACACCAACACTGGACCTGCAGCTCTCTTTGGTCTCTGAGATGCAATATGCAGATGATATTGACTTTGTATCCACCAGTCATGACTATCTTGAAGAAGTGATGGAAGTATTGGACATCAAATTACCTCTATGACACTTGCACTGCAACAGAAACAAGACACAGAGGGTGCACGTGAGCAAAGAGGGAATAGAATGGCAGAACATCAAGACCCTATAGGTGCACTGTTAGGGGAGGGAAATGATGTCAAGCGAAGGATGCAGCTTGACTTGGCTTTTCGCAATGAAATGTGCTACATGCCATTTCTATATAACTTCCGCACAATTCATTTTGTATAGTTGTGAATCTATTTGTGCAGTTGTTTGTTCACAATTCAAGCGAAAACACAAAATGGAACACTGAACAAGTAACAGGGATTAAGGAGAATGAATTGCAAAATGTCCTCTACAGATTAAATCATCTGCCTGTCATACACTTATCTGTTGATTATAGGTTTTTCTTTGTGGATGACCACCAAGTACTATACAATTGTCCTACTTACTGGTTATTCTCTGATTTGATTCACTGCACTCTAATGATTGAATTTAAACACACACACAGACATATACAGTCATACACATAAACACACAGTGTGACAGAGTGCTCTTTACGTACACACAAGCTCACCATCTGGACAGGACCGGAATTTGCAGAGTGCACCTAGACTGCTCCTCAATCCATCTAGCTTATTCCAAGCATCAGTCACTTTTGATCTTGCCGCACGGACTTCACTTTCAGCAGCTCTGAGAACTTCAACAGCTTTGTCAAACACCACTTCACCTTCTCTTAGCTTTCTTGGGCTCTCAATATCGCTCTTTCAGCACCTTCAGCAGCTTCACGTATTACACCCACAACAGCGTCTTCAATTGCCTTAAGGATACTAATTCTGAGCCTTCCTGAAACACGAAACTCTGAATCAAGTAGATTGCCAATACTAGCATATGCGGTAAGCTCTGCCTCCAACACACCAAAGAGGTTACCATAAACAGAAACCTCAAACCCAGTATTGGATACTACCAGTATCCCTTCAGCTTCAATACCAAACAAGTTGACATACCCGGAGGCATTTGCCCTAACTATTGGAGTAGAAATGTAGACTTCAAGGAAAGGTCCTCTGGATGTAACAGCACGAGATCTAGATTCATACATTGCCAGCAAACCTCCTGCAAGGCAGAGTGGGCTCAACCTACAGATAATGTCTATCAGTCTGGGTGGATCCAGTACAATGTCTGCAAAAATTGTAAAACCAAAAAAGTTTAATGTTCCTCTGTAGTAAAATCCACTTGGAATGAACAATGAAATGGATGATATGGTTACATCAGCTAGTGCAAAGAATACTTGAAATCCTTCTGGATATACCCAGTGTCTGCAAGGAATGAAGGGAGGGTGAATGAAACACAGAACATATCCAACACCCTTTGCAGAGTCAGTGGACCCATTTCAGCATAGAAAAAGTTGTCTTCAGGTACAGGGGAACCTAAGCCAATATATTCTGTGGCTTCCAACTAGTAACATTGCACGAGGCCAACACGTACTCTGCCACCAAATGCAATCCCAGGAACAGGTGCTCCAGGAGTAAGAGTAACAGCCAAGAATAGGTCGCATATGTCTAGGATGGAAATGCCAAATGCATTCTCCCAGCAGCCAGATAGGGCCATTTCCAAAGCAACTGACAAACTGGGCAGCTTCAGCCTAAGAGCTCCAGTTAGAGTTACAGGTGGAGTTTGTAAATCCAAACTAGCTTCAATTCCCAAACTGAAAGTAGTGGGTGAAATTCTTATTTGCAGTGATGCAGAGGACAAGGTAAGAGATCCCAATCTAAAGTCCATCGCTCCAGCTTCAATAGTCAGAGTGCCACCGCTACTATCCAATTGCCAAAGAGATTGATCCAGATCAAAGAGATCAACATTTGGCGGGTGAGTGCACTGGATATGGAATGAAGTATATCACCAATCTTGAAGCCAGTACCAGGCTCAAGTGGCTCAAAAACCACTCTGCCACTCTCAAAACGGAAGATCCACTGCACCTCTACTAGCCCTTCAATGCCAAATTCAAAAACCACTTTGAAGCCAGTATAATCAAAGGCCATGCTCAGTTCAGGGAGTTCAAATCCTAACCGTTCAACAGCTTCAAAGGGAAAATTCTCTGTATTGTATATCAAATGAAAGTTAGGTAGCATCAGATTGGCCAGAAAGGGTACGTGTTCCACTGATATCAAATCCAGTGACATCCTGAACAAGGCCACCAAAGTGCAAATTTAAACCGGCATTCTCACAATCTGAGATGATTGCTACTTCAACTGATCTCCGTCCCACATTGACAAGCTCATGACGGATAAATATGCAAACTGTCTGTTCAAACCAATCCTGAATACAATGGTTTCCTTGTAGTACAATTGTAATGATCAGGCTTACTGTGTCATACATGCCTTTAATGCGTATATCAGTGAGGAAGATAACATTACCAAAAGGTCCATTCTGAATATCCTGGCCAACAGCAGAAGCCAGAAACTGAATAAGATCAACGTCTTCCTCAAGGACTAACTGAGCCTCAAAGTTCCATTGTGATGTTGTCATTTCAACCCACACATAAAACTGCTTTCCACCGATGGTCCAGCACCCAGACACTTCCAAGTATGTCATTTCAGGTGATTGTAGTATGTTGGTTACAGTTACTTTGAGGGTAAGATCTAGAGTGGACACAGACAGATAACCTCTGAATAGATCCAGCATGCCTCCAGTCTGAGCTGTTTCTGCATGTACTTCTTGTGATGTACAATTGTATGAAATCTTGTTCGGGTTGGCAGGAAATGGTAGTGCGACACTCTGAGCATCTGTTCCAAACAAGGCAAGAATGATGTCAGACACGGGAATATTAGCATTAGCAAAATTAAAACAAATGAAATTGTCTTCAGTGGTAACTAGCATCTGGCCAAATTCAAGGTTTTCCAGTTCACTGAAGATGGTATTCATACAAGTTCAAAGCGCACCATTGCTACATGTATTGAGAGTGCCTCAAATTGTGTTAATGAAGTTATCATCAACTGTCACAGGTGGAATTGTGACAGAAGGCAGATTAAACTCTGTAAAGGAAAAGGGAAAGTAGTAATAGTAAAATATATTGTATGCAATATAAGACAAATGTAACGTCACACCAGCTATGACAACAGAGCATGCTTGTAAAGTTGTGGCATTGCAAGATCTTTAGGCAGCTACCCCTAATTCCCATACTGTGATTCTGCTGTGTGGCATCATGCTACACCTTCAGTTTGTGTACAATGTTATCATGACGTTTCAAAGTAGGTTGGCCAATGAATAAATTGATCCAGAAGTAGAAACTGACCCATCAAACACAAATGATGCCAAATGGCATTTAATGATGCAAGCAATGTGTTAAATTTTATATGTCAGTTCTTACTTCAGTGTGGTTGCTTGATGGAGATCTGCATCTCCAGTTTCACATTTATGGAGCATGAGTGCAACCTGATGTCAAGTACATTTAACTGTAACTGCACACATTTGTATAATAACAAGTATTTCAAGTTTAAAAACTCGCGGGGCGCCGGGTGCCCTTGAACTTGAACTACTTGCTAGCCCCTATGTATGTTCAATAGTGCAGATAGTTGGGGATGCAGCATTGCTGGTGGCTTGAAAGATACATCACAATGCCATAGACTGTTGAGCCATCCAGTAAAAGCACCCCTACCAAACCGTCAAAATGCTTTGCTGGTGCTTTCTGATCTACATAACATTATGAATGAGGATGTACATGTTCCTTTGTGCCTGGAGTAGGAGTGTGCTGGCTAAAAGGCTACCCTAAGTGGTAATGCCATGATTTCATTGTCTTTCATAGGCCAACGGGTTGTTCAACTTCTGTTGTATTTGGGGATGTACATCGCAGGGGAATAAGTAAGCTTTCTACTACAATACTATTACTTAAACATGTTCTACAAAGACTTTGCTTTCTTTGGATATATAGTGAAATACAAAGAAGATGATTTTGATCCAAGCAAATTTTATATTTTACAACACCTTTCCATGATAATTGAAGCTGTATCTCGCAAAAGCGTCTTTCATTAAGCTTTTTACGAGTATCACTCTATTAACACATGTTCTTGAACACATCTCGAAACGCCATTAGAGATGATTTTAAGCTTTGTGAAGCTTTGTGAAGCTTTGTGACATGAGTGTCACCATTTGCAATGACAAATATTATACATACGCACATGAAGCCATACGAATACCTAAATCTGAAAACGATATGGGGACAACTTTGGTGCCCCAAAAATGATGCATACGAAGAGGCATGATCAGGTGATAAACTGGAGCAAGTCCAATACTATGGTGTTTAGCAAAGGTTACAGAGAGTGTAAAATGGAGGCTGAAAGTGTGCAGTTGAGGGGTCGCACTATGATTTTTTACCCTTTTCTCCAAGAGGGGCTCACAATCTGGTTTTAAAGTCAACCAAAAGATAGAAACAAACCAGAACCAATATGTCTGAAAAATGCAAACTAATCCCATAGTAAAATGCCAGATAATACAATAGAATATCAATCAGTCATTTCTGTCAAGTTATAACATCAGGCTTGTTAGGTGTTGGCATTTCATGAGCTAGATGTGCCAAAGAGTTTTTAAGTAGAAAATTAGGCAAAGCTGAGAGATTACCAGTTGGTGATAATTTAACACGCTGCCAATCATCTCACTGTATCCTTATAGTAACAATTTAATAACACTATGAACAATGCTGTGTATTTTGCACTACGTATGTTTTAAGTAATACATGAAGGCACACAATGAGATCACAGTATGCAATTGCAACAGCCCATAAAAAGGCCAATTAAGGAACTTCAAGATACTGTGTTTCAGCAGAATTATTATGACACCACATTGTATTCACACACATGCATACTACACCTTCACTGAGCCATGTTCATGTACAAACACTTACTCTCACAATCGTGCAGATTGGCACTCAGAATGCAACCCTGGTTGCAGAAGCATGTATAGCTTCCTATGGTGTTCTGACAGTTGTCCTGGCAGCTATGAGTTCCCTCTTCACACTCATCAATATCTGGACATTGAAGGAATGTTTGGCTGCTAGTAGGGCAATAAATCCATATTTAACAATAGTGAACAATCATATATAATATCATTCACGTGAGTTCAGAATTAAATGCCACAGTAGGAATGACAAAGAAGAGGTCAACCTATACTTTTATCATTTTTCTATCTCTATCCCTAATTACAAAATACAATTTTATTCCAAACATTACCAGTATTAATGCAGCTTACCTATGCATTCTGTTGGACCCGTTAATCTGTACCCATCTCTACAGCTGCATGCGTAGGAACCAGGATTGTTGTGACAGTTTTGAGAACATGGTTCAATTGTTGCACATTAATCGATATCAGTGGTAGACAAAGAAAATGTTTGCTATTGTATATACAGATCATCCAACAGAATCTGGAGTATGTACAGTGAAACCTGTCTAAGACAGCCACCTTTGAGCCAGCTATCACTAACCTTTATAGAGAGGTGGCTGCTCTACAGAGGTAGATTGCAATGCTTTAATGCTATTTGGGACCAGTGTGACTGTCTGCTTTAGAGAGGTGGCTGCCTAACACAGTGCCCATCTTAGACAGGTTCAACGTATGTGTATTCATTACCATCTTAGTACAACAGCAGCATTATGTATGTAGAATAGAGTTTAACAAGCATGAATGCTACTGAACGCTATATGTATGTATTAGTTATACCACAGCACTGGGCCCAGGGGTGTTTATAGATTTTAGATGCATGAGGCCTGAGGATGCATAGCGCCTGAGGGCGAGTGCAGCATAATCCATATATGCCAAAGCCCTGTAGTATGAGTGATATATACTCCTTTGGTGAGGCTTTCTGTTACCATTTAGGCAAGACTGCAGCAAGTCCAGTGAATTAAGATTGCTCAGCTAACGGCTGGCTGCTTCTGTTTGTGCACTGATAGCCTCACAGATTAATCTTTTGCAGACTACAACAGCAGAGAGTAGTGTCCCACGACAAGGACAGTGAGCAGCCCTACTGGTATATATGAACGTTAGCACACATGCACGCACACACACACACACACACACGTACCTTATTTTTATAATAATAAAAACATCGCCTCCATTTTGTGACTAATTAAGCAATCCTGCTAATGACATGAGCAAATGGGCCATCTAACTATGTACTTAGTACCATGACTTAGCGGGGCCGGGTTATTGGGATATGCAATGAACCTCACTTTTGTCGGCCATTTTGCGACTAATTAAGAAATCCTGCTTATGACATGAACAGTTGGATTATCTGGCTAGGTCCACCAAGTGTCATGGCTTAGCGGGCCTGGCTGGTTGAATAAATTATACACCTCACATATGTCGGCCATTTTGAGACTAATTAAGAAATCCTGCTAACAACATATGAAGGTGGACCACTTGAACGTATCCACCAAGTTTCACGTCCCAACAAGCTCAGTTGCATTAATATACAATATAACACTATGCATCAATATAAATGTGCCATACATTAAGTGTTCTCCTATGTGCATTTATATTAGCATTTCGCAGGCTGCTTGTAGAAGAATGAAGACTTAATTCAAACTTCCGTCTCATTTAAAAGTCTTAAAATCTCCCATACTTCAAAGCCATACCTAGCACATGTTCATGAGGGCCGTCAACCCCCCTGGGATTTATTTATTTATTTATATTATATTATTTACTTTAGATTATTGGTGTATATTGTAACTTGCACTGTATTTAGTTGGCCAGCCGCATCTAGTACAAGTTTCTTAGTGACTGTTACACAGTACATCACAAGATGTATTATTACTGTGCCTACCTACACATTTCACATTATCAACTGCAGTACAATCACGTCATGATTACAATGCTTACCTATGCATGTTACAGTGCCTTGCAGTTCATATCCTGCATTACACTCGCAGACAAAGGAACCAGGTACATTGTGACAGATGTGGTCACAGGGCATAGTTCTAGTGCACTCATCAATGTCTGGAAAGGAGTAAACAGCGTGAAAGAGAATTAATGCCGACAACAATAAAAATCAATACCTACAAACAGTAAAGTGAAATAGAATGGGAATTGGAACCCATATAAAATTGGCCATATAGAGTAAACTAAGATTAACATACTATGAAGCGGTACTACTTAAACAGCTACAGTGTGCATACTACTGGTGAGGTCTATATGAAACTGAACTGTGGCATGAAGCAGTCTAGCAAGCTACATAGTACATGAGTATCCTTTATCCTTCAATGTACGTAGAAATCAGTGATAAGAAAGTGTGAATCCATTTAGTTGGGTTAATCTAGGAGGACTGAAAGACCATTGGTGAAATCAGGAAATCCAAAAGCAGCCAAAGCTTCCATTTTGTATATGTCCTAGGATATTGGGGCAGATTCTAGCTTACCAGCCTAGGCATGAAGCCATAGAAAGCATAAATAAAACTAGTTTGTACAAAATAATTAATAGGGTGACAATATCTCAAACTATCCCACTTTGCAACATGCCCTATACTCACCTATGCAGTTTCCATTATCGTCCATTTCATAACCATCATAACATCAGAAAGGGTTGGTTCTCCAATACCAGCTTCACAACAGGATTGAAAACCTTGCCGATGTTTCGACCAGATGCTCTGGTCTTCTTTAGGGTGAAGATGCAAAAAAGATGTTCTTCGAAGATGCAAATCTTTGCCCTGAAGAAGACCAGAGCATCTGGTCGAAACGCCGGCAAGGTTTTCAACCCTGTTGTGAAGCTGGTATTTGAGAACCAACCCTTTCTGATGCCTGAGCCAGCTGAGAAGCCCTCACTTCAACCATCATAACACTCACATCTATATGATCCCTCTGTGCTAACACATACCTGGTCGCAAGGAGAGTTTGGCTCACACTCATTTATATTTGGGGTGATAAAGGTGTTGAAGGATTGGCTTTGAAATGAAGAAGAATTATTCAGTTGAAATTACTGACTAACCATCGCAATTGATGCCATCCCGGCGCAAAAGAAAGCCCATTTTGCACCCACAGGTAAATGAACCAACTGTATTTTCACACTCCTGGTCACATGGCGATAGGTTATGATTACATTCATTGTGGTCTAAATACAGAAAACACAGATGTGTGTATAAGCAACAATGAATACAATAATCAGTGTGCTCCACTCCAGTTTACATAACGCACATGTTCTAGAGTTTATATTCTAATGAATTATATGTGCGTGACAGGATGAATTATACTACATCTTCACTGTTAATCTTATTATATATATATTACCTAGGTGTGCTATCAATGAAACTACACATTACAATACAGTCTAGAAACAGTATACATCTGCCTTGAAGCCAGGTTAGAAAATATTCCAGTGCTTCAGAGCATGGGGTCAGTGTAGGATTTTGTCAATGGAGGCTAGGTCTGCAATAGAGGCAAGCTCCTAATTGATGATGGGTCTATAACAATCCACACTCTACATGGATCTGGATGTTTAAGTTGATCATAGTGTGAACAATGGTGCCTTTGTTGACTTCCTGCTGCAGCAGCTGTATCCATGTGAAAATCATACTACTTCATCCACCAGCAGAGAACTGTAATGTGCACACAGAAGAAAAAGCTACTTCCCAGGGAGTTTGGTGTCACTGGGGTCCAGATCCAACTGCAAAGTCACTTCTCACAACTATCACCTTCTAGAAAGAACTGCAGACATGCTGATCTTGGTCATGATGGACAGCCATTCCACCTCACCAAAAGTAGATATTCAATAAGAAATACAGCTAGGCATCTGGCTATCTTGTACCCATTTAAAAGTGCCACTGAAGCACATTTAATCTATTTCACATTTAAGTAGTGAATGAACACCTTCCTGTGTAAGACAGTAACTGTCTAGCCTTTTAGTGGGCGCAAATGGTTCCCTTATAACTGCTTTCAAAGATCTCCACTTGGTATGCATAACTGAACAGTAGGACAACTGTTGTGCAATAATCACAAGTCTTAGGACATAATTGGATTCAAAACTACAATTATTTTACATTGTGAAGATAGGGCTGTGGTATCTAGTCCATTTCCTATGGTATAAGGTGGGGGAGGGTGAATGGTCCACACCTAGGTTAGTTTGGCTTAGGAAATAGCTGAAACTCTGTGTTAGAGAGGCTAGGGATTCAATTTGAAATCTGTCAATGACGCAGAGGCAGTTAACACCTATTGAGGTCTCTACAATGATTGATCACTACAGTTTAAGGAAACTTACCTTGATCACAACGTGATCCAGTGTAGCCAATTGCGAGTCTGCAGTCACATGTGCCAGGTGATGTACACAAGCCTCCATTCTGACAATCTGGAGAGCAAATGGCTGAGCCAGGACAACTCATTCCGAAACTTCAGAAACGCATTTAATTGCCTTCGTCGAGACAAGATGGTTGCGGCAGTGGAGGAGCTGGTGCCAGAGCTGCTTTCTCTGGTACTTTCGGCATGTGGCTTGCCATCCTCCCTTTTGTGGGGGACAATGTCATTCAGTCGTCAAAGGGAGTGCAGCAGGGAGATCCCTTGGGTCCCTTGCTGTTCTGCCTCACCATCCACAACATAGTGCAAATTCAATCTGTTCTACTTGGATAATGGCACCCTTGGAGGTACTTTGGAGGAGGTCCTGCATGATTTCTGGACAGTGGAACAGAGAGTGGGGGAAGTGGGACTCCATCTCTACTTTGAGAAACAGAAGTTATTTGTGATGAGTCGTCAATACAGGAAGCAATGCTACAGCACGTCCCTGGTCTTTGTGTAGCTCAGCAAGAACATGCCACCTTGCTTGGGTCCTCAATTGACACCCTTGAAGGTATCCAAGAAACCATCTGTGCCGATTGAGAAGAAATCCCTAGAACAGCTTGGAGTCAAGCTCCAGTATTTTCATACGTATGATGCTTTATGCTTACTGCAACATGCCTTCACCATCCCTAACTGCTCTATGTCTTACGTACCTCACCATGTTTCCACTCACCTGTACTACAGGAGTTCGACTACCTGGTTGGGTTGCTACTGTGTGCCATCTTGAACATCAGCCATGATGATTCTGCCTGGACCCAAGCATCACTACCAATTCGGTGTGGTGGTTTGGGTTTCCGGAGTGCTACCCAGCTTGCTCCTTCTTCCTACTTGGCTTCAGCTACGGATTCCTTGGACCTTGTCAGGCAGATTGTTCCACCCAGGCTACAGGATGCGCCTTACCCAGTGGCAAGCACAGCGCTGAATTCGTGGAGTCAGGGGCACAGTGAACCTCCACCCACTGCTCCAACATCCTGCCAGCAGAGGGCCTGGGACTCCCCCAGAGTAACAGCATCAGATGCAGCATTACTAGAGGCAGCCCCAGATCCAACAACAAGGGCTCACCTCCTGGCTTCTATAGGAGAAAGGAGTCAGGGGCATGGCTGCAGGAATTCTCCGTGTCTGCACTCAGCCATCCCATGGATGACAACGTGGGGAGAAGCGGAAGACAGAAGAGTATGCCAACCTCAGTGTTAGCCACCACTTCATGCCCTTCGCTGTGGGCATGCACCTCCGGTGTGTTCATTTCACTATCACATAGCTCACAGTTCTATATATATTATTGCATTGAATCAGCTGCACTACACTCACTGCTTATAGCTGTGCCTGCATGTCAGGGCACATGTACGTATGTGGTGTGCATGTCTTCATTGCATTGAACTCTCCAGATCATGCATGCAAAGTAAATTGTTGCAACATGACATAATATTGTGCTCTGGAGTATATCCATCCATACCAATGTAGTAGAATGGCCCAATTTAGCATATTAATTACACATGCATGTACGTAATATTATACAGCATTAATTTCATTAGTAATGTAATAGTTAACGGAATTAATCAAATGCATATTGGACTAGCTGTTATGATATAGACTCAGACTAGTACTATTATTAGTATCGAATGAATGTTTAGTATGCTGTATATAGATAAACCAACTGGAACTGAAATTAATGCTTGACTTAAATTGCTCATTGGACGAATATCACCTATATATTATCCTAGACATAATTATAGCTGCTATTTGTTGTAAGAGTCATGCATTGTTTGAATATACAATAAGCACTTTATTTATGTACACCATACAAATGTATAATAATTAAATGCAGTGATCATGTAAGCATATTATACTTTATACCAACAGTATGCATAATTATGGATATATATAGGGTATGTGCATGTTATACTTACATAACATTATGTACCTGTATATGTATAATCACCTGTACTAACTGGAACACTATTACTGTATAGTAGGTGTCAAGTAAGTTAGCTAAGAACATTAGTTAGTATACTGGGAGAATGTGGCCCTTTGTTTTGAAGTGTTCGGCCAACCTGTGAAGGTACACGGAGGAGTTCACACATGGACATGAAAGCTGGTATTTGCAGAAGAACCAGAGTAAGAAAGGTGAATTAGAAATGGTAGCTAATGTCCCATGCCATGCTGCATATACAGCCTTCCAAACAGTACATGCATACATACATAAGTGATTGTATATCAAGTACAGTCAGATTGTCAGCATCAATAATGTATGTATAATTATACAGATTACAAGAGAATGACTCACCAGAGGACCTTGTTCGCTTTGCCTCCAAAGTCACGCTTCTTCCGGCCAAGTCCTGGTACAGCACGCTCAACTAGATCACCAACCAGGGCAAGAGGATTGAATATTGGTAACGTGATTTGCAGTCTGATTGGTGATTGCCTGAAGAAGCTGACATCCATGTATGCGGAGATGCTACCATGGCTGAAAAGGCCAATAGCAAGATCGAATCCCATTTCTCGTATATCAATAATTCCAGTCAACAGGAAGGAAGTTACTGCCTCAAGAGCTTTTAATCCAATTCTCACGGTGAACTTTATTGCTTCAAGAACAGCGATTAGTATGTCCACTACGACTCGAGCTTTATCAACAATGACTTGAAGACCCTGCAATACAACTTCAGCAGCAAGCAAAACTGCCTCCACAACCAGCAAAACAGCCTTGGCCGCAAGAATGAGCAGTTCCACTGGAGCTCTGAGGATTGCACAACCAACATTATAGAGGACACAAAGAGGATCTGGAAGTTTGAAGCAGCAGCTGTCCCACTTTAGGCAAGGCAGAACACATGCCCCAAATACACGAGCTGAGCAGCCACAAGGACACAGAAAGGGGATGCAAACTGCAGAAAAGAAATGATCCAAAGTTATTTGGGATTACTCCTTCAATGCAGTAATTCCCACTACACAAGTAGTTGCATGCATGAAAATTCCTGCCAGTGAATGCATTACTATATCCTATGAAAATGATTGAGGGTCTGTACACTTTCTGCCTGTACGTTTACTACTTTAATAGTCTTGCACACATTTGTAGCTTTGAGAGACTGGCTGTATATTAACATACAGAGGCGTGAAACATTGTACGGTACATGTCACAAGTTACTTCTGCCCAATTGCCGCTGTATTGCTCAGTTCTCTGCAAAGCTCAGCACGGTAGATTGCAGTCATTGTTGAGCCACTGGGAAATAGAAATAGCATCACAAAGCAGCCCAGAACGATCGTTGAATGCATATGGAATGCAAGATTTGCCTGTAACATTCTGATGAGACATAGTAGCATTATGAGCCAGTCTTAGCCTCAAACAGCCAGTGCCTAACTCCACCTCCTTGCCTGAATACACAAGGCTAAGCCAGCCTGACGTTGCCTCCTTTTTCAGACTACATCGCATGATGACATAATCTGAAAAAAGCATGTCTAAAAGGTAGTGGTGCGGCTTACAACTAAGACTAGAAGAACGTATGTACAGCTGTTCTCTCACTCCAAAACATCGGAATTTTTACTTAGGATTTAAACTTGTCAGTTAAGTCTGAAAATACAGTGTAGACATGTGCCAACAGGCCGGAGCAGACATTTCACAGTTAGCTACTCGGCCATTCAAAGACAAGTATGTGAACTTCCCCCAAGTTCGGCAGAATTTCGGTAGTAACTTGTGATAAGTACCGCAGAAGTGATATCTGTAAACAATGTGGGCTATTGCACAACTTGATTGACCTTTGTAGTATTTTTGTGCAATTATAGGATTAACCAGATACCAAAATACCGTTTTGATACACTGTTTCCCTAGCAAGCTTATTGCTTGATTCCAAATGCATTAATGATCTCCAATGCTACTTAAGTAGCTCTGAAGAAGCAATATTCATCGTAAACTAGAATGTACTGAATCTGAGTGATGTGTTCGTGTATCATTACTTGACAAAGACGCTCGGAAACACCATTTTCCTTTGGGTTCCATGTAATTGTCTAGACATTTTACAGTGGGAGAGCCTTTACTCAGCTAGCCTAACTTGTCACTTGGTTATGCAAACTGTGTACAAGCAATTGCTTGGTTTGAGTGCTGAGTGTGTTTCTCATCTGTATTTTAATCCTAGCATGCATGCACACACTACCATGAACTAGAGGAAGTAGGAAGCTACATTTCCTGCGTATCCGCATCACTCAACAAATCATCAGTGTCACACTTTGAGGTTGAGCAAAGGCTCAGAGAGTACAAACAGGTGAAATCTTGCCCACTGGAGTCATGCGCTTGTGTGAAAAGTCCAAATTGGGTTAGAGAAGACTTTCTATCATCTTTGACTACATCTGAAACAGGATGTTCCTCGCGTGTCATTGTTTGGGTGGAGAAATGGCCTAAATGTGTGATACCACAATGTGGTTAAGTTCCTCATATATATACATACTTGTTTCAATTCCATAATTAGGTGCATTGTACAAATACAGCTAAATGTTTCAAAGTGAATAAATTCATATTATTCATGAAACAGTTGTTTAGGTGAAGTAATGTACACTGTATACATTTCTGTACATGAATGAATTTATTTTAAGCTTCAAATTATGAAAATGAAATTTGCTCCAGCTTTACAAGTTACAAAATTCCTCATACTAAGTAACAGTTTGCTGTATCAAAATGAATGTATACTGAATTTCTTGAAATTAGCATTGGCATGTCAGCCAATGGTGAAACATTTAGTGTGCTCGAGAAAACACGCATGACTGTACCTTTGCTCCCATTCTATACATTTGCGCAAAAATCTTCATTATGCCGAAGTGAGCACATATATTATAACTATTCATGTCCATTAGCAACTGTGTAAATGTAAACAAAACATGCCCCACAATTATGGAGGGAAACCATGTGGCATCCATCATGAGCATGGCCATCTTAGTGCATCTCCCCCTTACAACACTCCCAATGAGGTGCCCATAATAGCAGTGGGGCTCACATCGACTGTAAGATGACAAAAAGAGATTACGAACAGACAGATTCAGCTCTGTGCTTTCACATATCGGCATTGAATGAAATGTGCTACATGCCATTTCTATATAAATTTTGCACAATTCACTTTGTATAGTTGTAAATCTATATGTGCAGATGTTTGTTCACAGTTCAAGCGAAAACACAACATGGAACACTGCACAAGTAACAGGGATTAAGGAGAATGAATTGCAAAATGTCCTCACAGATTAAGATCATCTGTCTGTCATACGCTTATAGGAGAGTTATCTGTTGATTATAGGTTTTCCTTGAGGACGACCACCAAGTACTGTACGATTGTCCTACTTACTGGTTATTCTCTGATTTGATTCACTGCTGTCCAACGATAGAATTTAAACACACACACAGACATATACAGTCATACGCATAAACACACAGTGTGACAGAGTGCTCTTTACGTACACACAAGCTCACCATCTGGACAGGACCGAAATTTGCAGAGTGCATCTAGACTGCTCCTCAATCCATCTAGCTTATTCCGAGCATCAGTCACTTTTGATCTTGCTGCACGGACTTCACCTTCAGCAGCTCTGAGAACTTCAACAGCTTTGTCAAACACCACTTCACCTTCTCTTAGCTTTTCTTGGGCTCCCGATATCGCTCTTTCAGCACCTTCAGCAGCTTCACGTATTACACCCACAACAGCATCTTCAATTGCCTTAAGGATACTAATTCTGAGCCTTCCTGAAACACGAAACTCTGCATTAAGTAGATTGCCAATACTAGCATATGCGGTAAGCTCTGCCTCCAACACGCCAAATATGTTACCATAGACAGAAACCTCAAACCCGGTATTGGATACTACCAGTATCCCTTCAGCTTCAATACCAAACAAGTTGACATACCCGGAAGCATTTGCCCTAACTATTGGAGTAGCAATGTAGACATCTAGGAAAGGTCCTCTGGATGTAACAGCACGAGATTCATACATTGCCAGCAAACCTCCTGCAAGGCGGAGTGGGCTCAACCTACAGGTAATTTCGATGGAGGGTGGATCCAGTAGCATCTCTGCAAAAATTCTAAAACCAAAAATGTTTAATGTTCCTCTGTAGTAAAATCCGCTTGGAATGAACAATGAAATGGATGATATGGTTACATCAGTTAGTGCAAAGGATACTTGAAATCCTTCTGGATACCCAGTGTCTGCAAGGAATGAAGGGAGGGTGAATGAAACACAGAACATATCCAACACCCTTTGCAGAGTCAGTGGACCCATTTCGGCATAGAAAAAGTTGTCTTCAGGTACAGGGGATCCTAAGCCAATATATCCTGCTGCTTCCAACTGGTAACATTGCTCAAGGCCTACACGCACTCTGCCACCAAATGCAATCCCAGGAACAGGTACTCCAGGAGTAAGAGTAACAGCCAAGAATAGGTCGCATATGTCTAGGATGGAAATCCCAAATGCATTCTCCCAGCAGCCAGATAGGGACATCTCCAAAGCAACTGACAAACTGGGTAGCTTTAGCCTAAGAGCTCCAGTTAGAGTTACAGGTGGAGTTTGTAAATCCAAACTAGCTTCAATTCCCAAACTGAAAGTAGTTGGTGAAACTCTTATTTGCAGTGATGCAGAGGACAAGGTAAGAGACCCCAATCTGAAGTCCGTCACTCCAGCTTCAATAGTCATGCTGTCAATGCTCAGTAACTCCACTTTAAGAAAGAACATGGCATCTTCTCCAAGAAGGTCTCTCGTTATGGTACAGAATGCATCTGAGGAGCATGTGTCAGGCCATGAAGCTCGGGCTACAATGGTTACGCCAGGTACAACACTCTCTAGGTCAGATACCAAAGAACCCTTTAGTGGCAGTACTGTAACTGGTGATTGGGCAACAATCACAGCCACCTCCAATTTCTGGTTTAGCATAGCTATACGTCTCACTCCATTTCCAACAACCGGAGCAAGCAGTTTTGCCAGTACAAGCTGCCGAATCTCAAAAGCGTAAAGCCAACGCCGAGACTTTGATACACATACTGTAACGCTGAGTGTTCCAAAATCACTTATTAGGATATCTGCAGAGAAACACATATTGGTGGGGAACTTCTTTTTTCTGAACTCAAGGAAAACGCAGGGGCGATGTAGAACAAGGTCAGCAATGCCTGATGACTGAATCAATGCAGGTGGTTGATCAGATGACTCAGAGGCAGATATTAGTCTACCAACACTGAACCCAGCACCTTCAGCACAAGCCTGCAAGTTGTAAACATTATCTTCAAATGCAATATGAACGGAGAAGAGGCTATCAACGATAATAAGTTCGCCCGTAATGTTGAAATGAGTGAGTTCAAGTGAATCTTGATAGCTCACTTCAAAATCAATGAAGATGTTCTGTACTTGAAAGTCATCCAGGAATATAGTCAATGTCTGTGGTATTGCTACGGACAAATGAAGTGTGCGCAATTCAAAGTTAAGGTTCATTTCGACTACCCGAATGCCAAAGATATCCAGATCAAAGAGGTCAACATTTGGCGGGGTGAGTGCACTGGATATAGCATGAAGTATATCACCAATCTTGAAGCCAGTACCAGGCTCAAGTGGCTTGAAAACCACAGTACCATTCTCAAAGCGGAAGATCCAGTCTACCTCTGGTAGTCCATCAATAACAAATTCAAAAATCACTTTGAAGCCAGTATAATCAAAGGCCATGCTCAGTTCAGGGAGTTCAAATCCTAACAGTTCAAGAGCGTCAAAGGGAAAATTCTCTGTATTGTATATCAGATGAAAGTTAGGTAGCATCAGATCAGCCAGAAAGGGTATTCCACCGATATCGAATCCAGTGACATCCTGAACAAGGCCACCAAGTTGCAAATTTAAACCGGCATTCTCACAATCTGAGATGATTGCTACTTCAGCTGATCTCCGTCCCACATTGACAAGCTCATGACGAAGGAAAATGCAAACTGTCTGCTCAAACCAATCCTGAATGCGAATGGTTCCTTGTAGTACAATTGTAATGATCAGGTTGTCTGTGTCATAGATGCCTTTAATGCGTATGTCAGTGAGGAAGATAACATTACCAAAAGGTCCATTCTGAATGTTCTGGCCAACAGCAGAAGCTAGAAACTGAATAAGATCAACGGCTTCCTCAAGGACTAACTGAGCCTCAAAGTTCCATTGTGATGTTGTCATTTCAACCCACACATAAAACTGTTTTTCACCGATGGTCCAGTACCCAGACACTTCCAAGTATGTCATTTCAGGTGATTGCAGTATGTTGGTTACAGTCACTTTGAGGGTAAGAGTGGAGACAGACAGCAAACCTCTGAATAGATCCAGCATGCCTCCAGTCTGAGCTGTTTCCGCATGTACTTCTTGTGATGTACAATTGTATGAAAGTTTGTTCAGGTTGGCAGGAAATGGTAGTGCGACACTCTGAGCATCTGTTCCAAACAAGGCAAGAATGATGTCAGACACGGGGACAGTAGCATCAGCAAAATTAAGACAAATGAAGTCTTCTTCAGTGGTAACTAGCATCTGGCCAATACCAAGGTTTTCCAGTTCACTGAAGATGGTATTCATGCAAGCGCAAAGCCCGTCATTGCTGCATGTATCGAGAGTGCCTTGAATTGCATTGATGAAGTTACCATCAACTGCCACAGGTGGAACTGTGATGGAAGGCAGACTAAACTCTGTAAAGGAAAAGGGAAAGTAGTAATGGTAAAATATAATTATATTGTATGATATAAGCTAAATGTAATGTCATACCAGCTATGACAACAAAGCATGCTTGCAGAGTCGTGGCAGTACCCCAAAACCCCATACTGTGATTCTGCTGTATGGCATTCATGCTACAGCTTCAGTTTGTGGACAATGTTATAATTACCTTTTAAAGTTCGTTGGCCAATGAAATAAATTGATCCAGAAGTAGAAAGTGATCCATCAAATGCAAATATTACCAAATGGCAATTAATGTGTCAGTTTTTCCTTCAGTGCATTTGCTTGGTGGAGATTTGCAACTCCAGTTTCACATTTATGGTACATGTGTGCAACCTGATGTCAACTACATTCAACTGAAACTGCACACACGTGCATAATAACAAGTATTTCAAGTTAAACAAGTATTTCAAGTTAAAAAAAACTCGTGGGGCGCCGGGGTGCCCCTGAATTCGAACTACTTGCTAGCAATCTCCACATGAATGCTCAGTAGTTCAGAAAGTTGGGGATACAGCAATGCTGATGGCCTGAAATATACATCAAGATGCAATAGACTGTTGGGTTTTCAAGAGTTTCAAGTCACCAGAACAGCATATCAGCCAGTGAAAGCACCTCTACAACACACACACACACACACACAGAGAGAGAGAGAGAGAGAGAGAGAGAGAGAGAGAGATGGCCCTGCATCCTGCCAAGCACTTCTGACAAAAACTGAGCGATGGCTGGAGTGGGCCGGGATGAAGGCCAAGGTCTCCAAGTGTGCCAGTGTGGCATTTAGGGCCTCATCTGGCCAGGGGTATGACCCTGCCTTGAAGCTGCAGGGAGAAGTCATCCCCTTTATTGGAAACTCCACCTTTCACTTCCTTGGAGCCCCAATCACCATCCATGATGCCACAGCAGACCATAGGAGCACCCTTCTGCTGAAGCTTGAGGGCATGCTGAGGAAGGTTGATGAGACCCTGCTAACACGACAGCAGAAGCTGCACCTCTACAGCCATGGGATCTGTCCACGCCTGGTTTGGGACATGACCATCACCAACCTTACCATCACCTGGGTTACCAGGAACCTCGAAGCCATGGCAACAAGGTTCCTCAAGCGGTGGTCAGGTCTTGCCAGAAGCGCGGCACCTCATCGACTCTACCTTCCAAAGAGCAGTGGTGGTCTCAATCTGCCATCCATCAGCAGCATCTTCAAGAAGACCAGATGTGGTTTGGCTGCCTCTCAGATGTGCTCCCGCGACTCCACTGTGCGCTTCATTGCCAGCCAGCAGACAGTGGCTGAGGAGAAGTCCACCAGGGTGGCCTTCAAGCCCCACCAGGAAGTGATTGAAGTTTTGAAGGATGACCCTGGAGCCTCGAACAGGCAGATCATCAGAAGAGTGAAGAACCGAGTCACTGCTGCTGACAAATGCAGGCGGCTGGAGGAGTACAGGCAGCTTACAGTGCAAGGGGACATCTCCCGCCGGTCTGATGACCAGGCATCCTCCATCTGGGCACAGGTGCTGTGGGAGCTACCGGAGAAAGTGATGAAGTTCACCCTCAACGCAGTACAAGACACTCTCCCCCACAACGCTAACCTCCACCTGTGGAAGAAGCTGTCTTCCCCACACTGTCCCCTGTGCTCTGATCGCCAGACACTGCTGCACATCCTCAACCACTGCCCTGTGGCCCTCCAGTGCAGACGCTACAACCAGCGTCATGATGCAGTCCTGGAACTCCTCTATGAGTTCACCTGTAGCCACATCAGCTCCTACCAACAGGTCACAGTGGACCTCCCCAACCATCCCTACTGCTTCCCTGCCTCCTTCGCTACCACAGACAGCCGACCAGACCTGGTCATTTGGAGCAAGGAGAAGGCCTCCATCTACCTCATGGAGCTCACTGTGCCCTTCGAGACAACAATTGAAGATGCAGCCATGAGGAAGAGAGAAAGGTACGGTGAGCTCCTACAGGAGTGCTCAAAGATGGCAAAGGTAGCCAAGCTCATCACAGTGGAGGTTGGCTCCCGAGGCCTCATCAATCTGAAGAGCTTTCAGAACCTGTACAGCGCCCTGGAAGCACCACCAGCCAAGGACTGTCACAAGCTGGAGGCAGAAGTGGTGAAGACTACCCTCCTTCACTCGCACCTAATCTGGTGCAAGAGAAACTGGAGGGAATAGCTCTATCTCTGAACTCATCTATGGACAGTAACTTTGTAGCTGCATGGACATCATACCAATACTCTCAGTTTCATATTTTAATATAGTTTCTTATCCTACGAATTTTCTTCTTAGGCCAGACTGTAAACTGTGTATGTGTTTTTGTAGAACACTTTTTAGCAGGGTCTGGAGTAACCTAAGACCACACATGTACCCTTTTGTTCTTGTTTGAATAATTATGGCTCATGTGCAGTGGAAAAAAAAGAGAGAGAGAGAGAGAGAGAGAGAGAGAGAGAGAGAGAGAGAGAGAGAGAGAGAGAGAGAGAGAGAGAGAGAGAGAGAGAGAGAGAGAGAGAGAGAGAGAGAGACTCTCATCACAAGGCAGCAGAAGCGAAGGCTCTTCAAAGCTGGCATCTGTCCAAGACTCTCCTGGGACCTCTCAGTATCCGTATTCCCCCTCACGTGGCTCCAAACCAAGCTCCAGCCTCTGGCCACACAGTATCTGAAGCGTTGGTGTGGTCTAGCCAGGTCAGCAGACGCAAGCTGGCTGTTTCTACCCAAAGCCAATGGTGGCCTGGACCTACCGAAACTGACTACCATGTACAAGGAGTTACACGCAGCGAAGGCTGCCTCGTACATGTGCCCCAGGGACCCAACAGTGAGATCCATTGCCACCCAGGAGACACTGAGGGAAGCCGCGCAGAGGAGACCTGCCTATCGCCCGCTCCAAGAGGTGGTTGACGTGATGAAAGAGGACCCAGGTGCCACAAAGAAGAAGATCACCACCCAAGTCAAGGCCAAAGTGCAGGCAGCAGACAATGCAGCCCGGCTTGCCCACAGTGCAGGTCTGACTGCCCAATGCCAGACAGTGCAGGACTTCCAGGGAAGAGCAGCTGACCTGTGGTCTACCACAGTGCAGTCCCTTCCAGAGTGTGCTTTCAAGTTTGCCCTCAATGCCATCACAGACACACTGCCACACAACAGGAACCTCTTCCTGTGGAAGAAGATGTCTTCCCCACAGTGCCAACTCTGCAGCAAAGAGCAAACCCTACACCACGTGCTCAACAACTGCGCAGTGGCCCTGGAGGGGAGACGGTACAACGACAGGCACGACAGCGTTTTGGGCTGCATCCACTCCTTTCTGTCTGCACATCTACCACAGGACAGCAGGATCACTGCGGACCTCCCCAACATCTCATTCACCTTCCCCCAGAACATTGTTGCTACTGACGAACGACCAGACATCGTCGTCTAGAGTGACTCCTTCATCCACATGGTGGAGTTGACCATCCTATTTGAGACTGGTATCAAGGATGCAGCACAGTGGAAGCAAGCAAAGTATGCAGAGCTCGTGGAGAGATGCAGAAGGAATGGCTTTGCTGCTACTCTCACCACCATTGAGGTTGGTTTGAGAGGTTTCATCCATGTCCCCAGCTTCAATCAACTTTATCAGATTGTGGATGCCAGCTCAAAGGCAAAGAGTGAACTGGAGAGGGAGGTGATTCAGCGAGTCATCGAGGAATCATTCCGCATATGGTGCAAGAGAAACTGGAGAGAAGACAACAGACCACCTTGACAACCTGCATGCTTAACTTTACCCTTACTCTCTCACCTAAACTAACTGTAATTGCACACCTGAATAGTAATTCTATTTATTTTTTCTTTTGTTTTTTGAGGTCCGACTTTAACTGTGCATGTTTGTCTTCAGAACATTCCTTTTGGCAGTGTTGGGGTCACCTCTACCCACCTGTCACCTTTAATGCATTCAAAACAAGTATGTACTTACCTGCAGTTTTGAATAATAATGGTGACAAGTTGAAAAAAGAGAGGAGGGTATAGACATAGAGCGTTAGCTAGCAAGGTTTGTTGTAAATGGATGAACATTTCAGCGCATGTTACCTGCCCATAGTGTAATTTCGATTCCTCTATGAGTACTAACCTCTGCACACTTCAGTGCCATGATTTCCTGAAGTGCGCCGCGCTGTTCAGCTATCTCAACGAACTCCACGATGGTAGCTAGCTTCCCATCATGCGCAATATCAGGCTTTTCAGTTGAAAATCAAGCCAACTCATCTAAGGAACCTCATTGCGTTGGTATACTATAATGAACGAATGGTTCTAGGCCCGTTCTAACTATTTAAAAGCACTACGCAATAGGGAAGTAAGTCGCGATCGATAGTGACTCGCCTTAGAGCACTGCCATTTTAAAATGCCCGTCGCTCGGTCTTCATGATATTTGGAGCTATATCTCACAGAAAAGTCTTTCGATAGGCTTCTTACTAGTATTACCGTGTAAACACATACCTATGTCCTAGTTTCGTTTGATAAATAGACAACGAAATGCAAACATAGATGATTGTGAGCCCTGTAAAGCAAAGACCTCGAGCACCACCATCTTGAATTGCCCATAATATACATAGTCCATTACGAACATGAAGCCGTACGAATACCTAAAAGTGAAAACAATATAGGGGCGTCCCAAAAACTCATGGGGTGCCAGGGCACCCTGAACTCGAACTACTTGCTAGCAAATTCCCCATGTATGTTCAGTAAATCAGATAGTTGGGGATACAGCATTGTTGTTGGCCTGAAAGATACATCAAGATACACTAGATTGTTGGGTTTGAAAGAGTTTCAAGTCTCTAGAGCCGCCAGTCATCCAGTGAAAGCACCCCTACCAAACTGTCAAATGTTTGCTAACTGCTTTTTCATCTTTTTGACCTTCTGAATGAGAATGTAATTGTTAATTTGTGCCAAGAGGAGGGTGCTGGCTGAAAGGCTACCCCATGATGACCCAATGAGCGAATCATGACTAGCTATATATGCCATGATTCACTGGTCTACCAATATTGGCCAACGGGTCATTAGACTTCTGTTGTATTTGGGGCTGTAGCTCTCAGGATGACAGTTAGGTAAGCTTCCTACTACAATACTATTACATAAAATATGTTCTAGAAACACTTTGCGTTCTTTGAATTCACAGTAAAATATAAAGAAATATGATTTTGAGCCTAGCAAACAGAGAGTGTCGAGCATGTGGCCATTCTACAATGTTCGTCAGTGATAACTGGAGCCGTATCTCGTAGAAGAGACGTTCCTTAGGTTTTTCATGAGCATCACTCTATTAACACATGTTCATGATCACATTTTTTCTATTCAGAGACGGCAAAACACCATCAGAGAAGATTTATAGCTTTGTAAAGAACAACATGATCACTTTGTAAAGAACAACATGATCACATTTTTTCGATTCAAAGACAGCAAAACACCATCAGAGACAATTTAAAGCTTGCAATGACAGAAATATATGCCGTGTTCACATGACGATTAAAACCATGCTGGCGCGATTCAATATGGTTTGGTACGGTTACTACCTGTCGTGTGAACGATAACCAAATCATACCGGACCGTGCCAGACAAACCGTGCTCGGACTACCTCACCTTGCCGTGCTGGCATGATTTGACTCAGTTCGAATACCCGGGAACGCGATGATGCGTGCGCACGTGCGTGCATGCCACGTAATCGATGAAATATGGCGGATGTATGGAAGGACGAGGAGATTAGCAAGCTCATTGAAATTTGGGAAGACGATACCATACAGGCGGCTCTGGAGGGGTGCAAACGAAACAAGCAAATTTAGGAAAGAGTGGAAAGTAGGAAGAGAGAAGCAGGGTTCGATAGAAGCGCAGAGCAATGCAGAGATAAAGTGAAGAAGCTAAAATCCAAGTATCGGAAGGTCATAGAGAGGTACAACAAGTCAGGCAGTGGCAAAAAACCTTCAAAGTATTTTGATGCACTTGATGCAGTGTTGGGTAACAAGCCTGCAATCAGGCCATCTGTTGTTGTTGACACCCTTAGTGGGGGTACCAGTGTTGAAGGTATTGTTGAAGGTGAGCTGGGACAAGAGGATGATATAGCAGACCACACTTCGAATGTTGATGACTTGTTGGAAGGGGCAGAGTCTGTTTCTGTAGCCAATACTGAGTCGAGATTAGAATCGAGAGCAACAAGTCTCAGTGTAGATGAACCTGCCACTAGCCAGGAGACGAAGAAAGCTGGCAGAAAACGGGGGAAGGTAGACAGGCTAGAAAAAGTTGTGGGTGGAATCATGGACAAAATTTTGAAATCACAATCGGAAAGTGACAAAAGGTACTACAATCTGGAAGAGAAATGAATGTGTTTGAAAGAATGTGAATGAGGAATGAACAAATACAAAGAGAAGAACGAGAGTTTCAGCTAAAAATGATGAGTATGATAGCACAGGCTCAAGCTCCTGTAGCCGGTCCATCCTTCTTCCCAGGTCCAGCATACATTCCACCATTGTATCCTGGTGCTCAAGATGTTGATGATGATTAACCACAGCCACCAGTGACTGGTTAATCATCATCAACATCTTAATATACTTGTATGTATGTGCATAGATTTTATGATGTCTTATGTCCTTTGCATAGACATTTTTGGGTTCATGCATGCTTTGTATGCATGTATACTTATAGTGCTCATTACATATTCTGCAGTTTTGTTTTTTCTAGTGGGCAGGTGAAGGTGAGAGGAAGAGGGTTATGACATCATATGTTGATTGCTGCCTTGCAATCAGTGCTTTTAGCCAAATTTCAAATTAACTTTTGTGTTGCCTTTGAGTGTATATTAACTTTGTCATATTTTATTATTAATTCAATGATGACAGAATAACCCAATATTTAATAATGCTGCAATACATGTACAACACAAGTGTTAAAATGAGAACTGAAGGACTGATGTGGAATTACATTAATTGGCTAAAGGATTGCTACAAACATAATTTACTAATGCCTGTCTTATGTCCTTTGCATCTTCCTCATCATTGTCCCCTGCTGTTGTGCTGGTGATGGGTTCCTGAAAATCAAGAGTTTGCAATTCCTCAAGCCAACTGTCATCAAATACATCACCGTGAATCTCGCAAATATTATGGAGAACGCAACAAGCCGTAACAACCAATGTAATATTTGTGATGTTCATGTCATCTTGCTTTAAAAGGCAGCGCCATCTTGCCTTTAGCCTACCAAATGCATTCTCAACCACAATGCGTGCTCTTGATAGCCTATAGTTACATGCTTTCTCTGCTGCTGTCAGCTGACTACTGAATGTAAAGGGCTTCATTAGTCATGGAAATAAAGGATATGCTGCATCACCAACAAGAAAAATGGGTACATCTAGTCCTGGAAGTTGCCGTTTCCTTCCCTTTGCAGTACAAACTGGAGTTAGCAAACACACGTGCATCATGCACACTTCCCGGCCACCCTACATAAATGTCTCGGAATAAATAGTCACTGTCGACAACGGCCTGAATGATGATGGAGTACCACCCTTTGCGGTTATAATAACCTGTGTGGTTGAGAAGGGGGGGTCGAATGGGTATGTGACAGCCATCAATGGCTCCTGCACACTGCGGGAATTGCCACTTTTTCTCAAACTCATCAACAGTACTTGCTAGAATTTGTCCCCTGGGAAATACAATGTATTTCTGTAGCATCACAGACACTATTGCTTTCACTGTCTCATGTACAATGCTACACACAGTGCTCCATGCAACCCCAAGCAAATGGGCTATAGTACAGTATTCTGAGGGAGTGGCTAAATACCATAAAGTGATTGCTACCCTCTTCTCAACACATATGGCTTTTCGCATGACCGTGTCTTTGCGCTGTAAAGTAGGACGCAATTGATTGCAGATGTACAGAAACGTCTCTCGCTTCACTCTAAAGTTTTGCATCCAGTCATGCTCCTCAAACGTCTGCAGCACTACATAGTGCTACCACTCCTGTGATCTATAATAACATATACAAGAGATACACGTGCAGCCATTGTTTTTATTTAGCTAGCTACTTGCACAAGAGCAGGCTGTCTGCGTCCAAAGTAACGTACCTTGGGCGAACCCACTGGTGTCTAGGGGCTGGCAAAGTAGCTAAAAACACGAGCATAGGACCCTTCTTCACAAAATCAGTGAGGTGCAGCGATGGTGTAATATTAGGCCTGATCGATTGGCTTTTCTTAGCCTGCTGAGCACAGGGCATTACTTTCGGCACCCCTGTCAACAGACTCAGATATTTTTAGAACGCTCGTGGGACATACATGTCCTATGTAAACAATGCGGGCCGATTTTCGACCTTCGTATTGTCTGCTCTTTCTCCTGCAGATAGGATTCGCACCAAGCAAGTTGTGTATGTAATTGAAGCTCCATTCTTCTACTTCAATTCTGCATAACAAGTATTCCAGTGACGGTTTCCTTGGCAAAGAATCGCCGCCTACAAAATTACCTGCGTATGTGCACAAAATTGCCGCATCAACCTCAGTGAAGAGGCTTAAAGCAATTCATAATTAATAGCACAGAACCATGCAAAGTCACCTCATCTAACTTTTCCATGTGGGGGCTTTTGATAAACCAATCCGTTGGTGAGTTACATTGCAAAAATTTAATTCTATCCACACAGCCGAATCTTTGGCACTTGATTACTCACAATCAGAACCTTGGATCAAATGCCCCCACATGAAGAAGTTGTAAAGCAGAATGCATTACCAAATCTGGTCTGATCGTGTGAAAATTTGGTGTTCTGAGTCGTCGGGAAGGCGATTTGCGGTAAAACTATTTTCTGCCTTCTTGAACAGCTTGGGTCGCATGACCAGCCATATATGGAGTAAGAAACGGAAGCAATCATATGATGGCATAAAACGTTTGCCATGTTCAAAGTGCACGATTTGTTCTTATAGAGGCATGAAACACCGATCCCTTCACAGTTTGAGAATAGCAAAGGCATCAGCTCTGCCTTCTCTTTACTAAAACTCCTTCTTGTCCTCTCAAATTTAGTTTCTGGCACCGTCGGATATGATGTTTGATTTCACTAGTATCTAGAGTCATGTGCACATCACATGCAGTGCAAGTGCAGCCATGGCAACACAGGAATTTCACGCCTCAAGGTGCGAATACCTCAAAGTTCACTTTATGTAAACAAAGTGGACATGTGTCACCCAGCTTCATTGTCTGCAACAGGTGATTTGAGCGATAATCTCTTGATTCATGTCTACCTTGAGATAGGCTTTGGAGAAGTAATTAAAAGGCGCTTCTGGTGCTATAGACATGTAGATCAACTTGAACAGTTTCCTAATCGAGCATGGAGTACAGAATGTAGCCTAGAAGGGTTGAAAACACCAGTTTTGTGTTATCAATAAGTATTTGTCTCATCAATTGACCCATCAGTGCCAAAGTTTAAAATTTGCGCCGTGCACCCAGTACAGAAATTAAAATGGCAATGCATGTGAGCAATTTCCTGTGCTACGTGTTTGAACTTTATTTGCACCCGAGATGGTAGGAAGAAGAGCACCCTGTTGCCACTGTCAGTCAGAAAGATTGAAGGATCATCTCGTACAACTTCAAAACTCCTGCTCGTCCTAGTTTAGTCGCTGCATTGTGTAATAAACTCACCTTCACCAACTTTGGCACTCGAGTGCGGGCCTTCGACACAACTAAGGGGCGAGACAACATGGCTGTTCAAAGCTCGAGGACTGCTATCCATCCTTCGAAAGTGGTGTGTCCTTGCAAGGCTTGTAGTGAGAAATAAACGAAGTTTTATGTGCACCTTTGGTTATGACGCCTACAGGTGCCATCCGGACTTACGCGCAAACTAATAAATGATGCCTACAGGAGTCATTTAGCGCTAATGGTTTAATTACCTGTCACCTTTAGTGGAGCACCTTTCAGACTCCTATAACTCAGGCAGGGAAGGAGTGATCTGCTCCAAATTTTGGGTGTCATTAGATGTCCAAACCAATGTCTGTACCAAACATTTTGCAGGTTTGAGTTCATCACTTGAGCCTTCCCTACCACCTAGCTACAGCATTTCAACAGAATTGTTATGACACTGCTTTGTATTCACACAGACGCATGCTACACCCTCACTGAGCACTGTGCAGTGTTCATGTACAAACACTTACCCTCACAATCACGCAGATTGGCACTCAGAATGCGACCAGAGGCACAGAAGCATGTATAGCTTCCTATGGTGTTTTGGCAGTTGTCCTGGCAGCTATGAGTTCCCTCTTCACACTCATCAATATCTGGAGATTGAAGGAATGTTTGGCTGCTAGTATGGCACAAAATTAATCCATGCAAATTTAACCGTACAGTCATGTACAATATCATTCATTCACATGAGTTCAGAAGTAAATGCAACAGCAGGAGTGACAAAGAATACGTAGGTCCACCTATACCTATATCATTATACTATCTCTATTCCTAATTCCTAATTCAATTCTGTTCCAACTATTACCAGTATTAATGCAACTTACCTATACATTCTGCTGAACCCATTAAACTGTACCCATCATTACAGCTGCACGTGTAGGAACCAGGATTGTTGTGACAGTTTTGAGAACATGGTTGAATTGTCACACATTCATCGATATCTGTGGTAGACAAAGAAAATGTTTGCCATTGTATATAGAGATCATCCAACAGAATCTGGAGTATGTACAGTAGAAACTGTCTAAGACAGCCACTTTGGGCCAGTTATCACTGACCTTTATAGAGAGGTGGCTGCTCTACAGAGGTAGATTGCAATGCTCCAGGGACCAGGGAGACTGTCTGCTTTAGAGAGGTGGCTGCCTAACACAGTGCCCATCTTAGGCAGGTTCAATGTATATGTATTCATTACCATCTTAGTACAACAGCAGCAATATGTATGTAGAATAGAGTTTACAAGCATGTATACTACTGAATGCTATATTACGTATTAGTTATACCACAGCACTGGGGTGTTTATGGGCTTTAGATGTACAAGGCCTGAGGGTGCATAGCACTTGAGGGCAAGTGTGGCAAAATCTATACACACCAAAGCCCTGTAGTATGAGGGATATATACTCCTTTGGCTAGGCTTTCTGTTATCGTTTAGGCAAGACTGCAGCAAGTCCAGTGAATTAAGATTGCTCAGCTAGCGGCTGGCTGCTTCTGTTTGTGCACTGACAGCCTCACGGATTAATCTTTCGCAGACTACCTTCATACCCAAACAAGAACATCTAGCTAGCTAAGTCTTATTCTAGAGAAGGCCAATGGAGAGCAGTGTCACACGACAAGGACAGTGAGCAGCCCTACTGTACAGATGACAATTGCGAGCCTCTCTGCAATTTAGTAAGGGATGAGTAGAATGGCCCGCACTTCAAGTTCCTTCTTAAGGATGTGAGTCAGCACAAAAATAAAAGGTATCCTAATGTTGCTTGGCTATCTATTCACACCTTCCATATATGACCATGATATAACAGGATTTAAGAATCTATTTAAAGTTAATGGCTTCTCAAACCCTGTTATACGAAAGAAGAGGCTTCTTTGGTATAACAGGGTTTGAGAATGGCTTCTTATTTTACAATTCATTACCCAGCACCATCTAGTACAAGTTTCTCTGTGACTGCTACACAGTACATTACATCACAAGATGTAACATTGCTTTGCTTACCTCTGCATCTTACATTATCAACCAGGTCAAATCATGACTACAATACAATGCTCACCTATGCAAGTTACAGTGCCTTGCAGTTCATATCCTGTATTACACTCGCAAACAAAGGAACCAGGCTGATTGTGACAGATGTGGTCACAGGGCATAGTTCTAGTGCACTCATCAATGTCTGGAAGGAGAAAATCATGAAAGAGAATTAGTGCTGGCAACAATAAATCAATACCTACAAACTGCAAAGTGAAATAGAAAGAGAATTGAATACCTATATATAATCGGCCATATAGAGTAAAGATTAATATGCTATGAAACAGTACTACTGAAACAGCTACTGTGTCCATACTACTGGTGAGGTCTATGTGAAACTGAACTGTGGTATGGAAGCAGTCAAGCAAGCAACTTAGCACATAAGTCACTTTAGGCACTTAAGGCGGCACTTAGCACATCAGAATTGATCATTCAATGTACATAGCAATCACTGTCAACGAAGTATGAATCAATTTAGTCAGCTTAATCTGGGAAGGTTGGTGAAATCAGCCACCATTGGTGAAATCAGGAACTCCAAAATTAGCCGAAGCTTTCCATTTTACATATGTCTCAGTATATGAGGCAGTCTCTAACTTATCAGCCTAGGCATGAAGCCAAAGAAACATACATACATACATACATACATACATGCTCATTCCTACACGGAACATATGTCAGCAACTAGTTTATGCCACTTGTCTCTGTCTGCAGCGATGTTGGCTGCCTCTGTCAAGGACAGATTGATGGTGGCAATGTCTTTCCTTACAATGTCAATCCACCGTAAGAGAAAATAGAAAGCATAAGAACTACTAGTTTGTACCAAATAACTAATAGGGTGACAGAATCTCAAACTATCCTAATTCACAACTTGCCTGCACTCACCTACGCAGCTTCCACTTTGAATTTCAAAACCATCATAGCATTCGCAATTATACGATCCCTCTGTGTTAACACATATTTGGTCGCAAGGAGAGGTTGGCTTGCACTCATTTATATCTGGGGAAGAAGGTTTGATAAAATTGCTGAAAGAATGGCTTCAAAATGAAGAATTGATCAGTATCAGTTAGTTAAATTTACTGACTAACCTATGCAAGTAATGCCATCCGGTTGCAGGAGAAAGCCCGTTTCGCACTCACAGGTAAATGAACCAACATTATTTATGCACACCTGGTCACATGGCTGTGGGTTGTCATTGCATTCATTACGGTCTAAAAGCAGAAAACACAGATGTATTAATATAAGCAATAATAAATACAATATTTAGTGTACTTCACACCAGTTTACACTACGTAAGTGTTCTACAGTTTACCTCACTAAATGTATATGCATGAGTGACATATGCAGGAAACAGGATGAATTATACTACATTTTCACTGTAAATCTTATAATTTCTTATACTGCCAGAGTGGGCTATTCATGAAAGTACACATTACAATACAGTCTAGAAACAGTATATCTGCCCAGAAGCCAGGTTAAAATGTATTCCAGTGTTTCAAAGCAGGGGGATCAGTGTAGAAATATGTCCATTGAGGCTAGGCATGTAAAAGAGGCAAGCTCCTAATTGATGACGGGTTTATAACAGAACCCACTCTACATGGATCTGGATGTTCAAGTTGATCATAGCGTGACTAATGGAGCCTTGTTGAGTTCCTGCTGCAGTAGCGGTATCCATGTGAAAATTATACTACTTCATCCACCAGCAGAGAACTGCAGAGTGCACACAGAAGAAAAAGCTACTTCCCAGGGAGTTTGGTGTCACTGGGGTCCAGATCCAACTGCAAAGTCACTTCTCACAGCTCTCACCTTCTAGAAATAACTGCACACATGCTGATCTTGATGGACAGCCATTTCACCTCACCAAAAGTAGATATTCAATAAGAAATACAGCTAGGCATCAAGTTATCTTGTACCCATTTTAAAGTGCCACTGAAGCACATTTAATCTGTTTCACATTTAAGTAGTGAATGAACACCTTCCTGTGTAAGACAGTAACTGTCTAGCCTTTTAGTGGGCGCAAATGGTTCCCTTATAACTGCTTTCAGAGATCACCACTTGGTATGCATAACTAAACAGTAGGACAACTGTTGTGCAATAATCACAAGTCTTAGGACATAATTGGATTCAAAACTACAATTATTTTACATTGTGAAGATAGGGCTGTGGTATCTAGTCCATTGCCTATGGTATAAGGTGGGGGAGGGTGAATGGTCCACACCTAGGTTAGTTTGGCTTAGGAAATAGCTGAAACTCTGTGTTAGAGAAGCTAGGGATTCAATTTGAAATCTGTCAATGACGCAGAGGCAGTTAACACCTATTGAGGTCTCTACAATGATTGATCACTACAGTTTAAGGAGACTTACCTTGATCACAACGTGATCCAGTGTAGCCAATTGCAGGACTGCAGTCACATGTGCTGGGTGCTGTACACAAGCCTCCGTTCTGACAATCTGGAGAGCAAATGGCTGAAAGGCACAGGGAACAGGCATGGGTACCTCGATACTCATATACACATATAAAAGTAAAACTGTCAACAAAGTCAGAGGTACACTGAGCTGCCACGTTGTTGCTAGATCTACAGCAATTTAATGCTTCCTCAATCTAGCTATGTGAAAGAAATGCAGGTCATTGCTTCATGTAGATTGATGAGGTAAAGACCAAAGACTAATAACAGTTGTTAAAAGTGACACCATGTAAGCTCTAATTCATTTTGTTGGACTATATTTTTTCCACAAATTTTGCAAATCAGTCAGCATTCCTAATATAAAGACTCACAAAAATTTTGTTTTTCACACATCCAATGTATACGTACATGTACTGTAACAAATGCATTGCATATACTATTATATAAGAGAACTAAACAGGTATAACCACTTATTAAATATTCATCCTGCAAAAAGTCAAAATATGAAGGTGATATGAATCAACTAGAAACAGTGCTACTGAAAAGTGATAATTGCAGTAACCAAACACGATGCTGTTGTAGTTTGTAAAGCTTTATCATAGTGTGTAGAGAATTATTCTAAACAAGAATTGAGAGAGTACACAGTAACAGCTTGGTCTAACTGGAAGCCTTAAGTCATCACCTGCATTTACCAGATACCATCTAGAAGACCCCAAAACATAATGCCTTGATGTACATGTTGATTGAAGAAAATGTGGAGTAGCATGGGAATTAGATAATGCAAATAAAACTCACGCTGACTGCATGTGGAACCTGTCCATCCTGATGCACATGAACATGTCCCAGGAGATGAACATGTTCCTCCATTGGCACAGGCTGGGTTGCACACAGCTGAAAGGTACATACATAAGTATTTAGAGTTATTGTGAGCATGCATACGCAGTTGCTTCAACTCAAATGGCATGCTTCCTTCACTTAGTTATATCTAATTAAATATCTTCTCATGATTGTGTCTCGTGAGGTGTTACAGGCATACAGTGTGCCAGAGATATGCATGTCAATAAGTCATTGTTACAAACTACAGATACAATTCACCTTCACTACAGGATGATCCCATCCATCCTGTGGTACAAGTACATTCATTAGGAGAAGTACATGTTCCTTCATTGGCACATGCTGGATCACACACAGCTGAAGAATAGCATAAGATACAAAGCTGTAAACAGAGTCATTTTTCACACAACAGCTGTTGAAGCCTTCCACTTTGTGTGAGGCTGCCCTACAGCTATTTGATGTACACACTCATGGAAGGTGTTAGACGTGCAGAAAATTGCTTAATCCTTTCCGACCCGTGAAGTAGTGACTACAGTGATTGTGACAGTTGCCATTAACAAAAGGTAGCAGAGGTGTCAACTGAGAGAGAGGTTCACTTTAGAAGCCTTTCCATAATGCAGAATAATGCTATTGTTAATACAACATGCAAGCAAGAAGGGATGATGAGCTATCCATGCCCATGTACATACTATAAAAGACTTAGGATAGTGTGTGTGAGTGCTAGTCTTGCAAGCCATCTGCCTTGCCTCCATTTTTACTGATAATGTCCTGCTTGGGAGGTAGGGTCTGGTAAAAAGACTATACCGTTAATGGTTTTGCTCTGAGCCACCAGAACTTGGTGGCTTAGTAATTTGCAGTTACTGTGGAGATAACAATATTTACAGCGATTAACACATTGTAACTGTGAATGATATGAAGGGCCTTTGGGCCGACAAAGAGATGACCATTGGCATAAGTAAGGAGTTTGCACTTCATTTGTAGGAAAGACTTTTACCAGCAGAAGCCTTATGGAAGACAGCTGGCACAGTTAGCAGACAACAACTTGTAAAAATGATCATCACCATCTTCGGCACATACAAAGTGTGCAGTATTGCAGCAGACCTCTAGCTATGGCAGTACCACTGTCCAAACAAACACAACCAGAACAACACCAAATGTGTACATAAGTTGTAATACAGTTAGTAGAATGATTACATTTATACGCTTTTTTGTTAATGGATGTTACTAATTGATTCTGCGCTCGAAAAAATGGCATGGGATATTCACTAGAGCCTACCTTGCTGAGTGATGATGTAAATCTGTAAAAATGGAGGCAGGTACCAGTGTGGCTTGTGAGACTATGCAAGTGGAAGTGTGTGTTGCGTGCATGTGTGTGTGTGCTTCCATGTCTCTATGCATTCTGCAGTGCCATCAAGGACACAGTGATATAGGAATGCTGTTAGATTGAGAGACTTTAGTGGAACTCGTGTTGTGTCTGGAACAAGTGGCAGGTGCCTCACTACTACAGACTTAGCTAATGTAACATGATGAAGGGCTTACGAGTGCAGCTGTCTCCTGATTCTGATTCCTCGTATCCAGAGCAACACTGAAACTGGCAGGAGTAGGTTGTCTGAGAGCTAGTGCGAAATTTTAGAATTGTTATAGCCCTGCATGAAAAAACATGCCATGTATTAGTCAGTCACCATCATTGAATGTGGCAGTATATGGGAAAGCTTCCTTATCTAGCTGTATCATAGTTATATATTATATATCATAATTATATTGATTGTTTAATTTACAGTCATTATATGGAAAGTTATTGTCAAATTTTGACCATAAAACTATCATCGATGTGCTGGCATGGACATGCTGGCACAGGGTAGCCCTCGTCAGCGCACCATAGCAGGAAACCTGCTGCTTAGTATAGTACCTGTTGTTGCATTTTTCATTTACCTCTTCTTTCACTAATATATTATCCCATTTTTATAGAAAGTCAGGAAAGTATTTATGTATTACAGTATATATCCTTTCCCATTCCATTCATATTTCAAAGAAACATTAATTTTAGTAAAATGTTTCTAAGATAAAACTTGAGAATGCAGATTATAAGGTTTGAAAGCACAGTTTGTGAAGACTATGCAGTCAGGAACTGCTCAGGGAAAATGCCTGCAAGCAGCATTGCGCACGTATATATAAATGTACTGGTCCAATCTTGAAATGGCTGTACTAAAAGTTGTGGAAATATTTTTGCTATATTGGCGGGCACCACTGCACTGCAAAATATAGTCCACAAAATACACAACACATGTTACTCACATATAACTTCCATTCAGTTTGTAGAGAAGATTTACCTTACCCAACCTTAAAGGACTGCTCTTCTCAGCAGTCCCAAGACAGGCCGTAGCAGAAGCCAACAAGCAGGTGCAAGAGGTGGCAGTCGTACAATCATTGAGGGAGATGGGCAGCTTAAGATGGGGTCTTCAATGCAAACACATCATGTCTTCTCTCGCCTTAGCCATGCATTGGGTGATTCCAGTAAGAATATTTTTATGCATGTAACTGTGCAAAAACATTCCATGAGAATATCTTATCTGTACATAAAAAAGGTTCTTGTGCAAATTTACTACCTGCAAACATTTTTACGTGAAGACTAAGTGTTGCTTTTGAACTCTGCCTGTAAATTGGAGTGTGTGAAAATAAATTTTGTTGATTAAATCATAAAATCACCGTGGATTGCACCCTTCGGCGATTGGCAGCCAAGTGCGTGGGGAAACGCATCCTGAAGGCCATGGGGACTGTGCTGGCACCTCATCAGTTGGGTTATGGGGGTTGTTGAGGAGCAGAAGCAGCCGTCAATGCAGCACGTCTTTTCCTGCACAATCTAGAGCCAGGACAACTCGCCCTGAAGCTTAACTTCAGAAATGCATTTAATTGCCTTTGTCGAGACAAGATGATTGCGGCAGTGGAGGAGCTGGTGCCAGAACTGCTTTCTCTGGTACTTTCGGCATATGGCTTGCCATCCTCCCTCATGTGGGGGACAATGTCATTCAGTCGTCAAAGGGAGTGCAGCAGGGAGATCCCTTGGGTCCCTTGCTGTTCTGCCTCACCATCCACAACATGGTGCAAATTGAATCTGTTCTACTTGGATGATGACACCCTTGGAGGTACTTTGGAGGAGGTCCTGCATGATTTCTGGACAGTGGAACAGAGAGCAGGGGAAGTGGGACTCCATTTCTACTTTGAGAAGACAGAAGTTATTTGTGATGAGTCGTCAATACAGGAAGCATGCTACAGCACGTCCCTGGTCTTTGTGTAGTTCAGCAAGAACATGCCACCTTGCTTGGGTCCTCAATTGGCACCCTTGAAGGTATCCAAGAAACCATCTGTGCCGATCGAGAAGAAATCCCTTGAAGAGCTTGGAGTCAAGCTCCAGTACCTTCATGCGTATGATACTTTATGCTTACTGCAACATGCCTTCACCATCCCTAACTGCTCTATGTCTTACGTACCTCACCATGTTTCCTCTCACCTGCACTACTGGAGTTCGACTACCTGGTTGGGTTGCTACTGTGTGCCATCTTGAACATCAGCCTTGATGATTCTGCCTGGACCCAAGCATCACTACCAATTTGGTGTGGTGGTTTTGGCGTCCAGAGTGCTACCCAGCTTGCTCCTTCTGCCTACTTGGCCTCAGCTGCGGGTTCCTTGGACCTTGTCAGGCAGAGTGTTCCACCCAGGCTACAGGATGCGCCTTACCCAGTGGCAAGCAGAGCGCTGAATTCGTGGAGTCAGGGGCACAGTGAACCTCCACCCACTGCTCCAACATCCTGCCAGCAGAGGGCCTGGGACTCCCCCAGGGTAACAGCATCAGATGCAGCCTTACTAGAGGCAGCCCCAGATCCGACAACAAGGGCTCACCTCCTGGCTTCTATAGGAGAAAGGAGTCAGGGGCATGGCTGCAGGAATTCTCCGTGTCTGCACTCAGCCATCACATGGACGACAACGTGGTGAGGGTGGTGGTGGGACTTCGCCTGGGTGTCACTCTTTGCTAGGCACACCACTAGTACTGCCACCAGTGCAGAATGGAAGCGGACCACCTTGGGTTACATGGCCTAAGCTGCAGGAAAGTCAAGGCCGCCACTCATGTCATGCAGTAATCAATTATCTAATCAAGAGAGCTTTGGCATCAGCCCAAGTACCTTCACACCTAGAGCCATCAGGAATCTTACGTGTGGATGGGAAGAGGCCGGACTGGACAACAGCACCGCCCTGGAAGCATGGTCGTGCCCTGGTATGGGACGCAACTTACACGGACACCTATGACCCTTCACATGTTGCTATCGCTGCCAGGGAGGCTGGTGCTGTGGCAGAACAAGCAGAGAAGCGGAAGACAGAAGAGTATGCCCACCTCAGTGTTAGCCACCACTTCATGCCCTTCGCTGTGGAGACCTCTGGTGTGTTCGAATCAGAGGCATTGTCCCTACTGGATGACATAGGCAGACAGATCAGGGCTGAGACTGGGAAACCTCGGTCTTTACAGTCCCTACTTCAGGGAACCTCTGTTGCCATTCAGCAACAGAATGCAGAGTCAGTGTTGGGTACAGCACATGTGATTGACAACATTATCATGTAATTTCCTTACTTTGATTCTGCAGAGTACAGCTCTGCTTAGGAGGCTGCTTTGGTGTAGTGTTTTGTTCATTTAAAGTTTTAATTTTAATGCTAATTTAATTTCACATTAATTAAGTTCATTGTTTTTTATACAGCATGTATAATCGTGTCTCTATTATGATAATTTGGTATACATGTCATTGTCCCAAGCACTATTTATGTACATAATATTATACAGCATTAATTAGAATTGATTGACTACTGTATTATTTATTTATATTTTCATACAGCAGCTTTAGCAGCTTATATATTATTATTTATTTATTTATTGTAACTATTTAAGCTACAAATACCAGCACAGCTTCTTTACATACATCACAAGTATTTTCCGTACTGATCGGTTGTTAAGTGCATGCGCTTATAGCTCTGGCAGGAAGAAAATATGCGCCTAATAAAGGATATGTGCTTAACAAAAAGAATGGGTCAAGAATTTATAATGATATGCAAACGTCATATTAAGATGGCCGCCGCGTAGCGCAGTAAGTGGCTTCTCATTAAAGCATTATAGCTTATAGTCATTATTACACTTCAGGCAAGTGGCTAGGTTACCAGGGAGACCTTCAGTCTATGTGCCTGACAGAAGGGATGAACCCCTAAAATCACTATGCGCCTAATAATTAGGGTGAAAAACTGGTAAAGAAATGTGCACTTAACAAAGGGAATGCACTTATAAGGGGGGTGCGCTTAACAACCGATCAGTATGGTATGTGAAAAAATCATAAACATACGTACCTCGTTTCTGATTTTCTACATCTGCCCCATCCAAATAAGCCACAGCCGGTATATGTGTTATGAGTGTAGTATTCCGTTTCATAGTAAAGGGAAGTATAGTACTGACGCGAAGATGCAGTTACTTCACAAGCACTGCAGGAACAAAGAACAAAGTGTCATATTAATAATAAATTATCATACTAATATCTTTACCATGCATCTAATACTCACATGTGAATGTTACACAGATTAATGGGGGGAGTTGTGTGCAGGAAACTAGGACTAGGTTAGTACAGTATAGTGCTTACATGTACACACAAAAATAATGTTAACATAAGATGCATATTCTAGCTTAATGACCCATGGGTTAACATGATATGGAATACTTTGTGTCTTCTAGAATTTCACTGCATAGCTGTCACACATTGAGGGGGTATGCCCTTTATCTACTACTATCATTGGCAGCAATATTTTGGCAGGACTAGCTGTGTTTATAGTATAGAATCAGATGGAGTTCATTTGTGCAAAATTATATCAGTTTTTGCGGATTCCAGCAAGTACTCCAGCCCAGACAATGAGAAAGGTTCCAAGAGCAGACGTCTTAGGGAATGCCACTGGAAACATGCAGCATGTGACAACAGAAAGCAAGCTTGTTTTGGTGACTAACGCTGGTAATCATTGCTTGCTGATGAATCGAGAGATTTGGATGATGCCAAAGAGTGACACTTTTAAAGAAGCTCATTTGCATGTCTTGGAACGTGTCCATTCCAGCTGACCGCAAAAGGCATAGCCTGCCTTCCCCCATATAAACAATTCAGCATGCCTGACTACTAGTAGTAATTACAATTTTCAACTGATATGAAATTGGTACAGAGACCTATGGCACTCCAATGGCATTAGACAACCTTGTAGTTTTTGCCTGCTATTTCCTGCAAAATTCCCCCCATTTCAGTACATACATGCTACAATGTAGAGAGCCTGCAGCTGATGTGTTTTGAAGTGTCCCACAGGTTTATAGGCAAGATACTTGTTGTTACAGCCATGGCACTTCCATTGAAAGTTCTTTTCTTGTGCAACTTGTTACACTGAAATGACCAGAGGGGAAGGTTTTCGGCTTGACTGGGAGAGTCATAATACTATTGTAATGTCACATTTTGTAAACTAAATACTAATAATGCACTTACCCAGTTGAAGGACTTTGATTGCATCCATTATCTGGGCAGTTGCAGGTAGCACTTCCCTCCTGGGTGATGGCCAACACAAGCAGGATGCTCAGGAGAGCACAGAACAACTTCCAGCCCATTGGAGACCTTCCCTAGCTGTGCTCTGCATGAAAACACTATTACTCATGATTTGGCACAGGAAACAGTATCAGAAATGAATAGCTACAACCATGTAGTCATATGTTGTGATCCATTGTTAGCGCTCTACATCAACTTGTCCTAGTGACAATAATATGTACTCAGTACATTCTTTTCCTATTCAATATCTACAATACTGTCATGTAGCCATATTACACTGCTGGCTAATTCATGCCATTAGCTACTAGGCTACAAGAATGACTAGTTTATCAGGGCACAAGTAAACAAGTGTTTCGTGTTAAAAACTCATGGGGCTGCCACGCAATCTCGAAATACTTGCTCCCTCCGGTTGCTGCTGTGCTATCAATATGTAGTAGCTTTTTTAACTAATTCTGTGTAATTCATCAACACACTTGTGAACACACTTCACAGGCAAGAATGAACACAAATGATTGAATGAGAATGGGAGGAGATAGGATGAGAGGAGAGGGACATGAATTGAGGGCACACAGATAGCTGCAGGTGCTTTACAGCACACCCACAGTCTGTTGTGGAAGAAGGCAGTTCGCTCAACCACACTACATAGGAGGAAATTTAGAAGGGTAACTGTGTGCGCTTAAGCTTTAAACGCTATAGACTGCTAGCAAAAGTTGCGTACAGAATTCGTGGGACTCACCAAGTTCTACATCACTCCTGTCACTAATCTGAGACAGGGAACTAAAATCCTTCAACGGGATTCAAAACGCCGATTGTGCAGGATTGAAAAGTGCCTTGATTTAAAACGTCGTGTGAACCAAGTCGCTGAACTGCTGGATGCTATCTCGCTGCTTTCTATAAGTCTTCAGACCAGAGGTGATATGGTTGCCTGTTCTACAACTTTCGAAGGCAGAAGACGCCTATGCTCCCCGCGGAGCAACGTTTAGAAGCCGGTTTCAAAGTTTTTCCCTCGGTTCTTCCAGCGTGAGAAAGGCAAATATAATGGCCGACAATATAAATTCCCTATCTTCAATACTTCCGTCGATACATTATTAGATAAATACAAACACAGTTATACTACCACAGTTTACGTATTATATAAGCATACATACATACATACATACATACATACATACATACATACCTACATACATACATGCCACCGGAAGTGGGGCATGAAGTCATACGACAAAAATGTCAAAACAAAAAGTATATAGGGGCTGCCTATGGCACCCCCAAACTAACCAGGGCACAGGCCCTAGAGTAGCTACATCACTGCATCCAAGACAAGACCACACACGGTTCAATCAGACTCTTTCAGCCCGGTAAACAGCCAATGCATTCGTAATGCGACCATTAGCTAAAACAATCTATCAGAAGTCCCAACAACATGCGGCACCAGCCTAGAGGCGAATTGCCCTTTCTACAAAGAATATAGACACAGATGCGAAGTACCCCAATAACGCATTTCGGGAAACTATGGTCGGAGATATGAATAGCCAGGACCATACACGGGGGGGTTCGGGGGTTCGGGGGGGTTGAACCCCCCACTCGCTTAGGAGGTCCACCTGTGAAGCAACTTCTATAACTTTTTAGCTATGCAGAATCTGAGTTGTACTACCAAACAGTAGTCTTGCAATGGACAGTACCACTCATAACCCTGTTAAGCTTGAAAAGAGCAGAGCACACTCTAGACATTCTCCTTGCAGACACCAGAATTGTGCTACATGTTAATCTATATGATGAGTTACACTTAGGAGCAGAACAACCCCCCCCCCCCCCCCCCCTCCCCCAAGTCCCAGAGCTGCGTACGCTGGGCCTGATAGCTCTAGTACACATTCCCAGGCACAAGTAGCTATTGTCGCAGGTTTACTTGCTACTTAGTGACAAGAACAGGCTACACAGGGCGAAAGTATGGACCAAAATCACCAGCAAATTAAAGCGGGGAGATACATGCGCCTCACGATGTGCGAGCTACTGCTGTCCCGAAATATTATTCGCGACACTTCACATCCGTAACTGTTTAACTAGTCTATAAAAATTCCTTTAGAGTTAAAAGGATATAGGAATGGCCAGCAGAAAAAGCATAAGAACAAGCAACAGTAACTCAACACCATGATAAACCACATTCCCATGACATTTGCTCTACATTCCTAATTTCCTTGTAACTACATGGTATTTGGTCCATGCAGCTACAAGGAAATTAGGAATGCAGGGTGAACTCCATGGAAAGTGGCTTATCATGGTGCTGAGTTACAGTTGCTTGTTTCTATGCTTTTTCTGCTGCACATTCCTAAATCCTTTTACTTCTAAAGGAATTTTCATACACTAGTTGTAATTATTATATTTCTGTCATTGCAAATGGCGACGCTCATGTCGCTCTTTACAATGCTTTAAATCGCCTCTAATGGCGTTTCTCCGTCTTTGAATCGACTGAAATGTTGTCGTGAACATGTGTTAATAGAGTGATACTAATAAAAACCCTGAGGATCGTCTCTTCTGCGAGATAAAGTTCCAATTATTGCAGACGGACATTGTAAAATGGACGCGCGCCCGACACTTTTTGTTGCTAGGTTCAGAATCATCTTTCTTTATACTTCGCCGTGTATCCAAAGAATACAAAGTGTTTCTAAAACAAGTTAAAGTAATAGTATCGTAGCAGAGAGCTTACCTGACTGTTCTCCTTCGAGGTACAGCCTCAAATACAACAGAGGTCGAATGACCCATTAGCCAATAATGGCAGAGAAGCGAAGCATGGCATTACCTCATAGAGTAGCCTTGTAGCCAGCATGCTCTTCCTCCAGGCACAAAGTAACAAGTACATCCTCATTCAGAATGTTATATAGGTTAAATGCAGTCTGCCAACATTCTGACAGTTTAGTAGGGGTGCTTTCACTGGATGACTGGCTGCTCTGGAGACTTGAAACTGTTGCAAACCCAACAGTCTATTGTATCTTGATGTATCTTTAAGGCCATCTGCAATGCTGTACCCCCAACTATATATCTGATTTAGTGAACATAATAATACATGGGAAAATTGCTAGCAAGTAGTTTGAGTTCAGGGGCGCTCAGGCGCCTCATGAGTTTTTTAAACTCGAAATACTTGTTACGGCTAGACCCCTTGCTAGCTGTAAGGTTTTAGTCACAGCGCTTTTCACTCTTCTTCGCTTGTTTGCCATTTTGTGAGTTGAATTGTGTAGAATAACATCTTGTACAGCCATTCGAATGCCATTTATGTGGGATCCGTAGTCTTTCGCAGAGTAAAACTGCGCTATATGAGAGATGGTAAGTCTCGCGCTAACTACGTTGTTCCTAGCCTTTTTCTGTGCAGGACTTCGCACCGATGTTGCTAATTGACCAACAAAAAGTTCAAGTTGTTTTCATCGCAGCTTGACTCAAGAGTCGGGGCTGCTATTTTCGTATGCCGTCTCTTCCAGAACTTCCTTGAAATGGAAAGACGAATGTGTGTCACTTCTACCAGTGCAGTCTGCGGCTGAACAAACCTGAGTTTTACCTCCATTCCAACTTTTGGACCCTGTAATCTCATTGTACGTACGTACGTACTTCTTTACATGCCAATCTAAAGTTACTTTTTCTTCCACCGGCCTACGTACACATATGTGTACATGAACGTGTAACGTGGTGACGTCACACGGACGTTTGATGTTAGACGTACGTATATAAGGTAAAATATAAGGTAAAATGGTGGGAGGATTTGAAACGTGGTCTGGAAAGGATTGGATGGACAAGTGAGGTGGCTGAGAAGCTGAAGGGAGTAGTGTCAGGGAGCAAAGTTAGTCATATGTTGAAAGATTGTGTATGGAGGGAAGTAAGGAAAGAGTGGCTATCAGAGGCAAATGAAAGATCGAAGCTGAGGGTGTTACAGGCCTTATGGGAACAGAGTCAGGCAGATGGGTTGGGCTGTCAAGAGAGGACAGAATTTGCACACAATGTGACTCAGGAGAGGTGGAAGATGTAGAGCACTTTTTGTTGAGATGCAGCAGGATGGCAAGTGAGAGAGCAGAAATGAAGAAGCAGATGGAAAAGTTTGTAGTTGATTTTCAGGATAAATGTGATGAAGAGAAGGTGGTGATGGTGTTGGATGAGGCATGTTTAGATAGAAGAGTAGGAAAAGCAGTAGAAGAGATGTGGAGGAAGAGGTTTGGATAACAGGTACCACAAGTTCGTGATCAAGCCCCTGCTTGTATACGTCACCTGACATATATAATTATATTATGACTGTCATCTGTTGTCTTTCCTTTCATAATGAATGACACTGTGTTTTTTAGTGCTGCATGGGGCAGTGGCCCTAGTGTGCCTAGCACATGAGGCACTTGAAAGTTATTGATTGATATATCACGGCTGTTTCGTATGTATAAATGGCGGCAGCTTAGTTTTGGTTTGGAAACCTGTCAATAGTATGCGAGTTTTCACCTTGTATCGTGGAGCAAATCTATTTTAGCCTTTTACTCTGTGAAAGAGGATGCAATCCATAGGAATCTCCATATCAAGGTGAGGAGAACAGTGGATAATGTGCTGTAAAGGATAAAAGTGTTGCTTATGCTGTTATGTTAGCAATATTATGGCAAACATTTGCTTGTATTAAATGGCTCGTTGTGCATTTCTCCGAGTTTTCCTGCCAGCATGCTATGCATGTCGTGATAGCCCAACCACTCTACAACACAGCAAAGTAGAGTTGTTCTTGAGCCATTTTTGTACTTCATGTTTTGAGCGAAAATAAAACAGTCACAGAGCAGCATGTGTATAGGGTAGCTAGGTGACTACATAGTGCACTTCCCCACGACCCCAGCTAGTGTGAATAAGTCACAGTGAATTAAAAATGCCTCTGTACTGCAGTTAAAATGTTTGCCTTACCCTCGCTAAATTGAATCTGGAATGCTTTGACTATAAAGTATAGTTAAGTAAGCTATAGCTAGCTGCATGCTTGCTATATAGACAATTCATTAGCATTTGATCTCACAGGACACAGGGCATCAGCAGCTCAGAGCTGTAATCACAGCCTTCACGATAGTCAAATGCTTACACTGAATATATATATAGTTTTCTTTTTCCCAGTAACTACTAGTCTAAGCATAAGCTTTAAATAAGTCAGAAAGGGTTGGTTCTCCAATACCAGCTTCACAACAGGGTTGACGACGTTTCGACCAGATGCTCTGGTCTTCTTCTGGGTGAAGATGCTTCGCCCTGAAGAAGACCAGAGCATCTGGTCGAAACGTCGGCAAGGTTTTCAACCCTGTTGTGAAGTTGGTATTGGAGAACCAACCCTTTCTGATGCCTGAGCCAGCTGAGAAGCCCTCACTTCATTTGAATAAGTCTAGGTGTATTACATAATCTGCAGATAATTATATATAAGTTCAGTATGTTATGTATGTGCTAAGATATTGTTCCGACATTCCTTCCTTTTCTTCAAGGCTGGCATGTGGGAAATTACTCGGTAGAACAGTAAAAATGTGTCCACAATGACACATGCATGCAATGTTGGAAGGAGTCACTATTGAATATACTATGTTTTATTCAATTGATTCAATGATACATAGCTACTATTGCTGTATGGTCGTTTGCAGGCATGGATGCATGATAATATAATTCAGTACACAGCCAGTTCATACCTATAGGTATGAACTGGTAGTGCACTGAATTACTATGTGATGGCACTATACTTCTACGTAACTACATATATTAAATATGCAAGCTGAATAGTGCCATCACATCGCATATGCTTCTTTGGAAGTTCCTAGTCAGTAGTCTTGCAACTGCAGCAGTTTCCAGGCTGGGATAACAGTCATGAACTGTTCATGTCTTTTCAGATCAAAAAGCTAGCTAGCTAACAGCTATACCATGCATGCATGAAACAGTAACACAATCAAAAACTGCACATTCAATATAGCAAAGGTAAAGCAGAAACTACAATAAAGAGACTTTCTTGATTCATTGAGACTTAGTCACACTAGCTGGGGTCGTAGGGAAGTACACTGTGTAGTCACCTACCCTACACATGCTGCACTATTCATTAGCTGTCTCTATTATATTTTCGTTTAAAACGTTAAGTAAGAAAATGGCTCAAGAACAAGCTCTCCTTTTCTATGTAGTAGAGTAGTTGGGCTATCACGACATGCATAGCATGTTGGCAGGAAAACCCGGAGAAACGCACAACGAGCCGTTTAATACGAGCAATTGTTTGCCAAAATATCGCTAACATAACAGCATAAACAACGCTTTTATCCTTTACAGCACATTACCCACTGTTCTGCTCACCTTGATACGGAGTTTCCTATGGATTGCATCCTCTTTCACAGAGTAAAAGGCTAAAAAGCAACTTTCCCACAGTACAGCTCTAGACCGAATCCCGATTCCCAATCTGCGGCCAATGAAACTAAGTTGCCGTTGCGAATCAGCCGTGATATAATTATGGCAAGGTAAAACTCTCCACTCTTCATATGTTTGTATGTGTCGTCTGCATGCCACCCGATAAAGCGTACCCTGTTTGTGACAGCGTCCATAGCTGATGTTTATCTTTACCTAAACCCAGCGATTTATCATTGCCAAAAACAGCTCCGCTAATGCATGCTCTATCAGAGAGAATAAGTTTCATTTTGTTGCTCTCGCTTCACAGACAAACCTACAGGACTATTTACCAGGTAATCTGCACTGTGTCACTCACACGTGGTTCCAAGGGGCTGTAAAGAAAACTGCAGTGAACTGGCAGACTAGCCTCTCCTACTAGGATCCGGATACACCCACGCACCTTGTGAATACTGTTATAGCCTGCAGGTGGCCGATCTGTGACACTGCATTATGCTTAACATGTTTGTATAGTGTCAACAAACAAACATGCTTATATGCCCAAGGTGGTGTGATCTGCATTGTCAGTGTCTGATGTCCACACACACACACACACACACACACCACACATGCAGGCACAAGTCTGTGGCTGCATGCTATTCACAGAATTAATGCAATGTGCAACCACACACACATGGCATAATTGTATACATTATGTGTCCAGCAGAAGTGCATGCATGCTCACAATGTACCTGGCCAAATTATCCAACAGTGGTGAACAGCAGCACCCCCAGTGGTATACTATACATGTGCACATGCACCTGGAAATTAACAATTACATCAATGTATACATAATTGTATAAGTTGTCCCAATAATATATACATTTGTGATGTGTGGGCTGTGCCTCAAGGCTGTGTGGACACAAAGTTGACTTCATACGTGCCAGGGATAGAATCTGTCACGCAGAATAAATCTGCATGTGCATGCATGTAGCACTATAATTATACATACACATCTACAGTAGTACAGCTAGCAGCAAAATTAAATGACTACTGATGCATTGCTGCAACTTCACAGTACTGCTAACGTTTCCTCCCTAAGCATATGCCATAAATATCATCATAGCTACAGATACATGACTAAAATACTCACTCAGCCAAACAAAGCCTACAGGTCTGTCTGTGAGCAAACAATGAATATGATTACTGATTATGGTAGGCTTAAGCAAACAAGGACTCCACAGCCCCCACTCTTGGGCCACTCCCACCACTAACAGGCTCCACCCAGCAGATTTGTTTACACTTGTGGGTTGTTACCTAGCAACTAGGAGCCAGGGTGGGTTGCCACAGTGAGCATTGCCACAAGTATCTCTTACAGATATAAGAATGATGGATCAATAATTATATTGAGCACTTATTACCAGGCTTAACTTATGTAAATAGTTGATAGCATGCACCCATGAATTTCTTGTACACTGTGCCTATATAAATTCACTGCAAAAGCAACGACAAGGGACACGTGCTAGGGGCATTTAGCCTGGGATTTCTGTTCCTTGGGTGGGAAGAATAGGCCTGGAAGCAAGATGCACCTTAGCTGCAAGTTCAAAGTGAACATATTTCCTGCCAAGCAGTATATACAAAATGCATGTGGGGTTGGTATAGTCCTAGCATGTGATGACTATGTAGTATGTGGTTGTGCAAACACATGTGTGTGATTTACAGTGCTTATGATTACTATAGGCAGTGTTACTTGTACATTGTGCACGTGCTGATGATACTGTATGTCGTAATGATCCAAGATGGTGGCCACATGTGGCTTTTAGAGTTAAACCCAATTACTCTGGCTAATCTGTGACTTCTACAACTACAGCAGTTCTACTCTGTGCAATGCGACTCACGTGTATACAGCATCCCAGCACTCACTATTGTCAGTTATAGGAATCAGCAAGTAGGATCATACCAGGTCTTGATGAAAAAAGCTCCAATCATAAGAACAGTTACACCCGAGCTTCATGCAAACTAGTGCTCTACATGTTATTCCTAAAGCTTGTCTGTGTCTCCTCATCTTCGGTCCCTGCAAGGATTTACACACAAACGTTTTGAGTTAATCGACCTTACATTATATACAAAGCCATGCTAAGTAACATGCTAGCACAGCTGTGCTGAAACAAGAGACTAAACATTTCCAGATCATCAGGGCCGTAGGAAGCAGTAGGGCTAGTAGGGCTTTGGCCCTACCACTTTTTGGGCCTGACACATAAAAGAAAATGCAGTAATAGTTACATAGCTAAGTATTGATTACAGAGCTAGCTACCCTCAGAGCACAGTAAGCAGCTGTGTTTAAGCTAGTGCTCTTAGCAGTGGTGCCATGCCAAGTAGACTACAAATCTATTCAAATACCTTTTAGAGTACTATTGAACTTAAGAAGCATTTCTCTACAATGAATTGCATCTGTTCTGCATTGTTCCTCTTTCATCAGTAGGAGGTAAAAGTGCAATGGCATAAACACACTGCATAACAATTTTTTGGGGAGAAGTGATTATACGTTAACAGAATCTGTTGATGTTGAAGAGCACAACTTCCAAGCCATTGTAGGATGCCAAAACAGTTCAATCCTGTCTCATCAAGAGGCATTTTCATACTTCTCCAATCCCTAATGTCAGCAATAGACAATGTCATTCACTGCCATAAGGAGATCGCTTTAACCAGCCTGGCTATATATAAAGTGTACTGCAATTAGGAGCAGTTGTTATTGGAAGTATGCCTGCAAAAGGGTTTTGAAGACAAATTTCACCTCTTTTGTGCCTTCTACAAGGAATATTATCAGCCAAATGTACATCTAACGTATGCATATCTACCTGTTTGGACCGCACAGAGACTGACATGCACATGCATGCTATGTACATGCAGTCAAGTGGGCCTTGCAATCATTCATGAATTGTAAAGGTGCAAGCACAGTCTTAAAATGGCGGTAATTTCAATCTCGGGCTTGACACAGCCGGGCTTTGTCCCAAAGTCTTTGACTCAACATCTCTTCTCTCGTTGTGTGCGTCCCCTACTATTTGCTACTCATAACTGCCAAAGTCTTTCGTCAAACCTCAAGTTGGAACAACTGGGCCTAGACTTTGAGCGCTACAAGTTGGACTTCCTGGCACTGCAAGATGCCAAGATCGGGAAGAGACACGATAATGACACCTACTCTTGTATCGGTGCTTGGTCAAAATGGAAACGCAATGAAAATAGAGAGGCTTGCCTGAGCTTCTGTGAATGTTCCAACCTCATTATATTGCCAACAGCCTCTTCAAACACACCTCTAGACACATTACCACATGGCAGGGATACCACCACGGCTCAGACAATGCAATCAATACCTATCTACAATCAGATCGACTACATTGCCATTTCCAACCAATTCAAGCGATCTGTGAAGAACGTCCACTCATTGTCAGGGTGTGCTTTGCCTAGTGATCATCGACTGGTGACAATGAACCTCATGCCACCAAAGAGGCACATTCATGAATTGCAAAGGTGCAAGCACAGTCTTTGTGGGTCTTGAATGTTGAAAGAAGCATAGCTACATGATAACCAAGGAGAAGCTGGCATTCTCAAAGATGAAGGAGTATCACAGCGCAGGTTTGGGGTTGGATTACCACAATGACAAAGCCTGTGCCATTTCATTGCGTATGAGCAGCAGGACATTCTACTGAATATGCAAAAGCAGTCAAAGTCACTTTTAGCCTCACAAGGAGGTTTGAGGGGCCTGTCATGGCGTAAAAGTTCCCCACGCCGAAATGATTCCGCTGGGCCAAAAACGGCAGAAAATGGCTGCTATAACGGCTCCGCTGTAGTGACAAAGTCCCTTTTGTCAGCCAATATTCGTTGTTGTGGTACGTAGATCTTGAGCGCGCAGCGACGTCATGTCAGCTGAAATCGTCTATTCACTGAACAAAATTGTCCACTCATTGAACGAAATTGCCTATAAATCGAACCAAAGTGCCCATCTAATGAACGAAATTGCCTTTTCATCAAACAAAACATGCTGTCCCGGATTGAGAGTGTGTCCCAACTTGAGAAAGATGTTAGGGTACAAGTACACAATGAATCTGACCGTCAATCCGCGCTGGCGCTGGTGATTTTAGCAGAGGGGGAATCATTTCAGTTGCTGTTTCAGTTCTGCAGAGGGCCTAATTATGGGGGGGGGGACAAATTTGGCATGACAGGCCTCCTTAAATGTAAAGTGCACAAGGACAAATTATAAGCCAATGGTGGGTACATGTTTGTCGTAAGTGGCAAGCCTCAAAGGTACTCTTTGGCTGTGCCTTCTTCCACGACTTACTCAAGTCAACTAGCCATCCTGCACAAATTGATTTAGGAAACTGAGTCATTGTGCAAGCATCAGAGGCAGTCTTGAAGATTAACAAGAGCCTTGATAAGCTCCAAACCTGTGGTACTGAAAAAGCTGCCCTCCGTGAAAGGGTTGTAAGGGGATGGAGATGACCAATTCTGCTTTTCAGAGGGCTTTATCCTCCAATTTCTATTGTTTCCCATCACTGCCGTGGCCATTTGTTATTAGTGCTTCTGTCTAGCCAAAGATCGTTGAACCAGCACCCAATACACACTTTCTGTATCTAGATCACACAATGTGTGGTACTATGTACGTCAGCACAGCATTAAGCAGATCTAACATATAATGCAGCTAATAATGCATAAAGTGGCCCAATGAATAGTGCTACAGTAGCCAATGCTGGACTCCCCATACCAGGTAAGCCAACGTAGATGGGTACACTACCCACTCAAGTAGTAGCAGCAAGTGAAGTGAATGCTGCTACTTGTAACAGTTGATGATTTCAGTGTTAAGTCTAATGAAAGTCACGACTTGGAAGAAATGTTGGAAAGAAAGGGAAAATTGACACCAGCTGGCAGCCAAACCCAGGACAACTTACGCCCTAACGCGGGGTTTCAGCAGCTCAAGCCAACCAACCAGGCCGGAAAAAAAATTATCCTCCAATTTCCATTGTTCCACATCACTGCCATGGCCATTTGTTATTAGTGCTTCTGTCTAGCCAAAGACCATTGAATCAGCACCCAGTACACACTTCTGTATCTAGATCCTCGCCCTGGAAGTTTACGTGAATGCTTTTGATATCACCATACTCTGCAAATTTGTCATTTACATCATCTGAAAGGGTTGGTTCTCCAATACCAGCTTCACAACAGGGTTGAAAACCTTGCCGACATTTGGCTCAGATGCTCTGGTCTTCTACAGGGTGAAGAAGAATCTTCGCCCTGAAGAAGACCAGAGCATCTGGTTGAAACGTCGGCAAGGTTTTCAACCCTGTTGTGAAGCTGGTATTGGAGAATCAACCCTTTCCGATTCCTGAACCAGCTGAGAAGCCCTCACTTCATTTACATCATTTTCCTAAACCTCCTCATGTACTCCAGTAACTAACACGATGATTTCAGTTAAACATTTTCCACAACCATTCTGACACTAAATTACCTACCTTCTCCCTCTCCCTCCAGCTGGTGGCTTCACAAAGGCCCAATCGACATGGATCCGTTGCCCCAGAATGTCTGCACCATCCAGGTTGTCGATGGCCGCCTGTGCTTCCTTCAGTGTCTCATACTCTACCAGGGCATACCCCTTGAGGTAGCCTGTCCTGCGGTCCAAGTTTACGTGAATGTTTTTGATATCACCATACTCCGCAAATTTGTCATTTACGTCATCTTCCTGAGCCTCCTCATGTACTCCAGTGACAAACACGATCCACCCCTCAACAGCTGGATACAAGAGATGTAAAAGGCAACATCACTAGCTCTTTCACAACTATACACAAAAACACATTCAGTTTTGACCAAACTGGACTATGGCACAAAATACTAGCATTTCAAACTGAAGACAGTGAATGTACTAGTGCAACAATTGTTTAGAATTCATACCCATGGATATCTTACAACTAATGCATGTGATAATGCTATAGATACAATTGCAAGTGCCTAGTATGCAACAGTAGCAGTGCTAACATGCACAGCAGGCTGCTCACATCTCAGTGGTCCCTGTCCACCTTCAGTAGCCACTGACTCAAATGCATCAGTGTCCATCATATCTCCTCTGTCTGCAGGCACAAGGGATAGACACTATTACGTACATTGTCTAGCCAGCAACATCCCAACATTCATTGCGGCAAGTGCTTGAAGAAACAGTTAGTTAAGCTTGGAGAAACAGTTAGACTAACAACCACATGTCTATACATGTGTATACAGCCATTCAGATGGCTAGCAACTTCGACTGTAATAAAATCTGCCTCAAGCCAGGTACATGGGGAAAAAATGCAGCATCTGGTACACGCACATCATGGTGAATGGCCAATAACGTTGTAAGAACATTGGTACACACATTAAGACAAGCTAGCAGTCCAGTCTAGACCGCCAGGGTACCATACATTACTACACACTCCATCAGTGGAACACGACAGTTTCTCTGTACAGCATTAGCATACAACAGTTAACGATGTAGGGAAGCTGATAAGCATGAATGGCCTACGTTAGCACATAACTATCAGCTAAACGCGCGAATACATGTGTCATGTGTAACTGAACAACCTCCACTACCGAACAGTTCATGGACTTACAGATATACTGTACATACCCTTGGGTCACATCGCTAATCTGCTTACCCTAGATCGTCATTTCTGCCCTTCTACTTACCATCAAAGCCTCTTCCTTTCTTTCTGGTGGCCGATTGCTTCAAACGAGTAACAGCATCTAAGCCCGTGGACAAAGGGTAAAGCAATTGAAACCATTAGAAACACCAACAGAGGAAACCTTGAATATATACAAACTGACCATCTTCATTTCGAAACTCGTCGTATTCCTCTTGAACTTGCACATCATCCATTGCCGCCATTTTGTTCACGTGCTCTGTGGGTGGGACAAAATGGCGGACAAGCGTGGGGATTTGCTGGCTGCCGTGTTTAGAGTAACAGCTAAAACATATGGACGGGACAGAATATGCAGGTAAGTCCACTTCTTAATTGTACAATATCGAGTAAAGCAAACAGCCTAGCGAATGCAGCTGGCATTGGTAGATGCCGATTGCCTTGGACATTTGGTGACTGTCCCGAAGCTTCTATCTCACTAGCGTTCCGTGGGATTCGCCATTGAACTGTCTTTTGGGTAATCTTTGTTTGTGCAGGATTCTGCAGTACTCCTCCAAGTTTGTTTCGTGGGCCATGGCTCAGAGGGGACTCAGCGAAGACCTGGTTCTGAAGATCAAAGCATTGGAGCGGTTCGTTAGCACAGCTCGAAAATGTGAGTCCGTGACGTTATTGAGTTTGCAGACTGTCATTGGCGCGTTATTGGGTGTTGCTCTAGACCACTATAATGCTATCCTGTACTCCTCCTCAATGCTTCATTCAAAGGATCATTTTTATTGAATTGACCCCTAACTGGCCACTTAAGCTGTAAGTTTTGAAAATGTCGGTTAGCTGTATCTAAGTCACTTGTTCGTATCGAACATTACAGCAAGCTACTGTCACCATTAGTATTCAATAATGCGATTAACCACAGCAGATCAACTGCAGACAAGTAATCTGGCTAGTAGTTATGGCTGTTTTAGAGAGGTGGCTGCCTAATGCAGTGATCATCTTAGACAGGTTCCACTGTGTAGCATTTTGTTTGACTTTATGGAAATATGATGTTCTGCACGGTGTAACCTACAGTGATTGCTGGCTGCACTGTGTAAAATTTCAGTTTCTGTGGTGTGTTCTTGTCTTGCCATGCAGTGTTTAGGATTGGCAAGAGCTTGGAGCAGATGGATGCAGCACGCAAAGCCATGCACGCACGAGACAAATTTGTTCGTGTGGTGGTCCCTCTGTCCAAAATAGCTTCAGGCCTCTACTTGTTTTGTGATCATTTTGTCTGGGCTGCACGGATGAAGCTGGGCGGCCTGGACGAGAAGCGCTGGAGCAGATTTGCATCGCGTTTTTGGCTTCTCTCACTTATCCTTTTCCTGACACGTGATGTCTACGAGTTCATTCTCATGTTTACACTTGAGTATCGTCGCCTGAAGCAGAACTCTAAGTCTGTGAGCACCTCCAACCCTCCTTCTATCCTGGGGACCTGCATCACTGTCGTCGCTAACCACCAGCCTCTTGTACTGGACACTGTGAAGAACGGTGCCGACATCTTCATACCTTTAGATAACTTGCAGTACCTAAAACTCCCAGCAGGAGTTATTGGCTTACTGGGCACCCTCTCATCAGTCATTGGGCTGTATACAGTGTGGAATGAATCCATGAAGCTCAAGCAGTGCTGAATGTTCTGTGCAGTGAAGGACTGTATATATGAAATCAGTACATTGTGTGGTGTAGTCGTCAGCCTATTACCGCAATAGGCTGACTTATCATTATAGATTCATACGTTATAGATTTGATTTTGATGTACGTATATTACGTATTTGATTTCCTGCTTTAGCGGTGCATATGCTAGCAGTACAGTAGTTGCACTGTTTGCCAGTGCTTCAATCTATAACACATAGCTACGATTCAGAATTATCGATACTTAACCCACTGTTAATATGAGTTATTTTTCATATAAATAATTTATGTACAATCATGCAGATGCACCTTTGTTATTAGTAAGCAGTATACCCTATAATGTTGTGGAATGAAAGTATATATTATGCACATGCAGTTGCCAATGAACAACCGATATCAGTGTATGTAAGATCATCTGCGGCATTGGATGTATGGAAAGGTATAATCCTGAGATGACGAGAAACAAAGTCCAGCTGGACACCATCGAAAGCTCCCACATGTATTTATGATTGCCCCTTCTAATTCTGATTTCGCATCGAAGATAGTCTTCCTCCACAAAAGAATCATTTTCCAGATCCATCGTGCAGCACCCTGTCACAACCACAACCAAAACTGCTGACTGAATTTATTTTGAATTCGGTTCCCTGTCATCTCATTGGTCAGCATGCTGTCAAATGGCGCGCAGTATTCTCATTGGTCAGCCCTGAAGCCTGTTGTGACGTCACGGATCGGAGGTGTCTCTACTGAATGCAAATGGTGCCGTAGCAGGCCTGTCCCAGCAGGAGCAATGACGTAAGGCAGGAGCTTATCAAATGCAAATGGCGTCGTCTCCGGAGAGGTCTGGCCTCGATATTGCTGCGGAAGGTTCATTCCTGTTGCGCACTCGCCATACTATATATCACATATAGTACAGTTATACATAGTATAATGTGTGATCCATCAAGAAAGTATTAAGCAGAAAAGAAGTATATACATTGATTATAATACAGCACTATCATGAAGGGGTCTACATTAATTGTTAGAGTTAATAATAACAGTTCAGCTATGCATTATGAAGGATGGTGAAGAACACTCAGGCTGCTACAAACAGCTAACTAAAACAGAAAACTGATTGCAAGCCCTTTCTTATAACTACTGGTCTTTGGGCACAATGGGATGGGTAAACTCAAAAGAATAATCATTACCCTTATCCACACTAAAAGTCATGAGCCAAGGAAATGGACGGCTATAAGGCAAATCAACCGTCTTGAATACAGTTTTATCAATGACACTTTCATATGACTCTAGGTCAGGGTGGAAGTTCAGACAAGCTCCAGCACCACTGAGCGTGACACGGATACGCCTGAAGATCATTGCTGCTTTGGAGGCATTTCTCAGTAAGTGGTCATGCTCTCTTAAATCGACTTTGACTGTCTTAGTTTCTTCTACCACTGTCATACTGGACAACTCACAAACAAGACATGGTACCGTTCTTGTATGACCATAGCACTCATAGCTAGTATCCACACTCATATCAAAGGCATGACTTCTTATATGACCATAGCTCTCATAGCTAGTATCCACACTCACATCAACAGTGTGAGTTATCTCAAACTCCAAGTCTTCTCTATTTGAGTACATCACTGCCACAGCAGGAGAGAACGAAATATGAGAATATCGGTATTTTCCTTCTGGCCTTGATAATGCAAATCCTGTAGCCATTGGATACACCTTGAAGACTTCCTTCTGACTCATGCGAGGGGTCACCTGGAGTACGTTGACTCGGACACGATCAATCGTCAGTTGTTGGCGATTCAGAACAGCCAATTCAAGGTGTTCATGGCCAGTTGCAGCAATGCACTCAGTCAAACTCTCAAATGGGATAGTGCCAAAACGAATATGAAAGTACAACTGCTTTGCCTGCTTCAAAGATATATCTGAATGCTCATTCGTCCACTGATTGAGGACCTGGAGAAGAACAAGCTCTGCACTTGTGACATCCTCAGACTGAACAAGCATCAGCATTGTGTGATATGATAAGTGAGCGATATCCACAGACTGCGCTTGCACCTGCTCTAGATGACGAGCAATGTACTGTAGAGTTGGATGCAGTAGGCCTATGCCAGTACCTGTTTCAGGCCTGTCTTGTGCAAGGACACACAGCTTCACTACAGTCTCCAACAAGTGGCTGTCCCACTGACGGATCGCACTGCCTAACATGGCTGTCACCTCCCTAAAGTCGTAGAGGTGTGCTAACCCGTATATGTCTGGAATGGTAGCCTCCTCCACTTCAATTTCTTCACCATACACAAGAGCAATAACTGCCTTAAAGGACTCCCACCTGTACTCTTTCGGGGCTTTGATCTCCTTCTCTACACTCTCCTTCCAGTCTCCGCTGAACGTGCGAAAGAAGACATCAGAAGCGACCTTCAGCACTTCTCTGTGAGCTGGGAGCCTCTTCGTGGTCTCTTGGTCCACAAAGACCACATCCGCGTTGTCCTCAGTGTACCTCTCGCGAAGTTTGTTAACACTTGATACAGGACGTAGTTTCACCGTAGTGGTGCAAAGTCGCTTCGCCTCTGGTTCCTCGACAGCCAAAGCAGCCATATGCATATTGCTAGTGCACGTGCACTCGAAAATGGCCGACTGCATACTGCATGCAAGCTGCATAACTAAGTGAAAGTAAAGGAGTTTACATTGGCTTTTCATGCGCTGGTTAACGTTGCAATTCACAATAGTGAATTCTTCCTTTTTTTAGTGTTTTTGCTCTAGCTATACTGTTGCTAACTCCTTTGATACACCTTCTAGTTCCACTTTTCTGAGTAGCTGGTTTTTACTGAACCCAGTAGCCAGAATTCTGCTAGCTCTGTCACTATACATTTTCTCCACCTTCACTTTCATCACTCTCGCACAACTGGCTGCCTCTTCTAATTGTCCCCAGTATGTTTCACTGGTCCTCCACTGTAGGTGCAAACACAAAGCACAAGGTACTGAATGACATGACTTCAGGAGCAAGTTGTGGATGGATACAAAGTGGATTCTTGTTCAACAGACACGAGAGGGCTGGGTTAACAACATCTATATATGTGCTATGTGTGAAGCCCACATCTATGCACACATGATTTAAACAACTGAAATGGTCAAATCACAGTGTACACTACGGCAAACACTATAGCTCAGTAATACACTAAGCTTCAAAACATTGTCAACAATGTTATACTGTCGCTGTTGTTTTCAGCTGCAACACACAGTTTTACCCCTAAACTCTGTAGCACTGTGTCCCAGCATGTATGTCCTACATAAATCAACTGCATGCATACTTCAGTCCACAATATGCCCAATGCAATTTAATGGTGTTATGACATACCCATTGTGGTGTACACATTTCAACACAGTCCAAAGGTCCGTCTCTATGCACCAGTGCTTGGAGCACAGGAAGAGGATCAATCCAACGCATGTAAAGCGTTTGCAACTGAGGCATGGCCTGAACACAGCTGGCCACAGCCAGAGGTGTATGATCACCTAGTGTTGGATCTAAGGTAGAGAATCATAACATTGATTGCATGGTAATATTGACTGCATGGAAGGACCTTAAATTATGGGGCTCACAATCAACTCATTCATTTATATATGTACACATGCATCTACAACACACTGCAGATGGCTCAAAGGTATCATCAGCTATAAATAACTGTTGATGCAGTAGTTAGCCAGCCCCGAAATATTTGGTCCTATTTCCTTGAATACTTATCCAATTTCAATTTTAGCCAAAGAATCAAGCACAAAGGAGGGTCACAGGACGTTTTGGCTTGAGAGCCTTTGTCAATTGCTTGCAGTGTTACACTGTAAGCAGTTGACAAAGGCTCTCGAGCCGAAACGTCCTGCGACCCTCCTTTCTTCAAGCTGCAGTATCGCTCATCTAATTATTTGCTAAATCTACAATCACAGCTATGAGCCTCTACCAAATCAATCAAGCACAACAATATCAATTTATCAAGACAGCCATTTTATCTAATCAGTGACAACATAAAAAAGGGCCACGGTATTGCAGTAGCAGATGGTGCTCTTTCAGGCGTGAATTAGGCTATGGAGAAGATCAGTGAATGGAAAAACACTAAAAATGACAACTTGAATGCTTAGCAAGGGACCTGAAAGTAGTAGCTAGCAGGCTGATGTGAGCCTTAATAAAAAACCATGAAAAACACTTCTCCCTGGGGGAGGATTTCCTGGACCCTTGAGCTCTACAGGCTGACCTCTTCCTGGCCCCCTCCCCCATCCCATTTCCTACATTTGCCACTGGTACTAGCTTTGCAACCAAGCAGCCCCCCAAGACCAAGCATGCTTAGTTGCCACTGGCTTCATACAAATGTAACTAGTAGGTACGCATGTGGTATGGTGTAGTTAAAGGCATGCAGTACTGATAAACTCACCTGCAACAGCAAGATCTTCTATAGAACAGTTGTCTTTGACTCCATTCAGAATAGAAGGAAGCTGGGCTTTGTCAGCAGTGAGTCGGAGTACCCTCAGATGGCAATGTGCGACCTTCTCCTTCAATACACTGCTGTCAGCTAGCTGCATGGACATAATGTACAGTGAAGCAGGGAGGGAGCAGTGTGCATTATTGTGTGGATCAGAGTATAGCAGCAATGTTGACAAGAACGGAGAGATACACTGACAAATCCATTACACAATGTGATGCATGTCAAACTGGTTCACATCACATTTCGCCACACAGTAAGGCCATTACCTTATTTTATAGAGAAAAATGGACAATTTCCATAAGGCAAACAACCCAAGTAATATAGCATTTAACAATCAGTTGTTTGGTGCACACGCCAATAGCTCTGGCAGCTGACTACAGCACTGTACTCCTATCAAAAGTACTGTAATAAAATTCAGGGGGTTTGTTACAGTTATATCTGTGAATCAATTGTTGCGATACTGCATGATAGTCAATAGTGATTCATTTCATATGCTACTCTAGCTGCCAAGAAATGAGTGTGACATAGCAAAAAGCTAGGAAGGCCTACCACAACACACATGATGTAGCGTGAATCACAGCCATCACATGTAATTATCAGGATTTGGAACCACATAACCAGAGAGATCGACCAACTTTGTAGTGCATGCAAAAATGCTAACATGCAACTACTGACAGGATAGCATTTGCATGACCTGCATATAACATGGCTGACAGCTACAATTATATAGTTACGATATGGTTACTGTATATAAGCACTTCTTACGTACTTCAACAGTTTGGAAGGGGATAAGATCCAATTCCTCTAATGATTTGTGGTCAAAGATCACAGCCAGTGCCTCTGAAGTGGAAAACTGTTTGGAGCCTTGCTCCACAGTCAGCTCTAATGTCTTTAGCGAAATAGCAGCCTCACACAGTTCCCGGGCATCTACATCCAGGAATAAAGTTGAAAACACAACTCTACATAAAGGGCTATATACTTCACAGACTTAAGCTAACATGCAACTACTAACAGGATAGCATTTGCACGACCTGCATATAACAGGGCTGACAGCTACAAGTAGTGCATTGCACTCACTTTCAGGGGAAAACCAGTCCACACGCAGTGTCAGCGACTGCAATAGAGGATTGGACTGTACAACTAAACACACATGATGGAAACTGGTGGGGGGTACAGGATGGCATAAGTGCAGTTCTGTCAGGTGCTTACACTTAGTGAGGCAGTGACTAAGAACCATGGTGTCAAAAGGAGTGAAGTACAAATCAAAAGTAAGACAGGTGTTCAACTGAGTGACAATGCTCTGTGTGAGGGACTCATTTTGAGACTCAAACAGAGTATGAAACCCATACAAAAGGTGAGGATTGTTATAGTCACATTTTGATGGTAAGTCAGAATGTGAAGTGAAGATGGCACTGATCTCTGATGACTTGAACTGTGTCAGACCAGCAAAGAATTTCAGGACAACAGCAAAATTGGGGTTATGATGGTTTGTTCTCCAGAAGGAAACTTGTTCTGCCTTGGGCAATGAAGCGAGGTGGTAAGCGGCAAAGTACTCCTGCTTCGTAGTGTGACTGAAGCTAAGTGTACTCGATAAACCATTTTGATCAGGGTGCAAGTGAAGTAAGCCTAGAAAGTATGAATCCTCAAGGATCACATCATGCTTGATTGTAGCACCGAAAACATCACGCACTTCTTCTTCTTGGAAAATGTAGTTGGGAGTGTCCTGTGTGAGGCCAATGAAGGCAAGCTTACCGAGGTTGGACAAGAGTTCTGCAATGTCATCAGGTACGTTAGTGAGTGACGGGTCAATACGTGATGATTTCTTCACTTTCTGTTTCTCTCGAGTGACGGTCTTGGCAATTGACGAGTTGTAGCATGCGGTCATTGTTGCAGGGAATGCTGCCTTGCCTTGAACACCATGTTCATAAATGCAACAGAAGATAAATAGGTTCATTGGGATGTAAGCACCTCCCATGAGGTCTGGACGAGCCCTTAGATTAGACAACATGACTTTCCCTTTGCCTGGCTCACTCTTGAAGAAATCTTCTATGTACAACTCGACTGATTCCTCATCAAATCCGAGAATCACGTAGAAGGAAGTGCTGTGCTCTTGCAGAAGGGGGCATGCACCAGGTCGGGTGGACACAATGATATGTGCTTGGGGCAGTAAACGACCTTCCAAAAAGGCTGCTAGAAGGGAACCATCAGGGCTATCCATTAGGCCACGCACCTCATCGGCTCCATCAAAGATGACAAGAACACCTTTTCCTCGAAGCTGCAGCATTTCTGAAACGATTTCAGAACAAGACTCATCAGAGATGTAGTACTGGAGAAGTTGATTCAAGCCAGAATTATATGGGGTGGAGTTATTCAGAGCTTGCGACACTGCTTTGTCACGCAGTGGGAAGAAAAGAATGAGTGAGAAATCACTGGGTTCATCATTGGCCACTTTCTGACACATATGTTTGAGGAAAGTGGTTTTACCTGTGCCAGGCTGCCCGTAAATTACCCTGATTCGACAAGGTCCTTTATGAAGAAAGTCTCTGACTGTCACTAGTTCGGTAGCTCCCTCGGACAGTCGAACACCACAGTCACGGTATTGTTTGAGAATCTCATTGTCATCTATGTCTCCTTTCTTTCTGGGTTGAGGGTAATTCTGCATTATAGCTACTTTGGTGAACTGTGGCCTGTGCATACTGTCTGTGAGGTCTTGCTTGAATGTGTCATAAACAAGTGATCTTGCATATTGGAATGCCTCTGGAAGAATAGACCCCAACTCAATCTACAATAAATGGGGAGGGGAAAATTATCTGATAAGCCAATTAACCGTTCAACTTGCACCTACATTTCTAAAGTGGTTTTTGTTCAGTCTTATACACATGCTTCGGTTGACCAGGTATGTACCTCACCATTTTCTGAAGATATTTCTGGTTTTGTCGTGAATTAAAGTGTGCACTTGATCATACAAAAATGAATGTGACTTCATTCTATACGGAATGTATCAGTCATCATTTGCATGAACCAAAGAACTGATGACTAATCTACGGTGGTATCTAAGTTTGTTTAAGAGCTGTCATAGCTATCAGGTAGTTCTACAGAGGAAGGATTGTCTGGCAGCAAATAGATGAGTTAACTCAGCTTGTGGAAAGGAACTGTCTCAGTTGGGAATGCCACATTTTAATTCATGTGACACACTACATCTCATACCAATGTCCATTGAGAGGACTGCTCAGGAAGGTCTGGTGAATAGGATCTAACAGATGATCATGAAGAAGAGATACAGCCTAAAGAGATGAAGTCAAAATCCATAACTGAGGAGAAATATAAAAGGTTAAAGGTTGTTGATGAGTTGAAAGCTAGCTACATATAGCAGGACTTAGTACTTACACATCTCTGCTACTAGCAGTAGAGATAGACAACTATGTTTACCCCGTGCGCGATTGCGCAACAGGGGTTATGCATTTGGATTGTGTGTCAGTTTGTCTGGCGCACTTTTTGGGCTGTTTGTGTGATTAAGGCACTTTCAAGGCTCATGTAGCTCCTGAAAGATAGGTTTCACAAAAAAACAGCCTGTATACAATCGAGGACTGCAACAACCACGCAAAAGCTATTAGAACGGCTCTTTCTAGTCTTTTGCGGGTCGATGGTCCATCCCCTTCCGCACCTCTGGGCGCTTACAGGACGGTCTAGCAAGCCAGACTAAACGGTCAGTGGCCATAATTATGCGGAAAGAGTTTGCTTTATATAGCTAGGTCTACACAGTCTCCACGTGCACGGGGTATGGTCTCTATGAGGCCTCGTTTTCTGCATGTGCTCAGCATGCCCGGTGATGTGGCACTGTAATAATGTGCTATATGCTTCACTGTAGGTCACTGAGGATTGTAGCAGAATAATCGTTTACACAATGAGGTAGGTTGAATGTTGTGGTCTGTAATGAAAGGGAACTAATTGTTTTGATTGGCTTCATTTGTATGAAGGATCCCAGTTGCAGCTTTGAATTAGGCACTACAGCTACATGCATACTAGATATGCAAATGCTTTCCAAGAGGTGTCTCTAACTCTAGATCATAAGGCTCAAGGGTATGACACCAATACATTGACAGCATTGTCAATTGCTTGTTCAAAATGACGTAGTGAATCAGTTTAGCTGCTCTTCTGCATGTTATCTGCATTTCAGAAAGACGTCTATCCATGAGAATGCTCACCATGGCTTAGTTACCTCTGTCAGAGGGAGGCCCAACAGAAAAGTACTGACATCTTACAACATTTGCACAGATGGACATCAAAGTGGGTATAAGGAGGAAGATTCTGAACAAAACAGTAGGTACAATAACCCCGTACCCATGCACATGAAGCTGTGGCCTACTTCAGCAGGCTAGCTCTAAACTGCATCGAACTGCTCTGAGGTGAGGGAGAGATAATACTACTGAAGGGCACTGTGTCCTTCGCAACCCACATGTTCCTTTTTTGACTTCTTTGTATACTTCGCAGTTAACATAGATCAAACACATGCCGTGTGACTTTTAATAGCGAACACAGTGAAGCGACCACACTTATGCACACAACCACTGATAGTATTAATAACCATACAAGCACCATTACAGCTGTTATATGTGTGTGACAGAGGTTAGCTCATGTTACCCTTGAATTAACTTTGAATAGAATATTGACTCAATGGGGTTTGTTAGGAAGGAAATTTTAGTCACTGCTTATTATTAACATAAAATGCACACCCTCACCATGCAGACAAAATAATGCAAATAGCCACAATACTTATACTTAATTGGTAGGGTACGTACCTGTTGTGATTTAACAGCGATCCTTATTATTTACCCTAGTGATCAAATAATATGCCATTGTCAATGGCAAGATATGCTTGGTATCTAAAGTACCTTGAAGTCACCAGAGATGCTGCTAGTTGCATGGCTCACTATATTATTTCATGTACAGAACAAATATTAACTCAATGTACAACAACTCACTGGCTCAATTTCGTTCTCTATAGCTAGTCTGTCAGCAACAACACCGAGGCCAGCTCTCTTCAGGGCCTCCAACAAACTCAACCAGCTGACGACCACACTCGTGTTCCCATTCCGCCAGAACATGACAGCCTCAAAGCAGGCATCCTCCTCCTGATGAGGGTTGTTACCTCGTGCTGTCTGGACCTGAGGAAGGGGCACTCCCAGGTAGGTACACACAGCTGGCCACTTGTCTCCAGCCTTCTGACAAACATGAGTACGGATGTCAATCTCTGTTGGCTTTGATTGGAGAAAATCTGTAATAGCATTAATTAGGAGGAATGAGGGTAATAGATGCAGCTAGCATTCAAATACAGTACAACAATGCGACTAGCTATAGCACAATTACTGCGTCCTCTCAAAAATACGTCACCCCTTGTGAAGCAAAAGGCATGTCATTTGGAGCCATTAGAGCTGGAATAGAGAAGACCATCGAAGGCGACAAGTTGTCACAGGTTTGGGATAAAACATTAGAGTGAAGACGAATCATTAGCGCGCTGTCATAATGGGCACTCCACTGAATTGGCCACTTTCCTTTTGACCATGCAAAAATTCCAGGCTACTGTGCACGTCTTGCAATCCCTTAAGTCCACTGTTGCACCAGCTGAATGAAATGAACAGCGCCAGCATACTCAGCTCAAGAAGGCATATACACACAGAAACAAAGCCAAAAGCAGCAACTAGCATCAGCTTTGTTCCCATAGGCTGTCTGATTGCAGCCACTTACAATGAGTATTAAGAACGCTTCCTGTACATAATGAAAATTAGAGCCAAATGGAAGAAATTAGACAGACAGGATAGTAGTCATGATTAGAGTACACTTGATCAGATTTTCCCCTTAAGAAAATGAGAAAGAACTTTTAGAGCAAATACGGTACTTTATACAACTTGTGAAACCACTGCAAATAGGGTGCAGTTCAATATTCTGCCACCCATTTTCCACCACCACATTTAGCAGTATGAGGACACTTGGCTAGTTGCTACTGTCGCATTGTTTAGGAACCGGCATATATCAAGAAAATAGCCAAAATGCATATTTATAATTGTATGTAGTTCACCCAATGGTTGTATGGCCACCAAAGCAATTTGAAAGGAGGTTGCTGTGGTCAAAGCACACAAGCCACACACACACACACAGTAACAGATGAAGCTTGAAAGCATTAGCGGTTACACTGTATCTTTTGCAAAATTAAGATGTTGTACCTGAGCTGGCTGTAGAGAAAGAGTGTAGCATTGGCCAATTTATCATGCTGTCCGATTGTGAAGCCATACCAGCAACTACGCTGTTGCAATACTGAAACAACCACTGCAGCTACTGCCCTCAACTACATAGAACAAATATACAATTCACTTAAGCCCAAAGCACCCATTGTATTATAGGTTGGGTGTGGTATCAGAATTCGGCCAGCATGGTACTTCAGCCATGCCGGCCATTCTCGTGTTCCGAAGGGTGCCCGCATTATAGGGGTTCCACTGTATTTCAGATTGAATTATGATGCTGCACCGTACACCTACTACCATTAGCTACTGTATCATGGGAACCAGTGGCAGGCACAAAATAAGACAGAGTGCTCTTTGGGGGGCTATAATTTGGCAGATTCCGAGTCCATATATGAATGACATCACAGAATATGGTGGCACATTCGATGGTGACAATGGAGGACTACTTAGCTTATCTCCCAACAGTGCTCTCTCTTCAGGGCTGTAGCCAGTGTAGGTCTAGCAAGGTGATTCTTGCCAAGCTTTGCTTCTGCCTCATCAAGTACAAGGGCTAGTCTCACATTTTTGTTCATCTATTCTCTCTCCTTTGAGAGAGAACTGCAAGTGTGCAAAGAATCTTCCCTCAGTAGATGTTTCGGTATGGTCACATCGATTGCAAATGTATATAGCTATATGTAGATTGTTCTCATTACACTATACTGCACATCTTGTGCTATGCATGACTATGTGTAATACCGTGTACACTGGCATAACTGTATGCAGCTAGAAATACGTATTGGTGGGTTATTACATTTGGAGGATTTTCCAGAAAGCACCTTGCCAATGTGTTAGGAATTCCTTATAAACAAAACCTGACATCTTAGGTTTCTATGTGGGCACTAAGTAGGCTGTCCATTAGTAGTGTGTGTGCTTTGTTCAAATTGAGATGTGGAAAAGAGGAACCAAGACTGTGACAGAATTACCCTAATGAAGGTAACTAACATTGCACCATAGAAGGGCTAAAAAGCCCATGGCTAATGAATAACTAAAATCACGAAATATTTCGCTACATGCAGAGTGAGCAGAGGCTCTGTGACCTAGCTATGCGCATGCCAAATAGCTACTGTTGTCCAGCTATATATCCCGCCTTACCGGACAGCTCAACGTCCGTCCTCTCCCTCTTGGCAGAACTACCTTCTGCTGAGACGTCTACCTGTGATGATCCCGAGGCCCTCTTCTCTGCCATTGAACATGGAGGCACCTTACATTTTGGGATTTCTGTAGTTTTCCTAGAACGGATGATGTCATACCTAACTATAGATTTCCGAGCGATAAGCGGGTAATACCCCCACGTGTGCCCAAAATATGGAGAGCATATGTAAACGTTTGCTTTTGACATCAATGATTCAAGCAGGAGTAGTCAGGTGATCTAGAGCATTTCTTCTACCAGCAATAATAGCTCATACAATATTCAGGAATTACTCCTTCAATTCAGGACGGAACGTCACGGAACTGGTAGGGTAATGAAGAGGCGTAGATGGCGAGAGTAACTTGGTCGAGCGAAATTTTGTTTAAAGTCATTCCGTCCGAGTTCTTGCCACTTTTACGGTCGCCGCCATATCTAGCTAATAGGTAGGGAAAAGATCGTGTTTTGTTGTCCATAAACTCATCCTTCAATTTTCTGACAATCTTCGCAAAACGTGGAAGAGTATATCACGGCAATCCGTGGGGTGACCTAAGGTGGTTAGCGCCTTCGCCGCTGGACTCCTTTAGACGGGTATTCAACTAGTAATACTAATAATTGGGAATTTAGCCGATTCAGTGTTTCTTCCTTCATTATTATGCTGTGGTTGGACAACTGGCGATATATAGTAGGTGTTCTTTAACAAGCACCATACTAACTCCTTTGATACACCGTCTGTTTCACTTTTCTGAGTAGCTTCTTCTTGCTGAACCCAGTAGCCCGAACTCTGCTAGCTCTGCCACTATGCATTTTCTCCACCTTCACCTTCATCACTTTAGCACAGTTGGCTGCCTCCTCTAACTGTGCTCAGTATACTACACCAGTCCTCTCCTGTAGCTATGTACAAACACACAGCACACATACAGGTAATGAGGTGACATGACTTCAGGGATAGGTTGTGGATGGACACAAAATGGCTGTTCAGCAGACGTGAGAGGTGGTGAAGTACACGTCCACTCACACATGCTATAACTATTAGTGTGCATGGTGAATTGGTGCAACTACAGTGTAAACTATGGCAAACTCAATCTGGCTGAATAGCAAGTTATAGGACTGCAACGGATATTAGGTATCCACACATCCAGATATCTGCTGAATAATTTTATCAGTCATGTAATTGTTCCTAGTGTGTCAGCTATTCTAACTAATAGCCTTTGAAAGTTTTAACCATAAATTTGTTTAAATAAATAAGTTTGACTTAAAGTGGGTACTAAATAGGTTGTCCATTAGCGATGTAAGATTGCCAATGGACAACCTATTTAGTATATCCACTCAATCTACATACAATTAAGTGTAAGAATGGCCGGCCGCACTGCAAGTTACTGTTTACTCAAACTTAATTTGTAGGAAGAGGAACCATAGATTATCTAATCTGCATGAACACACAGTGACAGAATTACCATAGTGAAGGTAAGCTACCATGAGGGTGAACGAATCCATGGTTAATGAATAACGAAAAACATGAAACATTTTTGCTGGTTTCTTCAGTGTTTAACTAGAGTGGGCAGAGGCTGAGTGACCTACTGTATAACGATCAAGTGCATGCAAAAATACTGCTGTCTATCCCAGCTTACCGGACTGCTCAGCATCCATCCTCTTTCTCTTGGAAGGAATACCTCCTGCTGAATTGGCCTGTGATGATTCCCAGACCTTCTTCACTGCCAATGAACAGGAGGCACCTTCCACCTTCCATCCGGACTCCTGTCATTGTAAGATGTGGACATTTCCAAGAATGGATGATGTCATACCTAACTATAGATTTCCATGCATAAAGCAGGTAATGCATACTACATGTGTGTAAAGTAGAACCTCCCTTAAACGGGCACCATGGGACAGGGCAGTGCCCGTAACTCAGAAATGTCTGTGTCAAAGAAATACTGTACCAACAATAAGGTTAAAATGCAATGTATTTACCATAATTACAATTAAACTGTAATACAGTACACATATTAAAAGTTTTTAAGTTATAATTTTTTGGATTTTAATGTAATATTTTTGTACACTCAAAATAAATCACTAAGAGAAGCAATTACATAAGAATAATATAATAAAATTTCTAATTACTAGTACTGAAAATGGGCAGTGCCTAAACCACTGCACTACTAAATGATTGCTGCTGTAATTTTTATTTTATGCAAACTTTTTTTCCTGCCCAGTAGAGGGAGGTGCCTGCAACTACAATGTCTGGATAAGGGAGGCTCAGCCTAATTGGGAGTCTCCCAATTAGGGTTATATGTTTGCTGTTTTCTGTTGTCATGCAGGAGTGATAGGTGATAAACCAGTAATAATAATTAGGATTTTATCATTCTGTGTTACTTCCCTCATGATTAGCTATGCAGTGCAGTTGGTAGCATGTTGTGCCCATGCTAGGCAGTACCCTACAACCTATGTACACTGATGATGCATATTTGTATGCTGAAGAACTTCTTTGTGGCTAGGTTCTTGCATGCTGGATTGATTAGGAAAACCACTAGCCGGTAGCTTGAAATCTTTCTCAAGTTACCGGCTAGTGTGGTTTCCCTAATCAATCCAGTATTTGTATGTTATATAAATTTAAAATTCAAACATTGATTGTGTTATCAATAACTCTGAGTGAAGCTTGCATGAACTACGTATAGTGGTACTTTTGCTGCTACAACACTTTGAGTTTACTATCATGATCATGCTAGCCACCAGTGATCTTCTAGACTCATGTATTGACCACACTACAGTCTCCTACCAGTATGCAGCTGTTCCATGACCACATATGTAAAGATGGAATTAGGGTCTCAAAGCATGTTCTATTATGTGTGCAATTATCCCAAATGGGCCCTGGGGACCCTTCACTTTGACCTGCATGTTCTCTCAGCATACACGGGCACAAGGGTCATATACGGTATAGCTACTATAGGTACTAGCTGCCTTGGGACAGCATGTGAGGGTAGTGAAATTATCTAAAGTACACAAGCAGCTCTCAGACATCCAGTCTCAACATACTCCAGCATTCAGTTATGCAACTCACTGCTAAACCTTTCACACTGGGCCTTTACTTGATTTAACTTCATTAGCTGAATTTGGAGGGTGCTTTTATTAATTTAGAAATTTTTGCGCATACAAACTTTTTGCCTCTATAATAATTCTTTGGGTGAACAGTTTAGTGATATTTGCATTACTTATTTACATTTCATTTCTTTCATCAATTTGGAACCTTACGGAAATTGAATAATTATACTGCATAATTTGTGATTTGTGGTTGAAAATGAAATATCTTGCTCTGTCAAAGATGGTATAGCATGCGTTCACTGATCATTTTCATGCTGCAGTAGTCACATTCATAGATTTGTCGTGCACCGCAATTGTAACATGGCTTGAATGATTCACCAAATTTGCTTGCTGCATAATGCATACAGTAATGATTGTAAATGAATGAATAAACGATTTTCAAAGACACATTATAGTATTATATTTTAGTAGTACATGTATGCAAATGTAATAGTATGAATGACATTGTTTAACTACAATTGGATGGAATCATACATAGTAAGTATGAGCCATAGTAAGCTGTTAGTGCACTGCCTAATTAATTAAACTTTACGTCTCACAATATGTGTGTGTGTGTTTCTGCTTCACTTGCACGGGAGCTCTCTACGGCTGATGCGCCCAGGAAAGGAAGTACACGAGTAGCTTGCAGTGCCGCCATTCTTGCATTTGTATGTAGATGACACATAACAGATGCCACGGGTAGCAATGAAGGCACTTCTATATCTGATCATTTCAGCATTTGGAAGTTCCTCAGGTGCTTCACAGGGACCTATACCAATGAGGAAGCAGTCACTATAAATCTGGCAGTTGCAAGTAGCGCTACATGCAATATAGTAGGCTGCCATGCAATTAAGTAATCATTAAAACTACGCCAAGCACTGGATGATTTTGCTCTTCCTCACACTATGAAATAAATACGTTCATGTTGTTATACTTGCCAGTGCACAGTATGTAGCTACAGTATTTACTTCTATATGGCTATGTACAATAGCAAGAGTGATATCAAATTTATATCAGTATGTGGTGTATAGACTCCCACAACTCACATGAAGTCGGCAGACATCTGCTGCTGAATGGAACTGGTTTAACGTTTCCTTTCCAACAGTAATAAAACTTGCGTCCAAGGAGATGGTACCCATCATCACACTCCACTGTGTACGTTAATTCCGTTCCATTAGTGCAGTTACCTTTAATGATACGCCCATTTGGGATGACATCAGGGATAGCAGGACAGGTACCTACAATAATTCATAGGCCAACATACTGTATTAATCACGTTTTGCTGTGAGTCACACGGGCTCATGGGCTGTACATACGTAGCAGTTGGTACATGTGCACCATTTTTATGTGGTTTGAGATGAAGAACATGAGACAATTGTAATAATACTGAAAGACTGAATTATATACACATTTGCAGTAGCACCAAATTCTTACTCAACATTACTAATAGCAATTATTAGACTATTATTATCTGGAATAAAGTACAGGCAACCCTGTGTATACATTTAGAAATACCATTGTATGATTTTAGTAATATGTAAAATTAAATGAATAATATATTGAAGTTACATAGTGATTGCTGTCCATGTAGGCATGAGGTAAACTTACAGCATGGGGTGGGTTTACTCCAGGTTCCATTGCACTGACACACTGCAGTTGTGTAATTCTCACACAGTTCATACCCAGAAGTCACATTCCATGTTTTCTCCGACAGTTCATACCCAGTGGTCGCATTCCATGTTTCCTCGCACAGTTCATACCCAGAAGCCGCATTCCATGTTATCATTGTTCCTGCCATATATTTTCCTTCCTTCTCTTCAGATAGGTATCTTGTAGTACCACAGTGAATTTTGGAGGCATAACCTGAGGCAATGTTAATAAAATGAACATACACTTCACTTTATTGCACAGGATTATATCAAGAGGAAACACCATGACTCTTCTTACAGGGAATTGGATCTTCTTGCATGCAACAGCCAGGAATTGGTTCACAAATGCCATGAGGATTGGCATCCTTGTTTTCAAATGTGGTGAAATCACTGCTCCACTTGCACTGAAGTCTTCCACTTATGATCAGACAAGTGCATGTGTCTCGCACAAAGCCATCAAATATTCTATGACAGGCTGGACAGGACCTTACCAAGTGTGTGCCACATGTGTAGTTACCATTTTCATCAGGGTACCCTGTTACCACACCATTCTCTGGAGGCACTGGGTCTGAGCATACCTGCATATTTTCTGTGGCTAATGTATGGTGACACATATACAGAATGGCAAAGAGCAGTTGCATGGTTAATTATAGAAGTTTTCTCATATTGAGGTAAAATGGTATTACTGTACAAGACTTTGACAGTACCCATTACTTTAATTAGAGACTGAATATATTATAATGTCAACATTGAAACTCATTGTAATATTATAGATTGCATGTTGTAATAGTGTCAGCTATACATGGCAGCATCACCAGTATATATTCTCTACAAAGGCTGAATCAGAGGATATTATATTATGCAGTTGTTTACATAAACTGTTGAGTGCATATGGTGGGCTCACTGATGCACTGTGGCAAAGGATCCCATATTCCATTGGCTCGCAAAAGGTGCTCTTCTCTATATATATGGTAGCATGGCACAACACATGCCAGGGATAGCCAGGCAATGCTTCCATCCCCTACTACGTCACATGTCAGATAGTCGTCAAGGTTCGGGCCAGGAAGCTGTAGGTCTGTACGTCCTTCACAAGGTGGTGGAGGGAAGTCACATGGCCATACACCAGGCTGGATTATATCATGGCAGGATGGGACAGGAGCTGAAGTCAAGTCTGTATAAGGAGCATTGGATGACATACATTGATGACTATTAAATGACTAAACAGAGACTGCTGTATGTTAGTGATAACTAACTAACAACTGCGAGAAATAAACACATGCATATTACAGGGTGCAATTAGGGGGACCCTAGTATTTAAGCCCCATCCCCCTTTCAATAATCCCCCTCCCCATTGAAACTTTAGCTAGCCATATGGCAACATTATGTCTCTCCCCCTTTAATTCTTGGAACCTAAGTTTTGCCCCCTTGAAGAATATTCTAAACACAGCACTGATTATGTAAGTTGCCCTAGACACAAACAAACATAGCAGTAGTTATATATTATATGTACACAAGTCACTAACCATGACTAACTGCCGCACTCAATCCCAGCAGTACTGCTGCAACTGCAGCAAACTGCAATAGCTGAAACATTCTCTTCACCGCTAGTTTAGGTAGGCTGCACAAGTACAACAGACAGGAACATACTTAGCTGTTCATATGAACATTCAGTGAATACCAGTTCCAGAAATGTGAAGACCTACACACAGAGAGCTCTTGACTTTTCTTTCTGCAGCCTTTTATAGTTACGCAGCTCCTTGCAATTCTCACCCGAAGTTTACTGTTGCTCTGCAGTGGCTACTGACTAACCAGTAACAATCCTTTTATATCCACAGCACAAGGTTACAGAATACATATGGAAGAGAGAACACTATACATTGTCCTAGCAACCATAGGAGGCCTGATTAGGTTGCCATGTGCTGTTACCTAGCAACCTAATTAGAAATGCAAAGCAAAGGATACAGCGGATTTATGCAATCATGCAACAGGTTCCCCAAACTGTGGGTAGTCGTTACCTAGGTTACGAACCAAAATTGTACACAACTATGATGTCACACAGTCCGTATCCTAGGTAACAGCTGCCCAAGATTTGAAACTGTTGCAAGATTGCATAAATCCGCTGTACCATGCCTACGCAGCCCAATTGACAATTGCCTAGTGGTTTTGTGGTTTTGCTTTCAAAAGCATTTTACCTTTCTTTTTGTAGCTATTACTAGGAGCAACATGTATGAGATCGACACTGTTAATTCTGCAGGTGTATTTCCATCTCATGATCACACACCAGTGCACGTTGTTTCAGCAGCCAAAGCTGTTTTGTCAACGGTACAAAACCCCACTTTACTCCTGACCCAGACAGAGGTACCCATAGGCTGGGTCTGCCCACAAATGAAGATTTACTCTTATTTTCTCCTGCCTGAGTTAGACCCTGGGTCACCTCACAACAGTTTCTACTTGACCCAAGTGTCCTGGTGTCTGCACCATACAGGCAGACCTATAATGGATACTAGCAGCTGCAGTCTGTGGACTTAAACATAGAGATATCTGCTCAGTACTATGTATGATGCAATGTGCATTGCAAATGTATAGTGAACACTGTCTATTGTTGTGTCAATAATTTTGATATTTGTATGATACAGCTTTTTACAAGCTGATGGAGCAAATGCCAAGTTGCCAAATTGCAGTACAAAGCATTCTCATTCTAATCATTATTTCATATGACACTTAGTTTCCCATTTATGCACATGCATACATAATGCATACATAATAGCTGAAACTTTACAACAGTGTAGTCACTCCCACTTTCACCCACACAACTGCACCATATAAGATGAAAGGAGCAATGAAATACTATATATTACCTAGGCAAAATATGAAATACTATATATTACCATTGCCTTGCTTATTAGAATCAATAGAGCCCTTGTATACGTATACCCAAAGTTACAGATTGCCTAGCATGCACCCACATCCTAGCTCCTGCAGTCAGTGCATCCTGTTCAACAAATGCTTTTGATAAAGTTGCCAGGCAACTGTTTGCCCAGAGCAACTTATATGGCTGCTCCTCACCGGATGGTGTGTATGTACATAGCTCACACAAGTCCACTGCAGCTGAAATACAACTGTAGTGTAACTGCATCCTGTAGCCTATTGGTAACTGATAAAATACATTAATAGCAGATGTAATTCCTCACAAACACCAGAATCCAGTGTTTTGTATGTTTCATGTGGAGTACTGACAATGGATGAACATAATTTTTAGTTGTGCAAATTATGCACAGTTGTGAGATAATGTACTACAGAATAATATGCAGAACACATTGACTGTATATGTGTGGAAGCATGTGATTGAGGAAGTGCAGCTGCATCCTGCATGTGATGTGGAATACACTATGCATGGTGCAATCCGTATTTAGCAAGGTAGCTCAGGACAGTGTGTTCATGCAAGTGGCATGATGTCTCTTTGGCATGATTGAGGCAGTAGTAAACATATTTTTCTGAAGAAACCACAATTCTATTTCACTAACAATACTTGGTGACTTCTCACAAGAATGCTTCCTTAGCATGGTTCAGTTTGCACCGAAGGAATTGCTTCCTTCAATGTCATGGCACTGCATGTCCTAGGATATTGGCTTTCTCCATACAAAACTGTGCAGCCTCTAGACCTGCTACTACAAGGTGCAGTCTGATCTGTAATTTGTTACCAAAAACCTGCACCATCTCGTACACTGGAGCTTTGATTTTACCACACACTGCATTGTCTAGTGTATATGGTATATGAAATGTAACACTAAATAGCACAATGTGTGTGTACAAGCAATACCCATATTTGTATGTATGAATTTGCTAGGTTTTAGTTCAATGGACTATCCAGTTACAAGCAATACAGTTTTACAACATTACTAAATGCAGTTCAAAGCATTCTCATTCTAATCATTATGTCATATGACACTTAGTTTCCCATTTAGGCACATGCATACATAATTGCTGACACTTTACAACAGTGTAGTCACTCCTACTTCCACCCACACAACTGCACCATATAAGATGAATGGAGCAATGAAATACTATGTATTACCTAGGCAACCGCGCGTCATGCACCATCTTGTTACTGTATGAGTTAATACCATATTTGGTCATGTTAAAGTGGGACACATGTGAAAACATAGAAATTAGGTTGACAGGAGCGTAAGGCTTCTCCCACGTGCATAGCCGTACCATTGACCCTGACTAATGCAACCACATCCTGCAAAAGTACAATTATGTATCCAGGCAGCTACATTATGTACGTATGCAGACGTTCACGGGCTGCAAGCTAAGTATTTGTATAACTGTACAATATACATTTACTATATAATCCTGTAATATATAGTCTCAGGCAATGAATGATCATGGATCAAGGAGTTCATGTTCCATACACTTGTATGTGCATGCATGCAACAGAGGAATAATCTTCAACAAAAGATCTTCCAAAGATTAACTTAATGTGATATTGTTGAATGCAAAGGGAAAGTTTGTGGGTGCCCCAGGTATCATTATACTGGCATTATGTCTATGGTCACATGCATAAGTGTTTTATATCGCATCAAGTAAAAGAAGTGGGGTTTGCTGATGCTGCATAAATAGCAAAGTGCATATGACTCAAAAGACTTGGATTTGGCCATGTACTTATGCATGCAAGTAGTCACATGTATAGCAGAACATGTAAGGTGTTGGTCATTTGTAGCTAACTAATTTGAATTAATTATAACAAATTCAGCATGTACTTAGCTGAATATAGCTGACTGTCCCTTCACTGTGTGTGATTAAATCAATTTTTATTTCTTGAATCAGTAAAAATACATTTGCCAGTACAATACTTGAGTTCCTCTGTTCCTTTACTGCACCCTTTGTGCCCATGGCTATGTGAGCTTGTGATAGTTAGCAGGGATGATGTCATTCAGATATATGCCTATAGGGGGTTGTTATAGCTTGATTGTACATTGTCACCATGGCTATGCATGCTTTATAAAACATGCAGTCACAATTATATTCATTATTACTGTAACTGATCACTTCTAGGCTATACTACACTGATCAGGTAGGAAACAGTACGTCAGTTTGATGAATGCAATGTACATTGTATATACGACATATGGTTACCACAGCAACTCAATCATGAGCACACATATAATACACACACGTATGTACATTTAACTACTATAATATATACACACATCAGGAATGACCACAGTATAACTATAACTATAGTACCACAGCTACTTACTACATTCCTCCTTAATTGTTATCAACTATATATAAACATGTTTACTGCTGCGGCTGTAGTGAACTGCAATTGTTGCAACATACTCTTCACTACTGTCAGTTAAGGTACTGCACATATACAGCTGCAGGTACACCATCCAGCAGCATATAACTATGTCAGTGCATTGCAGTTTCAGTAATGCAAGCTCTGCACACATAGAGCTTTTGCGATTCCTTCTACAACCTTTAATAGTTATGGCTAGCTTCTTGCAATTCTTGTCCGAAGTAGCTGTTGCCAGGCAGTGGCTACAGACTAGCACATAACTATCCTTTTGTATCCACAGCACACCATGAGAAAGGGGTTAGTTCTCCAAGTACCAGCTTGATGCAACATGGTTTGAAACCTTGCTGCATGACGTTTTGACCAGATGCTCTGGTCTCGCTCAGGGCGACAATGCTTTAAGCCCTGAGGGTTCAAACGTTGGCAATGCTTCAAACCATGTTAGATCAAGCTGGTATTTGCAATTGGAGAAGTAGCCCGGCCCTTTCTCATGCCTACGCCAGCTGAATAGCCCTCACTTCATTAGCACACCATTTGCTTTGGACTCCCTCAGTTTAGTCCATAACAGAATACTTATGGAAGAGGAAACACTATACAGTACCTAGCAACCGTTGGATGCCCGATTAGGTTGCCATGTGCTGTTACCTAGCAACCTAATTAGAAAAGCAAAGCAAAGGATACAGCAGATTTATGCAATCATGCAACAGGTTCCCCAAACTGTGGGTAGTCGTTACCTAGGTTACGAACCAAAATTGTACACAACTATGATGTCACACAGTCCGTATCCTAGGTAACAGCTGCCCAAGATTTGAAACTGTTGCAAGATTGCATAAATCCGCTGTACCATGCCTACGCAGCCCAATTGACAACTACCTAGTGGTTTTGTGGTTTTGCTTTCAAAAGCATTTTACCTTTCTTTTGGTAGCACTATACACTGCCCTAGCAACCGTTAGATGCCTCATTAGGTTGTCACGTGCTGTTACCTAGCAACTTAATTAGAAATGCAAAGCAATGGACACCATGCCTGTGCAGCCCAATTGACAACTACCTAGTGGTTTTGCTTTCAAAAGCATTTAACCTTTCTTTTTGTAGCTATTACTAGGAGCAACATGTATGAGATCGACACTGTTAATTCTACAGGTGTATTTCCATCTCATGATCACACACTGTGCATGTGCTAAAATGAAAAATGATAATACTATGCTTCCGTGTTCCAGAAGCCAAGGCCTCGTTCATGCATGTGTAGCATCACCATTGCTGCACTACCCCCTAGCGGGAGATGGGTCTACTAAGTGTTTGGAGCAGGGGTGCACATGGTTCCAGCAGCCCAAGCTGCTGTGTCAACGGTACAAAACCCCACTCTACTCCTGACCCAGATAAGAGGTACCCATAAGCTGGGTCTGCCCACAAATGAAGATTTACTCTTATTTGCTCCTGCCTGAGTTAGACCCTTGGTCATCTCACAACAGTTTCTACTTGACCCAAGTGTCCTGGTTTCTGCACCATACAGGCAAACCTATAATGGATACTAGCAGCTGCAGTCTGTGGACTTACATAGATATCTGCTCAATACTATGTATGATGCAATGTGCATTGCAAATGTACAGTGAACACTGTCTATTGTTGTCTCAATAATTTTGATATTTGTATGATACAGCTTTTTACAAGCTGATGGAGCAAATGCCAAGTTGCCAAACTGCAGTACAAAGCATTCTCATTCTAATCATTATTTCATATGACACTTAGTTTCCCATTAATGCACATGCATACATAATGCATACATAATAGCTGAAACTTTACAACAGTGTAGTCACTCCCACTTTCACCCACACAACTGCACCATATAAGATGAAAGGAGCAATGAAATACTATATATTACCATTGCAATGCTCATTAGAATCAATAGAACCCTTGTATACGTATACCCAAAGTTACAGATTGCCTAGCATGCACCCACATCCTAGCTCCTGCAGTCAGTGCATCCTGTTCAACAAATGCTTTTGATAAAGTTGCCAGGCAACTGTTTGCCCAGAGCAACTTATATGGCTGCTCCTCACCGGATGGTGTGTATGTACATAGCTCACACAAGTCCACTGCAGCTGAAATACAACTGTAGTGTAACTGCATCCTGTGGCCTATTGGTAACTGATAAAATACATTAATAGCAGATGTAATTCCTCACAAACACCAGAATCCAGTGTTTTGTATGTTTCATGTGGAGTACTGACAATGGATGAACATAATTTTTAGTTGTGCAAATTATGCACAGTGAGATAATGTACTACAGAATAATATGCAGAACACATTGACTGTATATGTGTGGAAGCATGTGATTGAGGAAGTGCAGCTGCATCCTGCATGTGATGTGGAATACACTATGCATGGTGCAATCCGTATTTAGCAAGGTAGCTCAGGACAGTGTGTTCATGCAAGTGGCATGATGTCCCTTAGGCATGTCTGAGGCAGTAGTAAACATATTTATCTGAAGAAACCACAATTCTATTTCACTAACAATACTTGGTGACTTCTCACAAGAATGCTTCCTTAGCATGGTTCAGTTTGCACCGAAGGAATTGCTTCCTTCAATGTCATGGCACTGCATGTCCTAGGATATTGGCTTTCTCCATACAAAACTGTGCAGCCTCTAGACCTGCTACTACAAGGTGCAGTCTGATCTGTAATTTGTTACCAAAAACCTGCACCATCTCGTACACTGGAGCTTTGATTTTACCACACACTGCATTGTCTAGTGTATATGGTATATGAAATGTAACACTAAATAGCACAATGTGTGTGTACAAGCAATACCCATATTTGTATGTATGAATTTGCTAGTTTTAGTTCAATGGACTATCCAGTTACAAGCAATACAGTTTTGCAACATTACTAAATGCAGTTCAAAGCATTCTCATTCTAATCATTATGTCATATGACACTTAGTTTCCCATTTAGGCACATGCATACATAATTGCTGACACTTTACAACAGTGTAGTCACTCCTACTTCCACCCACACAACTGCACCATGTAAGATGAAAGGAGCAATGAAATACTATATATTACCTAGGCAACCGCGCGTCAGGCACCATCTTGTTACTGTATGAGTTAATACCATATTTGGTCGTGTTAAAGTGGGACACATGTGAAAACATAGAAATTAGGTTGACAGGAGCGTAAGGCTTCTCCCACGTGCATGGCCGTACCATTGAACCCTGACTAATGCAACCACATCCTGCAAAAGTACAATTATGTATCCAGGCAGCTACATTATGTACGTATGCAGACGTTCACGGGCTGCAAGCTAAGTATTTGTATAACTGTACAATATACATTTATTATATAATCCTGTAATATATAGTCTCAGGCAATGAATGATCATGGATCAAGGAGTTCATGTTCCATGCACTTGTATGTGCATGCATGCAACAGAGGAATAATCTTCAACAAAAGATCTTCCAAAGATTAACTTAATGTGATATTGTTGAATGCAAAGGGAAAGTTTGTGTGTACCCCAGGTGTCATTATACTGGCATTATGTCTATGGTCACATGCATAAATAAAAGCTGGCTGTCCCATGTGTGATTGAATCAATTTTAATGTGAGCTTGTGATAGTTAGCAGGGATGATGTCATTCAGATATATGGCTATGGGGGATTGTTATAGCTTGATTGCACATTGTCACCATGGCTATGCATGCCTTATAAAGCATGCAGTCATATAATTATTACAGTAACTAATCACTTCTAGGGGTAGGGTTAGGGTTAGGGTACCCTACCATCCAGCAGCATACTTATATAACTGTGTCGTGCATTGCAGTTTCAGTAATGCAAGCTTTGCACACACAGAGCTCTTGCGATTCCTTCTACAACCTCTAATAGTTATGGCTAGCTTTTTGCAATTCTTGTCCGAAGTAGCTGTTGCCAGGCAGTGGCTACAGACTAGCAAATAACAATCCTTTTGTATCCACAGCACACCATGAGAAAGGGGTTAGTTCTCCAAGTACCAGCTTGATGCAACATGGTTTGAAACCTTGCTGACGTTTTGACCAGATGCTCTAGTCTCGCTCAGGGCGACAATGCTTTAAACCCTGAGGGTCCAAACATTGGCAATGTTTCAAACCATGTTAGATCAAGCTGGTATTTGCAATTGGAGAAGTAGCCCCTTTCTCATGCCTACGCCAGCTGAATAGCCCTCACTGCACTTCATTAGCACACCATTTGCTGTGGTTTCCTTCAGTTTAGTCGATAACAGAATACTTATGGAAGAGGAAACACTATACAGTACCTAGCAACCGTTGGATGCCCGATTAGGTTGCCATGTGCTGTTACCTAGCAACCTAATTAGAAATGCAAAGCAAAGGATACAGTGGATTTATGCAATCATGCAACAGGTTCCCCAAACTGTGGGTAGTCGTTACCTAGGTTACGAACCAAAATTGTACACAACTATGATGTCACACAGTCCGTATCCTAGGTAACAGCTGCCCAAGATTTGAAACTGTTGCAAGATTGCATAAATCCGCTGTACCATGCCTACGCAGCCCAATTGACAATTGCCTAGTGGTTTTGTGGTTTTGCTTTCAAAAGCATTTTACCTTTCTTTTTGTAGCTATTACTAGGAGCAACATGTATGAGATCGACACTGTTAATTCTACAGGTGTATTTCCATCTCATGATCACACACTGTGCATGTGCTAAAATGAATACTAATAACACTACACTTCTGTGTTCCAGAAGCCAAGGCCTCGTTCATGCATGTGTAGCTATGTAGCATTGACATAGCTATGCCATGTCTACACAGCTCAATTGCCCATTGCCAAACAGTATTGCTATCAAATGTTTCTTTAAGCTTTATAGGAGCAGCATGAGATTCACATCATTATATATGCCAGTTATTTTACAGCTGCACTTCCACCTCATAACCACACACTTTAAAATGGATTAAAGCAGTTATTCTCCTACAAGTGTAAATGTTTGTTGCCCTATACTCTCACACTCTTGCTCATGACACGAGTTGTTGTATAGCTTCACAAGACTGCCTATATATAGCACCATCCCACATCCTCCTACAATATCAGCACATCATGTCCAACAAGTACTTTTAAAGAAGTTGCCAGGTAACTGCTGGCCTAGAGCAATTTATGGCTGCTCCACGTACACATGATGATGTATCAATATGCTCACACAAGTCCACTGCAGCTGAAATACAGTACTGTAAAGCAACCACATCCTGTGGCCTATGCTGGTAACTGATGAAATGCATTAGCAGATGATCGTGAAACCTGTTCCCTCACGAACACCTGATTCCAATGATTTGTGTTCTACATGTACTGCAGTACTGACAATGAAAATATGATTATTAGTTGTCCCCAGAAGGGTAAATTTATGTACAGTGATATGTGCTGTATTGTACGCATGCAGGAACACATTGACTGTATAGTTGTCTGGAAGCAGCATCATGTGACTGAGGAGCAGCAACTGTATTCTCTGCGCTCAGTGGCTACAGCATGCATATGGCCACATGGTGCAATATATTCAGTATTCCTTTGGCTTGATAGAGGCAGTAAACACTATTTCTATCTTGAAATGACCATAAGTTAACTACTATAATACACATCAGGAATGACCACAGTATATTACTATTGTTACTATAGTTTCACAGCTACATTTCTCCTTGTTATCCATTACATAAATTATTGCAATTAAATTACTACTCTGTTACACATCTGTCGTCATTGGCTCCAGTGATGGAGTGTCACCTTTGGTGGCCACACTCCTCTCTTTCCCCTTGCCACCCATCAGTACCTCAATAGTCAGTGGTTCCTCAAGATCGTTAGTAGCCATTGAGCCTCTGCCTTCACATTGCAATGTTTCCTCGTCTTCAGTGACCACTGGGATGAAGGATGAGCCCTGATAGACAGGGCGTTTACCCAACAGAATAGAGCCTTGAAAAGGGGGCATGTAAGCTTCCGGACCAGAGAGAGGTGTAGAGGGAGGCACTTGGAGAAGCGGGGTGGAGCTGGAACTAACGCCTCCAATGCTCGCAGTAGCACAAGACTTTCGGCTCTCCATTGATGCATTCTGCTGCACTTCAGGGTCAGTGGGTACTATTGGAGTGGAAGCCTGAAGAGGATAAGGGCAACGGCTGCTCAAAACAATGCTGTGAGCCATGTCACCAGTGTGGGGTTGCAATGCACCAGGGACAGTTTGGTCATGGTACTGGCTCAGGTTTGTCACGGTGTTAGCCAGCACAGTTGACTTTTCTGTGTCTGCTTCCTCCACAGTGGCTAGAATGGCGGGGACTGGAGTGGGAGAAGATGTGCCTGTGGTACCATGAGCCAGGGGGATGTTGGGAAGGGACAGACGGCGAGAAGATGTCGCCGAGTCCATAGAGATGACTGGCATTGGTGGCAGCTTCTTGGCAATTGTTCCCATATCTCTTATTACTGGCTTGTTAGGGGGTACAGCCATTTTGTTCCACAACCGATAGTAGTACCCTCTCAAAGCCAACAGCTCTGTGTGGTTGCCCATCTCCTTGAGCACACCATGAGAGAGAGTGAGAATTATGTCAAATTTGCTTGCCTGACTGAGACTGTGTGTGACTGCTACCACTGTCATCCCCTCAGAGACCTCCATGATCTTATTGAAGACAGCCTTGGCTGTGGAGGGATCAAGAGCACTGGTGACTTCATCCAACAGTAGGAGCTTGGGATTCTTCAGCAGAGCTCTAGCAAGAGCCAGACGCTGCTTTTGGCCATTGCTCATGGCTCCCTCTCCAATCAACGTGTCATAACCCCTAGGAAGCGAGTCAATCCATTCATGAATCTCTGCTGATTGTGTGGCATGCTCAATCTCATCTTCTGTTGCCCGTGGATTCGCAAGTAGCAGATTCTCCTTCACAGTCAGCTGAAAGAAGTGGGCATTCTGTCCTACTACTCCAATGGGCAAGGTTGAAATGGTTGCTGTCTTGAGGTTCTGGCCACAGACTGCAACGTCACCTTCCACTGGCTGGTACAACCCCATTATAAGCTTAAGGAGAGTACTCTTCCCTGAGCCAGCCTGACCCACAATTGCCACTTTCTTTCCTTGAGCAATGGAGACATTCAACTTATATAGCTGCCAATATGCACTGTTCGGAGAGTAGGCATAACAGACATCTGTCAGCTCCACGATATTGTAGTGGGGTATCAGGAAACTGCTAACTATTCTACTATTAGGTGAAATAGAAGCTGAACTGTCTTCTTTGCAGGAGTTGAGGATCTTGCTCATGCTCACCTTGGCATTCTGCATTGCTGGTACAAAGCTTCCCGAGACACGTAGTGCAGAGGAGGCACTGGCAAATAGAATGAAGCATGTCATGGCCACATTGAATTCAATCCAGCCATAGATCACCAGCATTGTGCCACCAACAAGCACCCCAGAGCTGAGCAGGACAGGGAGAAAGTAATGAGCAGCAAGAATAGCCTGCGAGTAGAAGATGGCCTTCTGTGCCTTTCTTCGGTATGTCTGACGGTGTATTCTGCTGTAACGTGCAAGCCAGTAATTGACAAGACCAAAAACCCTGTTCTCCATCTGTCCCTCCAGTGCCTCTCTGGCCACTGATGAGAGAATGTTTGTGGCATGGCCTTGAGCAAAGGTGTAGTGACCGAGGCGCCTGCCCAGAACAGTCAGCACAATCTCCAAAATGATAAATGCAGCCAGTAGAGGAATACCCACAGGCCATGCTACCACAAGAATGTAAGCTATGGATAGGAAAGCTAGCGTGATGCCTCGCACAACATTCACCAGTGCAAATCCAACCCCAGTCTCCACTACCGATACATCTTGGGAGAAGGTCGCCATGAGGCGCTCACGACTGGTCCTTGCCTCATTTGGAGACATCCTGTGCAAGCCAATGAGCATTTGTCTTCGCAACTGGCGAGCCACCCTTACAGCCATCACTGACAGAAGTGCAGACATGAACATCACAGAAGCAAAACGGATGAGGAGTGTTCCAAACAGGAGGCCAATTGGGAGGAACAAATCATACATTTGTGTCAAGTTCTGTCCCTGTGCAGCCATACTGGCTGCAAGGTCACTGACCTCACCAAATGCTATAGCATTGTACATGTATGATGCACAGTCCACCAGATAGAGGACTAGAATGAAGAATGCCACGCACCAACTCCCTCTCAGGGAGTACCTCAGGAGCTCCACTGCAAACCTAGGCATGGAGAGGTGTTGCTCACATCTTGCCTGAGATTGCACTTGATGCAGCCATTTCACTTCAACCACAGACAGTGGCTGTCTACCTAATGTTACCGCAGCATCTTCCATGCTCTCCCCATTAAGGTGCCCCAGCTGCCTCACCAACTCAGCCACTGAGCCTTTCCCAAACTGAGAAAGCACATATTCAACAAATGACCGTCCCACTGCCAGGTAAGTTGGCATCTCGGCTTCATTGATGGGAGCCGTCCAGTAGCGGCTCAGGAGAGCAGGGTACTTAGAAGACACCTCAGCTATCTCCATCATGGTTGGTCCGACTGGTGGTTTTTCCCCCATGCGCTCGGCTACACGGAACTGCAGCAAACTGAAGAGCCCATCCACTATGACGTTGCCTTCTTGAATCCCAGGACTGATGCGTTGGAGCTCTGAGAGGAAAGCAATGTGGATCAGGTGGTCTACTCCTTCAACATCATCTGCACCCTGTGGGTTGGACCTGAAGTGAGGAAAGGGAACATATATTAACCCTCATGTCCTCCTGCATGGTTTTAAAACCACTAACTTAGATATATTACAATCATAGGTACTTGTGCTTGATGACCTGAGCAGTGCACGTAGAGGTACTGTAGTGGTAGTTACCAAACACACAATTTGTGATCAGATGACAGCACGAATGCATACTGACATTTGACCCATGGTTTCAGTAAGAGAAGGTCAGAACTTGCAAGCCTAATGCACAAATTAATATTACGTACAATGAAATGGTCAGGCCACAAACATCTTGACTGACTTTCAATTAATGGGTGCACACTATTGGGACTATGATCCATTGCATCAAAACTATACAAATTCATTCGATTCAGCTGTGCTCCAAATATTACTGTGAAAGGGCCTATCAGTCTTGCAAATTTATGCCCTATTCACTGTACTACATTATAACATTCTGCCTTTCAATAGATACGTATGTAGTGAGGCATTCAGATATCAACAGGCTGGCATACATGACAAGCTGTCCCAATGCTACTGCACATACTATATCAGCAGTACTTCCTGTGGGTGATTTGATTCCGTTGAAAGAAAAACTTGCATCTTGGATTTCCAAAAGCCGAGATTAATTCAGTTCATAAGATGGCTGTAGATAGAGATACATCTACTAAATAAGCATTATTATCTTTGCTGAGTTTCCACTCATTCCATGTAGATGGCATTAACTTTGCCATGGCCTGTCACGGAAATTTTGGTCCGACGAAAATATTGGTTCGAGATTGGAATATTGGTCCGTTTCGTATAAACTGCATACATTCATACAGTGGCAGCACAGAACATGATGCAAGAGAAATTTCCAAACCTGGAAGGACTGCAGTCACCCCTGCTGAGTCAAGTAGATGGCTTCACAGCTATGATAAATTCTGGGGTGCAGATACATCACCTAAAGGATCATTGGGTGGCTTCTTTGTGTTTAGGTGGGCAGGTGTCTGTTTATGACAGCTCATTCAATAGAAAGTTATCAGTGGAGCTTACACATCAGCTGGCAGCAGTGTACAAGCTGAACGCATGTGCAGATGCAGATCATCGCTCTTACTTGGTGGTGAAGACACCTGTCGTGCAACGCTAACTTGGGGGCAAGGACTGTGGTGTGTTTGCAATTGCATTTGCGTACCATGCCGCAAGAAGAGATGACATCAGCAGTTTGACCTTTGATCAGACAGATGTGGCGCCATTTAGTAACCTGCTTCCTTAATGGAAAGCTGTCACCTTTTCCACGCTTGCATGACCTGCCACAGCGCAGCAGGAAGGAGAGAAGTGACATCAAGATCAAGCTGTTCTGCAAGTGCTTTATGCCAGACACGTGGGATAAGGATATGATCATGTGTGACAGCTGTGACGAATGGTCCCACTTTAAGTGTATCGATTCAGAAGTCCCAAGTGAACAAGAACAGTGGTTCTGTAGTGACTGTGCTTAATTGTTAGCTAGCAACATTGCCTATGTACTATTTGGACACTATGTAGCTATTGTGTATTTCTTCATGCTGTTCTATTATTCCTAGCGATGTACTATCTTATGTTTTATTTGATGCTGTACTATTATACTTTACCTTGGTTTAAAATAATATGATGCATACACAGCTAGCTATTTCAAGAATTGTGTCACCCTGTTTAAGGGGACCAAAATTTTCAGGGTAGGACCATTATTTTCAAAAATTTTGGTCCGGGGGACTAATATTTCTATGAAAAATTGGTCCTAGGACCATTCTTTTCAGGACCAATTTTCCAGTGACAGGCCATTTGTTCAGGATTGTCCCGTCAGGCCTGTACTTTGATATAAAGCAGATGTTGATATATACTTTGGTAAAGACGTGCCATGACAACCAGAAATTCTGTAATCACCACATTGACTGGGTGTGTACTGACTGCGTACAGGACATTGACACAAGATGACGCCATTCTTCATGAAGCAAACTTGGAGATGGCATGGATGTCAACAAACAGAAGCAGATCCATCAAGAGAACATCAAAGAAATGCAGTACAAGGCTGATCTTATAGTGTAAGCTAAAGTGAATGATCTGGAGGAGCATTGAGTGAGGTATATAATACCGACACGAGACAAAATTCACTGAGTGGGTGATGATGTTCTTGTTAGAAGCACGGAGAACAACCACGGAGTGAATGGCAAGTTGGACATTCTCTGTATTGGACCATATGTACGTATGAAGTATAGTTGAGGATTATGGCAAGTGAAGAACGAAATGGAGTTGAGGAAGACAGGAAAACTGTTAAAAAGGTATTGGTATATTGTATGTATGTGCCACTGATATTGATTCCCAACCCATTCATTTTCTCATTTCCCACTCCCGCCTCTTCATCCCACCCCAACCATTTTGTCCCTCTCACTTTGCTTTCCTCATCTTGTAACACATAGCAGCCACCCTGCCATATTTTGCAATCATTATCACTGTTGAGGAACTTTGGATTGGGGTCAAAGCATCTGTTTGGATTCCTACTTCTGTCCCAATTGTAATTGCTAGAGTTATAAGAACACAGTAAGAAAAGCATTCAAGACGTACAGCAGCCTCCTAGAGTACTTTGCACCTCCAGTGACCTCTCAGACACTGATATCAGAGAATGGCTTATAGAAAGAGCACATTAACAGGGTGAATTTGTTGAAACTGATAGGCAAATTTTAAGATTTTTACATTGTAACATGTGAATTGTGTAGATGCTGATTCCCAATTACTGTTACATCACAAAACCTTGCACAAATCTCATGGATCTCTATCTGATTCATTGGTTGGTGCTATTATAACATTCTTAAGTCTTGAATGCAATGGTGGAAGATAGAGCTGAGGCTGGTAAAAGAGCCTTGGGTTCCTTCTCCGGGGTGCTCAGTCTACAGTTGGGATGTTGTACAGACTGCACCTACAGGAAGCTGTTGGACTCCTTGGTGCAGTCTGTACTCCTTTATGAAGCTGAAGCTTGGGGTTGCCTTAGAGGCCTGGAATCATTGGAGCAGGTCCAGCTGAGAGCTCTCCGTTTCTACTTTGGTGTTCCTACATAGGTTTCATCCTAGGACTTAATTTTTTGCAGAGATGGAAGCGACACCTGTGGTTGACCCTTTTCCAGGTGTGTTGGGAGTACAGTATTGTACCTTCCTTATGGAAAGAGAGTGTGGTGGTTCCTGTACCGAAGAAACATGCCAAGGGTGTATCTTAGGTAAACAATTTCGTGGTGTGTCTCTGTCTTCTGCAGTATCTAAAGTCATGTGCATGGTCTGAAGCAACAGACTGGCGGGAGTGACAGAGGAAGAAGGCTTAATAGTGGAGGAAAAGAGAGGCTTCCAGAAGCAAAGGAGGGTGTAGAGATCAGGTGTTATCATTGGTGTTATTGGGGCAGATGGAAATGCTAAAGAAGGTAAATGGAATGATGGCTGCTTTCTTTCATTGATTTCTCCAAAGCATATGACAAGGTACATAGATAGGGGCAAGTTGTGGGGGGGTGTCTGGAACAGTTAGGCGTAAATGGGTAATTCTTGGACTTCTTGCAATCTCTGTATCAGGGAACATCATGCCAGGTTAGAGTTGGGGACATTCGGAGTAGGGTATTTGAGGTCAATGTAGGTCTTTCGTCGCTATTTTCGCTATACATCAATGGGTTGGTGAAAGAACTGAAGGAAGCATCTTGTGAAGTTGAGTGTGGTGGAGCTGCAATACCAGGTCTTTATTTGCTGATGATACTTCGTTGCTTGCATCTGATGGGCCAGGGATCAAGAATAGCTTAGCTAGATGTTTCGGTCAGATGATGTGATGAATGGGGCGTTAAGATAAATGTACAAAAATCTGGGATTATGCACATACGACAGAAGATGGAGAGAGCAGATGTGCGGTATGTAATGGACAATGTAGAGATTCCAGTAGTGAGCCAGTACAAGTACTTGGGATGTGTAATTGACGAGCATCTAGAGTTAAATGATGTGGTTGAAGAGAAGGCTACGGCAGGGAAGAAAGCATTGGGAGCTTGGTTAAGTCGATGTAGAGTAGAATTAGGTGACATAGGTGTAGGGATGTTTAGGAAGCTGATGACATCGCTGGTGGAGTCCACTATGTTGTATAGTGCCAAGATCTGGGGGTGCAATAGAAACCTGGAGCAGGTTGCAATTGAGCATACTAAGTTGAGAGCCTTAAGAATGTCCTTTGGTGTCAGAACACTACATCCCAAAGCTTCTCTGTTAGCAGAGATGGGGGACCTACCAGTGAGATGGCGAGCTAAGCTGCGGTGTATGTTGTTCCGGGTCAGGGTATTGTCAAGTGATGTATATTGTGATGGTCGTTTGATAAGGCAAGTGGCTACAGAAGCTGTTAGGTTTGGCAGAGGCAGTTGGCTGTGTAAGATAAGTGTGTGTTGCAGCAAATTTGGGTGGCAAGAAATAAGTATGAAGGATGTGAGAGGTTTATCAAACACAGAGGTGAAGGAGATTCTGGAATCTATTGCTTGGAGGAAGACTCTGGAGGAATGGGACCGTGAGATGGAAGTGAAGCTTAAGCTGAGTATGTTAAAGAGAATTATCAATCTGGATGAACGGTCGGACTGTGCAGGGCTAAGACAGAGAGCTGACAGAAGGATGATGATAAAACTGAGAGGAGGGAGGGCTGCTTTTCAAATTGAGACAGGAAGATGGCATGGAGTGGCCAGAGAAGACAGAATATGCGAAGAGTGTGGAAAAGGCGAGGTAGAGGCTGTGGAACATTGGCTGCTGAGATGTGAAACATGGAAGACCCACAGAGAGCCATTGCATGATAGTAATGGTGCAAGAACACTATGAAGTTGACCAGGACAACTTGGCTGCCGTCATAATATATATCTCTTGCATGCAGAAACTATATAAAGTGTTACCTTTTATCTCTCACATGTGGCATGCGAGATTTAACTGAGTTATTAGTACAATACCTCTAAGATTTACGGCTGAACTTCACATTTGTTTCTTTTATGCTTTTGCTCTGTAAAAATTAATTTTCATAATTTTTTTAATAATTTCATAATCACATTTTCATAATTAATCTTATTATTTCCATAATTAATTTCATTATTTTCATAATTAATTTTTTTGGCAATTTAAGCTACATTTGAATGAAGATTTAGGGGAAACATACCATGACACCAGGAGCATAGAATACTGGGGCATTGCATGCTAAGCTACGGGTATTGGTCACCAGCTCACAGTGCACAGCCTAGCCTGGCCATGGTGTTCAACCACATCGAACAGCTAGCTATAGAGAGGTGCTGTCCTAGAAAGGAAATTCTATAGTCAGCTAGCTTCAGTGAACACCAGCTCCCCCAGTACATGCAGCTAGTCCATGCGCAGGCCCTGACTCACGCATGCCTCCCCAGCCTGGCCAGATTCTGTACCAATCGCTCTCCTGTGGGGGACCCCTCCTCGCCGCTGGAGAAGCACTGGTAGGAGGCCCTCACGCCAAACAATGGTCGCGTCTGGCACACAGCCGCCAGTTCCCGGCAGAAGTAACGCAATCGTCTGGACACAGGCTCGTCTACATTTGTTGCCGTGCCCTCTGCGGAATCAGGACCAGTGACGAGAGCGGTGGGACGCCGCACGTGGAAGTAGGAGCCCTTTCGAATTCGAGTTGCTGTAGGCTCGACGCCCGCTCTTTCTTCCACCTCTGCCATCGACCAGCGCACAGCGAGACAGCCCTCCAATCCTAAATGGGAGAAGAGAGTGGGTTCAATGTAAATACAGCCACCATTATGGCCATAGAGATTCGCTCTGACTTCAAGATAGTCAATACTTGATACCTGCTGTTTCGGCAGCCCTGTTTCGACAAAACGCTTCTTCTCCCCGAGCTCCTGGCGCTGATCGGCTCGTCAATCTTTTGGCGCTCGAATCAATCGCTGTCAACCAATGCACGTGATGACAAACACATTAGTATTATATCAGCATCAACAACAATTCTAGCGCGCTAAGGAATAATCACTGACTCATTTCCGTCTTTTCCTCTTTCCCTTAATAAGATCCATCAGTGAAGATCTGCAGATTAGAAACACGGTGTATGGTGTCAAGGCAGTTGAACAGCAGGCTCCATGCATGGAGTCTGCATGTAAGCCCAGATTGCTTCTCCCTTCTACGTCATATTCTGATGTCATCAGTCGGGGCAGTAGTGGTAACTGAGGAAAGGGTCTGGGCTACGCTAGACTACCATGCCTATTCCTTGAATTCCACGTGCTAAACATTAGAGCGCATACATGGAAGGGGGACAAATGGACAAATGATGGATTGCGCTATGACAGTAGCACTCACTGATTGTGCAGGTTCACGTCCTTGTCCTCCCCTCCGGTCCCTCTTCCCTCTGCTTGCTTCAAAGCCTTCCTCTCCCTCTGCAATTGGAGGTGTTGGGACTGGAGCAGCTCAGGAGGAACTACTGCTCCTGTTGGCTGTAGCACCTCCACCACATGGAGGAAGTGACCTAGGCCAACAGTCAACATGCTATCATTCGTCGAACATGAACACACACAGTATGCTGTGTATGATGTGTATGTTGCATGTGTCCATGCAACATACACGGAACAGATTCAGACGCCTTGCAAGGTATTCACCTTTGCTAGATTCATTGATGAAAGTAATCGCAGTTCCCTGAGAGCCAAGCCTTGCACAGCGCCCGACCTGAAGGGGAGAAAAGACCACAGTGAACTCCCTTCATCTTCCACAGCAGACACTGACTTTCAAGTTGATAGAGGGCGTACCTGATGGATGTACTCATGAATAGAACTTGGGAAGTCAAAGACTAATACCTGAGCCAACAGCAGTAGTATGTGCAGCAATCTTACACCATGTAAGCAATGTAGCATCATTAAGCACTAAGCACACACACATACACACACACCCTCTATAGTCTGGCCTACCTAACACATATGTATGTACATTGTTGCTGTTACTGTCCTTTCTTCCCCAATACTCACTCGCCCACACGCCCACCTGCTGGCAGAGAGGGAGGTCCAACCCCCTGCCCACCAGTCCACCGGTGGCCACAAGGAGGGAATATTTTCCACTCTGAAAGTCAGCCAAGATGGCTGATCGTCGCTCCTGGGGCATCTCACCGTGGAGGGCCATGGCTGCAACATTGCAAGACTGCACCAGCAGACACAGCCATCACAGAGGAGGAGCACACACACACACACACACACACACACACACACACACACACACACACACACACACACACACACACACACACACACACATACAGTAAAACAACTGTGGCACACAAAAACATCTCTAGTGCAAACTGCCACGGCTACACACAACACACCAGACGAGGTGATGTGCAATGCCTGTAGTCACTGACCTCCATGCAGCCAGCTCACCTTGTTGATGCTGTCAGCAAGCAGCAGAGTGGCTGCTCTGGATGTCACAAACACAACAGCTGGAGGGCTACACACGAGCACAATGGACATACACACACATATAATATACAGGTAGTCCACCTACAGTAATGGTATGCAATCCAATGGGTGGATGTGGGAGTACATTTGTAGTATAGCACTTAGCTGTACTGTCAAACCTGAACATCTTCCTGTCATTCAGTATGGTGAACAGCCGTTTCTTCTTTGTTTCCTCTGCCTCCCACAGCACAATGTGGCGAATCCCTTCAGCCGGTAAAGATGGCTGCAGTTCAGATGAACAGATTGAGTTACAAGACTGGTACACTCTATGAACACCTGGGTCACGCTCTGCTTTCACATTCGTGTGCAACCAAACTACACTACATGTGGGTCCAACACATCCATTAATGTGAACAGCAACCCCTTGCCCCACACACACAATCTCACAGACTCACCTCACCAACAGCAACATAGACCGGGTCTGTGAGGAGTTCACTCCCCATCTCCTCCACCCGCGGAGGGATGGTAGCAGAGAACATCATGGTCACCCGACACGCAGGGAGGCACTCAAGGATCTGACGGACCTACACACACACACACACACACACACACACATACACACCATCAACTATGTATGTAAAACTACAAATGCTTATTGTCGGGTAGTCATGCACCAGAGCAGTGTACCTGGCCTAGTGACCTCACAAACAAAGCACATACCACACCCAAAGAGGGCAATGCAATAAGTCTATGACTCTCTCTCATACATACATGAACTAGGTGGTGAAAACTGCTTCAAGCAGTATGAAGGCAAGAGGAAGGACTCTTACTGTGGGCTGCATGACCCTTTACCCTCCCTGCCAGCCCCTCCCCTTTGCACCTAGTTCCCTCCCCTTCCTGTATGTCCCCTCCCCCTTGTCGCACACATGTCCCCTCCCCCTTGTCACACACACGTCCCCTCCCCCTTGTCACACACACGTCCCCTCCCCCTTGTCACACACATGTCCCCTCCCCCTTGTCGCACACATGTCCCCTCCCCCTTGTCAGACACACGTCCCCTCCCCCTTGTCACACACACGTCCCCTCCCCCTTGTCACACACACGTCCCCTCCCCCTTGTCACACACATGTCCCCTCCCCCTTGTCACACACACGTCCCCTCCCCCTTGTCACACACACGTCCCCCCCCCTTGTCACACACACATGTCCCCTCCCCCATGTCACACACATGTCCCCTCCCCCTCCCTTCTCTTGCCTGTTGCTCAAAGCCCATTTGCAGCAGGCTGTCCACCTCGTCCAGCACTAGGTACCTGACACCTGACATGTCCACAACTCCACCTACAGAAGCAAAGCTAGAACACTGACTTGGAATAGTAACATGTGGGGGGGGGGGAGGAGAGGTGAGATGAGCCATGTTGAGTGTGCATGGCCATACCATGGTTGCTCAGAATGTCAATCAAACGGGCTGGTGTGGCCACTAGGAGCTGTATGAGAAAGGGCAAGAGAGGTTAGGAGAGAAAAGAGGAAGGGTCAGAGACAGGCAGTGGTGTGCAAGTGAGTGCAATCACGACAGACTTGGAACATGCAGACACAGAACACCTCATCACAAAGACACCCACTGTTAGAATGCCTGTGCACCCCTCCCCACAGGCCACCCCACCTCAGAGAGCTCACCTGCACCTGCTGCCTCAGTCTGTGAAGTTGGTTTGATAGGGGCAGTCCGCCCACCAGGAGGGCAGTCCGTAGGTTTGGCAGACCTACACATGAACGAGCGCAGTGATGACAGAGTGGCACCACCCAAGAATGTACAGGAGACACACACAGCAATATGCAGTACATGCACTACAGCTAGAAGGGACCTGGGTCAAGTGATGGCATCCAGTGCCTCCCTCACCCTTCATTAGCTGTTTGGCCACCGTCTCTGTCTGGATGCACAGCTCCCTCACTGGACCCAGCACCAGGGCCACTGGCCTGGGGGACTGGAGACAGGAGAGACGTTCTACCAGAGGCAGCATGAAGCTCAGGGCTGACAGAGGGGGACAGGAAATGGCAGGAGGTTGAATTAACAAGCAATACACTGTAACATTATGTACCAACATGGGTAAAAAGAACTAATGCAAACATTTAATGCAATGATGTAGCATTTTGAATTCATGCATACCATGCCAGCCTTATACAGGGGCTAGGTCTAACTTTTTCCAGATCCTGTACTTGCACTGACTAGAACATCTCTGTCCATTAAAATGGCTGGTAGAACTTGCATCTGCACTGGAGTGGGCGTGGTGATGCCAAGGTGACCCGACAAATTGGAAAGCACTGCAGCAGCAAAGTGGGTGAAGAAGGCATTTCTGTGAATACTCTGGCATAAGCCTATATTCAGTGTGATACACAATGAAGACAATATGACAGACGCCTGGAGCAAGAGGGTACATGTGGACTAGATTGGTGTTCATCTACATTCAGCACATCTGCTATCTGCTTTCTTGCTAAGGTAGTAAAATGAGGAAGATAATGATATGCACAAGAGTGATTACACACACACACACACACACACACACACACACACACACACACACACACACACACACACACACACACACACACACACACACACACACACACACACACACACACAGCACACGCACACGCACACACACACCTTTCTCCTGCTGTATGCAGTGTCTGAACCTCAACACAGGCTTGGGAGCATTGTCCCCTTTCACCTTGATCCTCATCTGCACACACCACCACCATTCAAAGTATAAAACATGTGCACATCACACAAGTCATATTCCATCTGGTTTACAGTAACTCCATTACCTCATTTCTCAGTGCCTCCACCTGCTCCACATTCAGAGACGCCACATCAGGGTGTTCTCTGTAGTTACATTCGACTGGTTGAGAAGTGGCCCTCTCCACAGACCCTGTACTCCCTTCCCCCCTACCCGAATGCTCCTCCTGCTGCTGCTGCTGCACGGCTGCAGGGAGAGGCAGTCCCTTGAGATGCAGTGCTCGCGCCTTGCACTCCAGACTGCACACGTCGTCCTCTGTCGCATCGCTGATGTACGCCCCGTATCGCCGGCACACGACGCACACTGGCTCGCCCGGCAGCGGCCACCTCTGGTCCTTGCTGTACGACACCACGAGCTCGTCATCAGAGTCGCCATCAGCGTTACTGTATTCGTCGACTGGGCTACCCAGGTGGGCAGAGGGGGTAGCGCGTCCACTAGCACTCTCGGTGATGTCCGGAGGAGGGTCAGGGCCTCCAGTACCGGTAGAGAGAATGCGAGCATGCTCTACTGAGGTGCTCTCACTGCGCAGAGCATAGTCCTCTGTACTCTCTTCATGACACGATACAGCTTCCGACTGAGGCCCTAGCCCAGTTCGCTTGGGTTTCTTTGTTGGCGGTCGAGACTCATGAACTTTTAATGCCCTTGGTAGGAAGGCCATTTTGCTGAAGGAAGGGGATTCCCCAGTCAACTATCACCACCTGGCAGCTAATACCGGTACAAGTGTGCACGTGGTTGTGTACAGGCATTCATTCACGAATATCAGTCATAAACATCCATGCTTAGTTTCTGTGTTTTGATTTCCTTTTATTTACTTATTACGTGCAGTACATACATACACAGTACACATATTGGGCAATATACGTACACAACTAGATTACGATAGTTGCAAAAACTTCATTTATGAATCAATGCTTACAACACCACTGTGTAGCTAGCTGTCATAGGCCACGTCAAATGGATATGCATGCTTTTATCATTATTAATAGCCCAAGCTAAGTTGTGCTGACACGCGTACAGCTCTTGATGTACTCCACCAGGACCACTTCACTTTCCTCCAGTTGAGCATCAGGTAAGAACTCTGCTCTGTATTGAGCCATGGACACTATGTCGTCCCAACCACCTTCAGACAAGATGGCAGATAGAACCCCTGCAGCAAGGGGAGGGTACACTCGTCACACACACAGTGACACAAATATCTTCAGCTAAACATATGCATGTGTAGCACTTCAGTCGCTCCCGAGTTCGTTCGCACCACAACTTGCTCAACAGCTCAAGTTCACTCCAATTCAATACATGGCCAGACTGCCACACACAATACAACACCTTCCTAAAAGTTTAGAGTCCAACAGCTGAAGAAAGCTCCCTGGGCCGATAGGGTCTGCTATTGACTTTCTATGCTACGGGAAAATTGATATAATCAATTCCCCCCCTCATCTTCGCCCTGAAGAAGACCAGAGCATCTGGTCGAAACGTCGGCAAGGTTTTCAACCCTGTTGTGAAGCTGGTATTAGAGAACCAACCCTTTCCAATTCCCCCCACTTGAGGACACACCCACGTCACCTACTCAGCAACCGAGCAAGTGCTATACATTGCCCTCTCTTAGTCTCACTGTGTGCAGTGTACATGTGCAGTGCTACTGTGTGCATGGTATGGCCCCACCTCTCACGTCACACTGGTGGCTCATGAGCGTACTCTGTTGCAAGTGCACATCTCCAACCTGCCCCATTTCTTCCACTGGGTTGAATGGCACATGACTCCCCTCTGGCTCACTGAATGCCAGCAGGACAGGTTGGGTAGTGGGCTCAGTGTGCAACAGTGCATGACGGAGGGAGTCCTGCAGCACCAAGTTGAAGGGTAAAGGAGGCACACACAGCATAGTGAATAAAGTCTCATACACACAAAGTATGCATATGAGTAACTACTATGAAACATCTTTCCTTGCACAATTCAGATTCAATGTAGCAGATAAGTATGTAGACCAATAGAAGAAATGCACAGTACTATAAGTGCATCAGGAAGCAATGGATTAGAGATACCCTGCTAATTGTATGTTGAATTTGTGTGTACGTGTGTAAGTAGTACACAACACAGTACATACATGGACACTGTCATTCCTATAGAGTGCCAGTGAGCCATGTGCTTGCCTTGTTAGCTGTCAAGGTGTGGCACATCCATTTGACTGGCAGGTCTGGAACAGACAAGGATGGAAAAGGTAGAGCTAGCAGGGAAGGAGCTGCATATTATACACATAGATACGTACAACACCAAAGGTAGCATGAGCTAAAGTGGATATATGGGACATGGATCGATGCAAAGGACGCAACGTTAACAGTGCATCGATGCACTGGAAATGTGGGTGAAGAAACACAACCATCCTCAGCAGGACAACTCAACACATGAGTCACCTAACTCAGAGGTGAAGCCCATGGTAACTGCCTCCAGCTCCTCTTCTTCAGACAGCCCGTCGACACGATTGACACCTTGGAGCTGCTCCTTCACTCTCCGCCCCAGTCTCTCTCTCCAGCTCTGTACAGCACCTCCGAATGAAGACTCATTAGGGGCACTAGTAACTGTATCCACCACTCCACCTCCCTCAGTTGGGGCTTCCCTTGCTAGCACTCTACAACAGTTGGACACCAGTACCAAAAGCACCTCAGCAACATCAGTACTGCACCTCTCTAGAGAAGAGGACAAAGCAATACATACACATGAACCTCTACAGTAGCAAGTGATGTAGTTTACTACCAGTGCACAGGTTTCACGTACCAGCTATGGCAGATAGAAGATGCAGAACTGGAGCTCCCTGTGATAGGACCACCGATTCAAGATCCTCAAGAAACAAGCGCACAAATTCTTCCTTGTTTGTGACCTGTGGTGCCAGCTTGGCCACTGCTTTGTCATACAGCTGAGCCGTGACAGCGAGGGGAGTGAAGTGACGACACAACCACTCACCCACCACACTACTGCATACAATGTCTGACAGCAACCACGAAGGGGTGTCTGAAGACATCTTGAGCATGATATTGGCAGCATCTGCCAATGCTTTGGGGGAGTTATGAGCATGACTCAGGAGGGTAAGAACGTGCAGGATGAAGGTGCGAGAGTGGGGGGTGCTGGCCACCACCGCAGCTGGCAGCAGTAAGCTGCACAGGCTAAGACTGTTGTACAGCAACGCATGGAGCACTAAGGAGGCACTGGGAGCTAGGGCTTGGGAGACATGAATGACAGCATTCATGAGATGGACACTGCTACCACTACCAGCAGAGAGGGAACAGAGGAATGCAGATGGCTGCTGTAGCGGCCCAGTGCTAAAGCCTAACCACTTCTGTGTGGGGCATGATGTTAACGTGTGGCCTGGCTCTCTTTCATTGGAGGCTGCTTCCTTCAGAGCCTGTACCAGGTGGTGCAGAGGGCTGGTCAGCACTGCCAGCAGGCTAAGCAGCCGGGTGCAGGCATGGTGCACTCTGTCCAGGTGAACTGCGAGGTAGTGTGCTGCGGAGTACTCCAGTGGGGCCAGCCGCGGCAGCACAGCAGAGGTCATGGACAGCAGCAGGATCAGGTCAGCCCTACACATACGTACATACATACATACAAAGAATCAAGGGCCATTGCAGAATTTAACATTATTGCAATGCAATTTGCAGGCAGATCACATATAGTACAATGCATAATGCACACACAGTGGAACTTCAATGTACATATGGCACACTGATTAGCCCATTGTCCAAGGTACGTATGTAGAGATATGTGCAAACACGTTCTGACACAAGGGCACCTCTAGGACACTTGGGCCTGGAGGTGTTGCAAGATTTCCAAAGGAGTTTGGAAAAGAAAGGGGTCACTGTATACTGCTATCAGTACCCCAAATTACACAGACCTACTTCCAACATGGATGGAAGGCTCTATCAAGTCATCACACCTGAGTTGCTTCGTTCTTGCAAAGCTGGGCTTGATGCAGGCGTAGCGGTCCGCCATGAAGGTCAACGTCTCACTGAGGACCACACAGGCCACCTTAGCTGCCACCCTCCCAGGGGCCAGGCACTCTAAGCTGTGAAGGAGTCCACGCAGTTGGTAGTTTAGCATCTGCACTGGAAAGGAGCACCGCTCGCCCTGAGGGAGAATGGTGTAAGAGGGTGATAGAACTGTGGACGAGCAGTCAACAACTCAGTGAATTGTACGTGGCAAATTAGACTAGTTGCAGTGTAATGTGGTAAATGAATATTGCTACATTGTTCAATAAAGGCAAATAAATTGAGAACATTGCACAGTAGTTTGTATGCAGCAGACAAAGGCCAACACAGCCAAATCCACTGCAGTCAGCTGAACGATCGATTCTGAAACATATCTGCTCACACTCAATTCACTCATTCAACTCTTTTACTTACAGTGTGGCAGTGATGATGGGTACAGGGCCTACGTACCTCATGAAAGGGCTTTGGATTGCTCCAGTTGTTGCTCGCGCCATCATGTGCCAGGTATGACATGAACACAGTCACCTGCTGCTTGATCAGGCCGTCAGTAGCACTGTCGCACAGCTTGGCAGCTTGGAGAAGAAGGGAAGTGAACATCTTATTCCTGCAGAAAGAGCAAGGAAGGCATGTTGCAAACAATGCAATAACACAACAATCCTTACTGCAATGGCAGTGGAGCCTAGTCACAAAGAACACCAAAAGCACTTAGCAGACAAATGTGTGATCCAACGTGAATTTAATACTCTTGCAAATGGACAATGCAGTGGATTGAGCTGCTACATATAACATGAACAGATATAGCTATAATTCTACTACAGACTAAATAAACAGTTGAAGGTTGGCCTGATTCTTGCCCTGGACACAGTATGTCAACATGTATGACAAGCAGATTGCACACCAACCATTGGCTATCTTCTTCAAAGAGGTTGACATAGTCAGACATCCTGGAATGGACAAAATGGCTGGCCTCAATCACCAAATGGAGTTTAGCTTGTTCTGATGGAGAGGTCCATGTGTGCTCTGATAGAGTCTGTGCCACAATAGAGAAGGAAGTGGATAGTGATACACAATTCCAGTACATAGTATAATACAATACATGTTTGTAGTATGTCACTACTATTACCTTATTGAGCTGGGAGAGGTAGTGGCTTAGAGCAGAAAGTGCACTCCTGATGACAGGCCCTTTGGCAGTGGCTGCTCCCTGCTGCACACCCTGTAAGGAGCACTCCACCACAGACACCAACTTCAAACAGCCCTAGTAAAGTGTTAGCAAAAACTCTGATATAAGCAGCAGCAACATGAACAGAATGTCTACCACAGGACTAACAGGATGGGCATGAGCACTATGCAGTGCAAGGTGTGTAGTTCATACAGTGTCTAATGGCAAGAGTCTAGCTAGCATGTACGTATCATGGAGCAACCCACGACTGAGTGACGTATTGCTAAGCTTTGCAACAGCAAAGCACAGAATGTGAGCTGTGTAGTCATGTTCACTGATCAGAGTTCATGAATGCCACCAAAACCCACCTTTAGGTTTGGATAGGTACTTTCTGTCTTGGTTAATACTGCACAAGGAGTAGCAGGAAAGAACATTACACAAACTTTTCACGTTTCTTCAGTCAGTGTGCATTTTGACATCATCAGTAACAGACATTGCACACTGTATACTAAAGGTATGGTGATGAGTGAGAGGTACAATGTAACATATGCATAGCTATAGTGTGGAAATAGGCACTAATACATATTATACGTACACAACATATTACATACACAACATGGACATTGTGTATATACTAATAAGCACAGCCAATACACACATCTCACCTAATGTGTGAACTACAGACTCCATGTATCCTAGGTCTTCCTCTGTCCACAGCCGAGCTGCACGCTGCAGGACTGAGGCAGCATCACTAGCCACACTGACCACAAGCTCAGGAGGAAGGCACAATGCCCACCACTGCAGCTCTTCAGTCTCGGGCAACTCTACTTTATCAGTGCACACATCAGGTGGAGATGTAGTGTTATCAGGTTGGTACTCTGCCACTTGTATCCTCCGTGTGGGGACAACGTGGGAGTGGTGACTATCATCACAAACTGCAACGCTCCTCAGTACCTGTGCTACTACGAAATGTGCCCATAATACCACCAACCGAGTCAGGAAGGCCTCAAGAGGACGATCAGCTGCTACTTCACACCTCGAGCTCTCAGGGTTAAGTGACACCGCCCACTTCTCAAGCAGACTCTGCCAGACAGGACAGTAAATTTCCTTGATGCAGTCGGACAATGGCCGCTTCAATACGTGCGCTCGATGGTAGATAGCTAAACTGGTAGCGTCCTCGAGTATAGCCGTGCACATTCTGACACAATCGTGCAGGAGATGGGGACTCTCTGGGAACACACCACACAGTTGCAATATGGAGATTGTCTGCTCCATTCTTGCTAACTCTGGAACATTAGAGTATACAAACCGTTCGAGATCTTTGTTATGAGAAGCAGTTGCCTCCATCAACGATCGCCTCTGCACTTTGTATTCCGCTACTATGGCCGCCATTTTATTGCAAGGGAATTTCCCAAACGACGTTGCAGGCTCATGGCTGCTGTAACTTGCTCTCCGAAGATCGTGTTTGTCTTTTGCGGGAAGCGAAAGTCAGGCAAGGACTATGTAGTATCGAAACTACAGGACTTGTAAGTTAACTGCTTGTGTTCTAACTGTGCGCACGTCATTGGCGCTAGTGGTGACACTTGCCTAACTTCACCTTGTTGTCTGTCCATTACTGGTACCGTTCGCTCATACGTTGCAGGCTAACTTCTGAAGCGTGTGAAGTGCTGAGATTGTCTGAGCCACTCAAAGCAGATTTTGCGGCGGTCAGTTTGCACGATCGCTGTTTCACTAGCTAGCAGACATGAACTCTCTGAGCTAGAAGTTCAGAGTGTAAAGTTTAGTTCATAAATTTGGAAACTGCTCCAGAATATCAGCATGCACGACGTATCCTCTATGCATACAATGTATAATAGTTCTATTCCCCTACAGCCCATGCGACTGCACACATGTGTAGCCATCTCTCTGATCCATTACTATTGGTACACTATAGAATGTTTGTACCTCCCCCCCCCCCCCAACACACACACTTTGTGCTTGTTGCACTGGTGCAGGAGAAGGGGTTGGACCTAGCCCGTCTCTTGGACTCTTCAGAATACAAGGAACAATATCGTGGGGAGATGATCAAATGGGGAGAGAACCGCAGAATACAAGATGTAGGATATTTCTGTTGGAGAGCCACTGAAGGGGCTAGCAAGCCCATATGGGTCATCTCAGATGCAAGACGTCCCACTGACATGGAGTACTTTTGCAATCAGTTTCACTGTGTGACCGTTCGCGTCACTGCAAGGGAAGATGTTCGTAAGTCTCGTGGTTGGGTTTTCACAAGTGGAGTAGATGATGCCCCTTCTGAGTGTGCCCTGGATGCCTTTAGCTGTGATGTGGTTATTGAGAATAATGGCAATGAGGAAGTGCTAATGGGAGATTTAGAGAAACTTAAAAAGAGAGCTTGTGATACAATGATGTGTCCTTCCAGCTAGCATTCATTGCAGGCTGCAGCTCCACTATTGACAGATGCTGTATATGCAATCATTAACTGTATACACACGTGCACATGCGCATACATACATGTATATACATCATTTCAGCATTAATACTTGTTAGCACCTAAGTGATACTATTTGAACTGCATTCATAATGCTAACATTTGTGAATGAGCAATGTAATTTACTTTCAATATTGAATGATCACTGTTAGCAGTTTGCTGAATGCAAAATGATAGTATGTAATTGTATCTCTTACACTAGAATTGCAGTGTGGTCATGATGAACCATGGCTGATTCTAAATATATACAGTTGTGGAGGTTTACTGACTAGAGAGTGAAACACTGAGCACAACAGTTGATGCTGAAGAACATGACCAATAGCAACTAGAAGTGTACATAAATGAGTGTTGAGCATTTCAAAACTTAGTGAGGGGTTTCTGGTTTCTTACTGGAGGTCATTAACTACCACTCATGTTACGCCCTCAGTATCAAAGGGAAATGTGCACATCATGTTCTGTTGTACATACGTAGTTGAGTTGCATTTTTTCGTGTCATTCTACCCTTTCATTGGTAATGGGGTTTTGGCATTACTATGATAGTGCAGTACATGATATTATAGAGGCTCGTTATTGCATTGTAAAGCTTGAAATGGTGACCTGTTCAGCAGATCCCATAGTGTATCGTATCAAGTCCCCATTTTATGTGCAGTACATTTTGGGTCAGGTGTCCATACTGGATATCTGCAATTGGTGGCGATATAAATTGGGCAGGAATATGTACTCAAACAGCCTTACCTGTTTAGCAAGCCAGACAACCATACCTGCAGATTGGAGCAAGAAGGCCAAGAGCATACCCAGATGATTTAAGATGGAGAATACCATATTATGGTGTGGACAACTTTGTTCCAAGAAGAAGATACAAGCAGTGCATCTGGTATCAGCTGCTTTGTATGTTTTAGTTGAGATACTTGCTATTGAGTAGTTTAACGATCAATTTTAGGCTGCAGAATGTCTGTCAAGCCCTAACCAGTAGTACGAATAGAGCTACTACCTTACCAAACACCTACGTATTCACCAGCAGGGTCTCCAATACCCCGGACCATATATAGTTCTATTAATCACTTTTGACTAGCATGCTTTAACGTATTTGCAGTAAATAGAGGTTGCTGGCAACTCCAGTCACATTTGGGGATTTTGAACCTACTATTGCTTCTTTGAGTATTGCAGAGCATTGTCTCTCTCTGTACTGGTGTCATGCATCATTCATGTGTTGTCATGTGTTCCTCCCACTCTTGTACGTGCTGCTGCTGTTGGCAGTCTCCTCCTACCAGCTCCGTGGAGCAGAGGGGACCGTCACCTTCAAATACACTCAGGACAAGGAGGTGAGGGAGCTAGCTGTGGAGGCAGCTAGTGACCTCACTGCCCTTGTGCTAAAGATACTGGAGAAGATGGGTAAGGCTCTATACAGCTAGCAGCAACATAATTGCTATAATATCCTTAAAATTTATTTAATATTTTCCAGTCCGTGTGTCTGTTCGTTTGCTTGTGCGGGGCATTAAAAATGGGCTTTAGATTGGATGAAGCAATTATGTACCGCAAACATGGCCGCTCTGGCAGTGTGTATGTGCCTAGCAGCCAGTATTCTCGTTCCCAGCCCACCTTTTGGGGGGCTGGGAATGAGACTATACGCAACCAGCTGTCTCTTAGACACTCTGTGCTCCTCAGGTCGAGTCTCCCAGGCCTAATGCGCACTTGCGCAAAAGTTTATTGTTATTTTTAGTGCGAGGGAGCTGCTCTGGCTATCAGAACATGGGTAATTTTGTTTCGCTAATTTGGACTTTAGCTGTCAGCATTCTGGGCTGCTGAAACCCCTCACTCTATTGCAGAGTAAGCTATTGCGCAGAAAATTTGCTTGGCTTTGGCACTGCCTTATTGGCTAAGGAAGGACATGCAATACTTTGCAATGTCATGCTATTCATGTACATGTACATGTACATGCAATGCTTTTAACATGGTATTGGTGCATGCAAGTGCATGACAGTAGTCAACGTCAGTGCAAACAAGATTAGCACTATACCCAGGCAGTGTCACCCAGTTGCAATCATGCACCCAAATGGTGATGGATGGCTTGTGTTGTCTAATCGGCAATGCGACGCAGAGTGAGCACGACTGAAGGCTGTGCTCGCTTGTAGACTTAAAATATTTTACATACATCCCAAATAGAATGTGTGAGTGGCACCGAGTGCCTTTTATGCAACACAGTGTATACCAGAGACGCACTCATCAGCTGAGGTTGTGCACCGTATTCCTTCTAAAATTGGTACTGTTTGCTGCAGACACGGTGTATCTCTCACCACCACAAACATTGGCAAATAAGTAAGTGTGGGGTTATAGAGGCCCATATGCATTCGTGTGCAAAGTTAAGTGTGTATGTGCTATATATATACATAGGTGCCAGCATCAGCTAAGTTTATAGGACAGCTTGGACTACAGAACACAATGATGTATGTATGTATGTATGTATGTATGTATGTATGATGTATGAAATACTTTACACCATGTAATTGTGTATATACACATCTCCAAAATTTTATTTTACTACAATGATATTCATTGCTAGTTTCCTTCCTGCATGTGGCAAGAACTGGATCTAACCTTGTTTACGGCTAGTTCAGTGATGATGTTATTAGTGAACCTCTGAACCAATGTTTATGTGTGCAGCAATGATATCATGTGGCAGAGTACTGCAAGCTGGCTTTACACACATATAAAAATAAGCAGTGTGTGGCCTGAATACTCTGAGCAGCTCTACCCCATTGCTATACAAGCTTGCTTTGAATTCTGTCTGCTGTCACTCTGCCAACTGCAGCCATCCCACGATCAATCCCGGAATCAGCTAAGGAATGGCTATTCTTGTGTCTACTCAGCTGCTGCTTGTGTTCATGTCATTCCTCATTGCAGTGTGGGGTAACAACATTCAAGTAAGTGGAATTGATAATCAGGTGGTCATTTTGTCACAGAAACAATCCCTTCCAAGCAGCTTGGCTGTTAGACGAGTTAGTGGCATAGGCAACAGAGTCACCTTTGCCGTCTCAGACAGAGCCACAATCAGGCCCGGTGTGGACTGTAGCAATGTGAACATCAGCAGCATCAGTGGTATTGACAATCGTGTGAGCATCATTGCATCCCCTGGAGGACCTGGGGGATGTAGTAACGTAAATATAAGCAGCATCGGTGGGATAGATAACACTGTCATTATTGTTTCTGGAACCAGTGTAACGCTGGAAGACATTGCAGCAACCCTTGCTAGATACAATTCCTACCGTTTCCCAGCAGAGAGCTGTTCTCAGATATCTCCAGCTATTTCAGGATATTACTGGATTGGCAATCGTTCTCCAAAACGTGTTTTCTGTGCATTTGACCCTCCTCAGTGTGGTGGTGAAGGAGTGTGGAGAAGGATAGCCAAAATTGACACAACAATGCAGAATCCAGCCTGTCCTGGTAACTTTACTCTGGTGCAATCTGAAGGACGGTTGTACTGTTCATCGACAACTGGCAACAACTGCACACTTGCCCAATTCCACAGTCAAAGTTTCAAGGAAGTTTGCGGTGTAGCTCACACTGTTCAAATCTCTACTTGTGGATGCTCTGGTGCTGCTAACCAATTGGGAGACAGGTTGGAATTCCAATATTCTTCAAGGTATCCACGGAAAGAAACGACGCTGTGGACGTACACCTTTGCCACTTATGATAACAATAACTGTTCCTGCAATGCGAGGGCTGGGTATAGCGACAATCACTACTATTGCACACCAAAGTGCTGGTATCCGAACTACCCATGGTTTAGAAGGGTGTTTCAGAACAGAGTTTCTGGCACTGTAGAAATGCAGCTCTGCCTTGATCAGGACACTGACGCCATTGCCGTGGACTTTGCAGAAATTTACATACGAGAGGATTAGTCCCTAAACATTTTGGTTAAATGTTCAACTGTAGAGTTGACAATTTCTACTTTATGCATACATGAAATAGTGGTAGGAGTGCATCGGGTCTAAGGACTGTAACTAGTTTTGTAGTTATAGTACTAGTATTAGCTGCCTATGCATCATGTACAAGACACATTGATTATTGGTTGATTGTTGTATTTGAACTGCATCAGCTGGTTATTCATTTACTTATTCAGGCATTCAATTTAATCAAACGGCATAAAAATGAAGTGGCACATGTCTAACGAGGTCTTGTGTAGTTATGTGGCAGCCACCAAGACAGCAAGCCACACCTGGCCTGCTGCATGGTATTAGTACACTGCTGCACTCCCATAAAGCAGCCACTGTCATATGTACAGGCTTCCTGTACATATGCCCATGCCCATGCCTCCTACATGGTGAGAGTGTGAGAGTATGGTCAATCTAAGCTATACACAGACTTAGGATTGTCCATGCAGGACAAATCTCATATGTATTCATGATCATAGAGGAATGTAGCACACACACGCAGGTACGTATGCAAAGTACATTATCACTTGTACCATAGATACTCAACCCTAGGGTCAAGTATCTATGCCTGTTCATATCAACACATGACAATTGTATAATATTATATGTATAATAGGCACGAATTATAGTGATCGAGGCTGCATGGCACTAGCAGTACTAGTTATTAATTCAAATAAGCCTTCCACTTGTGAGCATTTTCTAAATTTAAGTGTCCTCACTGGCAACTGCCATACGCTTGTAGACAAGTATATGCATCAATAGTTGCATCATATCAGAAGACAGCACTGACACATATGTGATTACGCACATGCATGGAGTTATGTTATCACACAGCAAGTGCATGCATGTGTTAATGCTTAGTTAAGTAGGAAGTATGTGTGGGTGCAGTGGACACAGGTGTTTCTAACATGACCACTTGAAATCTCATTTGCATCAGCTGGTAATTCTTCAGACGTACTATTCAATTAAAATACAGCGGCACAAGTCTAATGAGGTCTTGTATACGTATATGTGGCAGCCACCTGTCTAAGACGGCAAGCCACACCTGGCTGGCACAACCAGTACCCGTACAGTGCTGCATCCCATAAAGCAAGCACCTCTGTGATCAACTTCAGAGGGGGTCAAGCCTCTGAAGCCAAAGGGGACCTCATTACACAGACTTCGCTGTATGCATAATATATAGCTTCTAAATGGTGAATGTGGGAGTATATGGTCAATCTAGGTCTAAGGTAAGGCAGGCGGGCGGGCAGCTAACACTCAATTAAGTCTGTATGCATCACCTGCACACCTTCACATGTAGATTCACTGAGTGTGTTGGGGAGGAGAGGGAGGTGTACTAACATTACTGACAATTGAACTGTACATGTAAGTGTCCAAATATCCCAGACTGGCAGATGAGAAATGTACATACTTTCCACATGTGAGCACGTTCACAAGTGTCCTCACTGGCAACTGCCATTCGCTTGTAGGCTGACGAGTCTGCATCACCAGTTGCATCACATCAGAAGACAGCACCGACACATTATTAAACGTGCATGAAAATATATTATCGCACAGCATGTGCATGCTAATGTTCAGTTAAGTAGGTAGCATGTGTGGGTGGAGTGGATATAGGTGTTTCTAATATGGTCACTTGAAATCTCCGTGAAAGCATCAGATAAAAACAGAATCCACTGTTTACACTGCATGCACAAATCACTGTTTTGATGAGTCGTCTTCCAACTCCTCTTCGTCCTCTGCTCCGTGCTCTTCCAGGTCAGTCCCCAAACACTTCCAGAAGGCCATGACAACCTACCAAGGGGGGGGGGGGGGGGGGAGTGCAGGATATAAACATCCCTCGGCTGCACGATGAATGCTTACCTGGCACACATACCCTGGAAACTCACGTTCCTACACCACTGGCACACAATTATCTAAAAGCACATTGAAGTCCCACTTATTGTTTACTCCCAATGAAGTAGGCTCACCTTCTCCGCATACTCGACTCGCTCACTGTGTGGCAGTTGTGCAGCTTTCTCTGCAGTACAGTAAGTATGCAAAACAGGGTAGTAGTACACAGTAAACAGGTGATAGGACATCATTACACATACACAAGCGTGGCAATACACACGAATGTAACTAGCATCACTTCAAGCCCACTAAACACACATGACTGGATAATGATTGCTTATGAGACTCAAGTCCCATAGCCTCAACAATTGCCCCTTGTGGCACAGAGTGAGATGAAACGAAAGAATTTCTCAAGGCACCTCTACTCAGTATTCTATGTACCTCGCTAGGCAAGGCTCCAATCTGCTTCTCCTTCTGTGCCCAAGAAGGGGGTTTACCATAACAGACTGGCCTGTAAGTGCCTCAGACTAGCATCAAGTGCTAACTGATGGTAAGCACAGAAAATTCATTTATCTCCATAAAATTAGTACAGTACAGTACAGTGGATGCACACATGTACAAAGTGCACGTCATGTCAATGTACTCACCCTTCATGGCCGGTAGTTGAGAGAAGAGTCTATCAAATGACTCAAATTCACTCTCATCCATTTCGTCCCTACAGGCCTCATCAATGATGCCCGAAGACACTAGGTCGTCTGGCAACAAGGTATCTGCATGGAGTACCGCAGCAGACAACATGCTACAGTTCTAGGGTGGAGGGGCAGAAACAGAAATCTTGCATGCACCGACAAGTATGTGCTACCCTTTGAGACAACTGGACACGTTACAACACATTACAACACATTAGAAAACAGTTACAACACATTAGAAAACAGTTACAACACATTAGAACACAGTTACAACACATTAGAACACAGTTACAACACATCACAACACAGTTACAACACATTAGAACACAGTTACAACACATTAGAACACAGTTACAACACATTACAACACAGTTACAACACATGAAATGGCCAACAGGGGAGGGTGAGCTGGGAAATAGTCCATTATCTGTCAAACTACTACCGAAACAATTTGCAAAGTGTAAATCATAAAACTCAACACTTATTGGCACTTACATTTGTTCAATTCTGCTCCAGCTAGTAGGGCAGATGTGTCTGTACTGCTGTGCTCACTGCCGTGTGAGGGTTCTCCTGGACCTGTGTCAGGGAGTGGGGGTTCACCTTGACCTGTGTCAGGGAGTGGGGACTCACCTTGACCTGTGTCAGGGAGTGGGGACTCACCTTGACCTGTGTCAGGGAGTGGGGGTTCACCTGGACCTGTGTCAGGGAGTGGGGACTCACCTTGACCTGTGTCTGGGAGTGAGGGTTCACCTTGACCTGTGTCAGGAAGTAGGTCTTTAGGCTTTGGGTCCACTGCAGGCTGGGCAGGTTTCTGTCTTGACTTCATGGTCATGTCTGGCCACATGTGGGCTTGCAGAGCCTCCTTGATTCGTTTCACTCCCAACCTCTCATCACTGTCTTCTTCACTCAGCAGGCTTAAGCCACTTGAATCTACATGGTGTGTGTGTGTGTGTGTGTGTGTGTGTGTGTGTGTGTGTGTGTGTGTGTGTGTGTGTGTGTGCGTGTGTGTGTGTGTGTGTGCGTGCATGCGTGTGTGTGTGTGTGCATACAGCAATCAGTCATGATCATGAGATTCCATTCTGAATCCACAATGGACACAGTACTCACAATATTGTCGATTCTAGGTTGCTTGTCCCATGAGCATAAAGTGGGAATAAAGTGACCAATCAAATTCACCCTTCTAGATGATGATAGTGGAATTTCATTGATTGCTTTGATTTTCCACTTCATGCTTAGGGTACAAGCATTCTGAAATTGACTGCACATCTAGTGCCGACTCTCAATACTCCACAACAGAGAAGCACACCACATAACAGCAGCACTCATTCCCTTACCTTTCTGTTCTGCTCCACCTCTCTCCTCCTCCCTGGACTGCCTCACCTGCCACACCACCAGCTCAAACCCATTCTCAATGCACCACTCAATGGCACGGGTCCTCCTTGCCTCGTAGTTGCGCTCCCCTTGGTGGTGGCCACCTTCATCCTCCACACCCACCAGCAGTAGGACCTCGGCACTGGACACTGGCCTCTCGCCCCAGAATGACATCACACGCTTAAAGGATTCCTCCTATGTCACATTATATGAGAGATACGTTGGCTTCAAACTATGTCACATTATATGAAAAACACGTTGGCTTCAAAGGTATAAGGCATGCAGCACTGGCTGGTGGTAACAAAAAGTACATGTGGCAGGGTACTTCAGTAGAAGGGCTCAGACCAGACAAGTCGTATTAATACACAAGTATACCTGCTATTTGCATAATAATTCAACCATTTGATCTGCTTTGCTACACAAATCTGAGAGAGGGGCCAGGGGACCGGGAAGGGATGTGGAGGGGGGGGGGGGGGGGGGAGGGGCAGTCATATTCTGATAGGAATGGGCACTAGTGTGCATATGTTGTGAAGCAGGCACGCCAGCATGTAGAAACACTGACACAGTTCAACAACTGAACTGACTCATAACCATAGAAGCTTTAATAGCGTACATACAGCTGAAACTGGTACTAGCAAGGTCAAACTGGTTAGCTGACAGCACATGAGACATCACACAAGGTAGAAACACAGTAAAAGTTGGTTATGTCTACTACATTTACAATGCATGTCACTAAGACAGTAACACAGCAATAAATGGCAGGAATCAACCAGGAAGTGTAACTATCTGATGGACTCATTTGATCATACACAGTGTCACCAGGCAACAGGGAGAAAGAAAATCAGTGGAACAACTACGCTTGGCCCCATCCCTGCTGACTGTACCGCACCACCAACCTGATAGAAGTCATGCAGGATGATAACAGCCTGATAGTTCTCCACCATGTCTGTCTCCAGGCTGCAGACCTCAAACTCCAGGGTGGCCTCGTAGTACTTGTTGCTCACTTCCCAGCTGGTGCAATCCTCACGGCCTGTTACAGCTACGAGCAGATCGAATAGCAAGCTATGGCTAACGATTTAAAAGTACAATTCTAGCTAGCTAGTAGTAACTGGGGGTTTAAGGCAGTAGTGAGCACGCACAGTAGAGTAAAGACTATATAATAACCTTCGAGCAGCTTGCTTGCCCATATCGATCGCGACGAGCCCTCCACGTCAACAATGGCTGTCAGGTTCATGGTAATTCCCTTACTCGGCGTTCAGCGCAATATCCTCCATTTTTTCACCATCATTGAATAGAAAAATGGCTGACACCAGGGGGGCGAAATAATTCCAGGAGTGTATTTTCGGATGCAAATATTACAAATATTATCATAATAAGAATAATATTATACATACGTCATTGTACTTTAACTACATTCCTCCAATCACACTGCAATTAAATTGTTTAATCCGCGAGGCCTAAATTTCATACTTTCACACCACCACCAGCTGGCGGGCACTAGTCCTCCCACTCGTCATCATCCTCATCATCTTCCTCCTCCTCACTGTCGTCCGACACCTGAATGGCCTGCTGGCGTGCCTGCAAGGCTTTAGCCAATGCTCCTGCTAATCCACCACCACCGCCGGATGACGGCGCCTGGCTGCTGGAGCCCCCAGAGAGTGCAGCTGAGCGGTCATTAATTAGCGACTCATCAACCTGTAGGATTACAAGGAAGCAGAGGTGCCAAGCACACTGGAGCCGGTGCACAGTACACTATCCACATCTATCCTTACGTGGGTTAGGTTGTTTCCCTTGAATGACCGAATGGATGACAGCAGGTTGGCTCGAGCATCTCCACCGCCTCCACCAGGAGCAGGGGGCCTACTGCCACCACCACTCGGTGGGCCCTTACCCTTAGGGACAGGGGGAGGGGGTGGGGGACCTCCTCCAACCATTGGGGGAGGAGGGGGAGGAGGGGCACCTCCCCGGTGAGGTGGAGGGGGCGGCGCCCCACCCCTAGGGGGAGGATGAGGTGCCCCACGCGACGGGTGGTGTGGAGCGGCAGATCGTGAGCTGGTTCGTCGAGGTGGTTCGGGTGCCAGCTCAGTGGCAGAGGCATCAAGCTGGCGAGTGGCCTCTTCTATCCCACCGTGCTTCTGCACAAAGTCATGAATGAATGCAGCTGTGCCTTCATCCTGGAGCTCCTTCTCACTCACTCCCACAGTGTCCAGCAGCCTCTTCCACTCGGTAGAAATATTGCTGCTCTGTAGAGGATAAGAGGAAGGTCCATCGGTGAGTTGTCAGGACGGCTGGTAAGAGAAGAAGTGAGCTACGTACACAGAAGCTATAGCATGCTCATGGCTGCGATTACCACTGTTACCACACTGTGCAGGACAGAACCCAGTGTATGTGTTAAGTCATACTGCAGTGCAACGTACATCAAAGGTCCCTGTCTTGGGGTCCCAGCCAACGTGTGCCAAGTGTCTAACCAACAAAGCAAGTCATATGGTAAGCAACACCAAGCTATCAAAGACAAGCAGTTTGACTTACACAAAGTTACTGGGATTTGAGATGTCAGCTTTGGTCAGTTTGCCCTTCTTCTTGCCACCCTGGTTGCGTCTGGTGGTAGAAAGGCTACCCATGCCAGCAAATACATCTGCACCAGGCTGGCCACCACTGCTGCCACCACCGGAGGAGGTGGAGGAAGCAGAAGGGGACGAGGGGCCACGCCTGATGGCTGGAATGGAGGAACAGAAGATAAGCCGAATGTAATCTTGTCACACCGAAAGAGTGCTGAGCACACAGCACACTTGTCAATAGTCTGAGTCAGGACAAATGGAGATTCCACCTCCATTCACTACCCATTTCTGCACTCTCCCTTCTCTTCTCTTCTTCCCTTCCACTCTTGTCATTTCTCATCTCCCTCTACACTCTCTTTATCTTCCCCTCCTTGTCCATACTTGTCTTCTCGCTCCCCTACCCTAACCTTCCACACTTCTCTTCCTTCCAACTTACATGCTCCCCTACTCTTCCCCCTCAATACACTTTCGGCCTCCTAGAATAGTAACCCGACGGGCTAAAGGTTCTACCAGATAAAATTAAGTTCCTTGACACCAACCCTTCGTTACCTTCTATCCCCATCCACACTCCCCTTTCCTCCACTCCCCATCACTCCCCACCACTCCCCTCCACTCCCTACCACTCCCCTCACTCACTGTTCCTCCTTTTCTTGTCTTGTAACTTAATGTTAACTGTTTCATAGAACTTGTCAGCCTCTCCCTCATCCGCAAAGTTCAGGCCCACCATGAATTTCTACAACCAAAGCACAAGGCATGAAGCAGGAACAGTCTGCCTTGTACATACACACACATACACTATACATGCATACGTACACACACACACACACACATACATGTACGTACATACAGTGTTATACACACATGTGCACATCCATACACATATAAACACATACATATATTGGTCAACTTACATCTCCTGGGAAAACATGAAAGTAAGGTCTATCCTTTCGATACCAGATTTGGTCATACATTTCCTGCTCAAACACAACCGACTTGGTCTGCACAGAGCAAAAGGGAACAAGGGAGCAGCACAGGTGACAGGTTGACTTCACAGGATAACCTCGAACAGTCTGCTCCCCAACACATCTGCCCACTGTGAACACTGCTCATGGCTATTGCCCATTTGCACAGACAGATGTGTATTGAAAACCCATTAGCACATCCTGATGCAAAGGCATTAATACTGTGAAGCTGCCACAAACTGGCACATTCAGCCACACACAAACACATCCATTGACACATTTCCGCATGTGACTGCCCATTGTCAAGTGTCATGACTGCTACAGCACAGTGGCCTCACCCGTCCATCGCCCTGCATCACACCACATTAACCCCTTTCACGTAACATCATACAACATCAATTGGTCCATTCACCTGCACTCAAAGGCCATTAATAGGAAGGGTACCTAAACGGATGTCAACGCTTGGTCCACGGGGCTGACATCACAGAGTCCCCCCTCCCCCCCATGGGTGTGCCTGGCTAGCCACATTTGGTCCCGCCGTCACAACTCCCATTGGCATCATTACAGCCACTTATCAACTAACACCACAGACAAATGTGATTTGAGGCGATACCACAACACACACATGCACCAGACACTCCCTTTGCTTGCACTTCAAAGTCACCCATATCGTATCTATGGTCCTCACTGTTAGATCCACTAAGCGGATGTAGTACGATTTCTTTGGATTGTCCTTCACAAAACAGATAGCTCCAGTTTTGAACTTGGTCCAGGACTTCGGGTTGGGATGGGCCTGGTACAGCTGGACCACTGCTGTGGCCTTCGACTGAGGGACGAATAGAAACAACTTTTTCACGACACAACCATTAGAAATCGCTTATCAACACGAAGTGTGTGTAAATACAGAGCCAGATGTTCTCTACTCTACGGGCAATCATAGCAAGAGCACTAGGGGGTCTGAATGGGTAGGACGTTTGCACTAGGAGTGGTATCCTCAGGCCGGCTGTTACACAACGTACCTGTCTCTTAGTTCCCAGGATAGTGAAGATCACTTCATTCTCGTCTCTGTTCAGGAGGGAACTCGGCTCACTCACCACTGGAGCAGACATGGTTAGAACTGTGTGTTTCAGCTAGTTTCTTGCCGAGTTTTCCCTGTCCTGACTACCGGTTTAAAGTATTCGCGGTGAAAATGGCTGCCCGTCTGTGTTACTATTTTTAGACGTCATCATGATGAGTCATCCTGTGTCCATTCTTGTCAATGTGTGTATTGAAGCCCTACCCAGTCAAACTATTCAGTGTACACCAGCATGTGGTGGAAACTTATAGATGTTACTGCATGTAGTTACAACATCACAGATAGCTATAAATGCTGAACATGGTCATTAGTAGCAAACACAGTTTATCAGAGACAATGTGAGGGCAGTTCCATGTAGCTAGCTAGCTAACTAGCTAGCTAGTAAGACAGCAGTAACCTAAGCATCCCAGCGGGGAAAGGGGAGCAGAGCTATTGAATGCTTTAAAACCATTGATCACTATTATCTCAAATGTTATGTAGCACATTAGGCCAGAATTAGCTAATAGGTACACGCATGCACACTGCCTGTTAGCTACAGATGTAGTTAAGTACAGTAATTAGCTATAGCATGCAGCTTCTACTGTGTACAGTGATAACTGTGCCCTTGTCCGACTTGCAGTTGGAGATGCTGCCCTGCCTTGCCACCAAGTCAAGTTGGCCCTTGCTGAAGGCAGCTGTTCAGTCTGAGACCCTATCGGTTGTAACACATTCAGCTTCTAAGACATGCAGCATGTCCCATAGACTAGCATGACCAGTGAATGTACTCAACAATATAGACAGCTGCAGTACAGGGTGTGTGGCTATATATATAGCTAATAATTCGATCAGCATGCTGCTGCACTAATGCATCATGTGAGCACAATGATTCCATGACATTTCATGGGTTGTCTTGTGTCTGAATCCGTTACCTTCTGTTGATGGTGACCATTCTAATTACCACTTATGTACTAGAGTACCACCTCTGTTCAGCACAGATATCATTGCATTTGCTGATATATTCATCTGCTCATGCAGAGTAACAAGGCTAGTGGAGACACATCACCTTCAAAGCAATGCATGCACTCTAAAGCCTCACGCATGAGATTCACGAACAACATCACAACACAAATTAAATGAATATTCAATGAATTGATTAATCTGTCAGTCACTGTCACACATAATCATTAAGCAATGCGAAAGTAGTGTCATTCTTCCCATGTCGCAAATATGTCACCGTCATCGCCACCAAACAGCAAAAGAGGCTTTGCACCCAACTGTGGTATACTGGGCAGCTTGCGGACAATGTCCTCATCTACCACCACCTGCGTCTGGTCCTCTGGCACAACCTGGTCTCCACGGAAGGGTGACATCTTGTGGTTGACACTATTTCCACCTTTGGCTGTCTCTGCATGTGGGACAGGGTTGATCAGGGATGGCCTCTTTGCCCTGCTACACTGGCTACATCCCTCCCTCCCTCCTGCTCCTGCTCCGTGATGGGCAGGCTCTGAGTTCGTAGTGTCAGTAGCACTGTTCCTTCTCTTCCGACCTGTGCATTAGGAGGAACGGAGGTAGCAGGAGCATCTTACTTTAACAATGCAAGATTGTCTTAAGATGTACAAAAGTCGCCAATATCACGTTTAGCATATCTACTACACATGCATATCGTTACGTAGCATAAAACTGTACCAAATGTCATTCCCTACAGTGAGACTTTGTTGAAATATTGTATTCTAGTCCAAAGAGTCCCTACTTCCAATATCTATATCAGCATCTGCGTTACATAAAGGTTTTCCAGAGCTTAACAATATTATATGGGCTAAACCCTAGACCATGGTCAGCTAAGAAGAAAAGCTGAGAACGATTAAAGACCTATAGTTAGCGGGAGGTATAGACATAGTGACTGAGGCCACGCAGCTAGCAGACATGATTCAGTGCAGTCAGAGGGTTCTACACACAGTAGTCCTTGTGGTGCATTGAGCCAAACTGACCAGAGAGAACCTCACGCAAAAGTGGGCTTGGCGTGACGCGACCACGATAATTTGATAGTCTAATGCTGCAATTCTCCAATGGGCTGGGTAGGTCGCCAGGAGCCGGCTCTTGTCGTGGAGTGGCCGTACTGGTGGATGAGGGCACCGGCAGGTGTTGTCTAGTGCGACCAGGTCCTCTAGCCACTAGTGGGGAGGCGGGAGATAGGCGCCTTCTGGCTAAGAGCGCTGCAGTAGGAGAGCCCATTTCGGGGGTCACAGGTACTTCATGTTCTCTGTCGACAGTGAGTGGATTGTGGAACAGTGTTCTCGTGATAGGAGACAAGGACAACATTCTCAATTCTTCGTTCGGAATCGCGCGCTCGTGTACAGACAGGGTGGCCGTGGAGTCTAGCAATGTTGTTATTGGTGAGCGTCACGATGTGTCATTACGTCACGCTATGATATCCAATGTGCATTGAGCCAGAGAGATTCGATCATGAAAGTACGTACATAATTAAAAAGAGCTAGAGCGCTATAAGTCACAGCTGCATTACATTCGCTTTAAAGACTGATGTAAATGTACACAGGGGACGGGTACAGCAAAAACAAGTCGGAATGTAGCTATCTACTATGAGTGACAATGAGTGTGCAGGGGGTTGGGGGTGTTTACGTAGGTTTGAGGGATCTCCTAGGAAGCATTAATATCACTCCTGGCAGATGTGTCAGTGTTGTAAATGGTTCCAGAGAATTCCTGGACAAGCGATGGCCATGTACAGGCCCGGAGCTTCTCTAGCTTCATCATTTGCAGCAATATCAGTGGACAAGATATAAGATAACTTCTTTCAGCTGATTCCATTCAGCATGCCTCTCTGGGTACACTAGAGGTCCTGTACCTGCGTGTACAGAGGAAGTGAGATTTAACTGCATGTTATAGTATAGCTAGCACTTACCCAAAGAATGTGCAATGAGTATATACTGCATGCAGCTTGTGAGTTACCACACATGAACATATATACCGGAAAGTGGTTGATAACTCTGGCACACCCACAGTGAAACCGTGCATGTACCATATCATGCTGTAATTTCTTACAATGATGAAGTGAGTTGAAAGTAGGGCCACTTCAGAGCTTCAACTGTAGCCAATGCTGGGGGCATTGGCTATCACATGTGATATTCCTGAATTTTGTTCAAATCCTGAAGGACAGCAATAATTATAAGCATAAATTCATAATGGACGCTGTCTGTGATACACAAATATAATTATGTAATGCATGCAATAAAAAGTTAGTGACATGTAAGGAAGTGGATGACTGTCACACTCAAGACATGCAACAATGGATGGTACTTCACACTCATGAATTCACCTTACTGTGTGGGCACCAAAAGAAGGGCATGAATCCAGAGAGGCACAGCTGCACGTGTTACTTGAAAGAGCAGTATATGCTGTAATAAACTACTGAATTACTTGAGCAGGATAATGTGGCCCCTGCAACTGCATGCTTGTCTTACAGTATACAGTGCCCTAGTTGTGGTTCAGCACACTGGATGATCCATCATATCCAAAGCTGCATTTGGGAATCTTGATGACGTACACACGTACGTGATAATCTCTATACATGCCAAAATTCTGCTCCAGGTAGGAGCAGCAGAGAAGAGCTTGGTTTCAGTTCATTCTTAGACAAGCCACATTCAAGAGCTTTCTTGGCTTCATCATTCACGTCAATGTCTAATTTCTTCACCTTGGTGGAACTAGCAGCTGTTTTCAGCTGATTCCAGTACACTTTGGTGTGCTCATCTGGGCGCAGAAACTGTATACACATAATAAGTAAAATGGAACAAACAGTCATGATTGCTAGTAAGGTGGTCAAGGCGCAAACACACTAATATTTACCACATATAGGATCTAATATTAGTGGGACCTAATGTTTGACAATTTTGTGAGGCAGTTGGCAATCACGAAAATATTTACTTGCAAATATTTCTTCCTTTACATTTCCAGTACTTACACACAGTGCATATGTTACCATTGCTTGTTGACCATTCACAAACATTAATTTCAATCGCAATTACTCTTGCAAAATTTTTGTCCTGTGACACAGCTTACACGACAGTATAAAGATAAAGTATTCATATATACATTTTTGGGGTGGTATTTTCACAAGTTTTGCATGCGACTTTGCAGAAGCTCCAAAACCTTTCTTACTGATGTTAGTCAATCTTGTAGAGGCTGGATCACTGCCGTGTCTTGGAACTTCCAGACGGGAGGTGGGGGAGGTGGGGGGATTAGTGAGCAATTCACTTAACATAAATTAATTAGCAGAATGTTTTGGCCCAGAACGCCTTCAGTCTTCAGCTGTTAAACTGAAGTACTACAGGGAGGAGTGGTTTATAAGTACAGCGGTTGGTAGTGTGATGAGTTACAGTACGATATGTTAGAGATACATAAGACAGTATAGGAGATACATGCATGGCTCGCAAAATGCAATTGAAGAGTTTTCTGGCAAGCTTAAATGGCAGTCATAAAATATACACCTCAGTTGTATGCATTTGATATACAGTCTGAATAACAGCAGACATCATGCAGATATCATGTCCAATTAATGCATGCATATAAAATATGGATTAGCATCAGCATACACAGTTACTGCTTCTTGCTTACCCATGACGCAATCAATACTGTGATCTCTTCCAGTGGTGATGTTCTGTGGCCCATTGCTTCCAGCACTGGGAGGGGGTCTGTTAAAACAATGTACAGCTTCTGTAGAGCTGGCATGAATTGGGTGCAGCGGGCTACGGCTTGAGATGTTGCTGCACTTTCTTCAAAACCTGTAGGACAAATGAGTCACAATGACATGAATTCTGCAATTAATTCTGCAATTGACAATCTTACTTGGTCTGTAGCAGAGCTTAGTGATACAGTGTGTATACAATTTACTTGTTGTCTATAAGAGCTAGGCCACACCAGTTAAGAATTATAGGTGAATGAGCATGTGATGCAACAAATGTGTATGAAGTGGTATGTTTGAGTGTTACAGTAAGTGATGTCGTGGTTTGATGCCCACTCCAAAGTGTGTGCTCATGATCATGAATGCCAGCTAGAGTCGCACCCTGCATATAGGTTAGGCTAAATACTATACCATGCTTACATCTGCTAAATACACTTGCAGTATAATGTTACTTTGCACAAAATTGATTGCAATAGATTTGATGTCCATTAGTATAATTGGGATGATAATGCCTGCTGTTAAGCCTTGTTGTATCATATAGCCATGCAATTACATCATCAAGTCTTGAAGATCATGGACTGCATGCATATATAAACACATAAGTACACATGTGCAAGACTTTATTGTAAATCATGAGGAAACAAATAGGGGATATGTAAATAAATCCTTTATACCGAATGGCCGGAAATTTTGGCAGGAATTTATTTTGGCGGATTGCTGAAATTTCTGTATTTGGCAGAATTTACTTTGGCAGTTTGGCAAAGTCTGTACCATAATGATATTCATAGCAAAATGGCTAATCCGGACGAACAGAGCTAGATTGCTGAAGAGTCTCTGAGGAGTACACACCGTGATGTTTGACCATAATTGGGGTATGTTTCGTTTCAATTCTTAGCTGTTCCCATGAGCTGCAACGTACAAAGGTTTTCAAGCCTCCTTCTGGCCGATCTGCTAACGTTCGCCTGCAGCCTGTGACCTCACACACAATTGTACCGCTCCAGCGCAGAAACAGAGAACAGGCTGCCGAAATCTGCCGCAGTAAGTTACCGACAATGATCTCAACGTCAGTCTTCACAGCAACCGCATACTTATACAATGCCGTTCGAATTGCCTTTGGCTTCCTCGTGCTCTTCTTCCACCTCCAGTGTGCAGAACTCTTTGGAAACGTAGTGTCCTCGCGCTGCTGTCAGTTGTGAACTACATGCTGATGATTAATCTATAAGCCTGGAGCATCCAGGTTTGTTAAGAGGTAAAACTATATGATTGCACAAATTTTGGTGGAAGAAATATTGGTGAATTGCTCTCAAAACCGCCAATCTGCCAAAATAAATACCCCACCAAAATTTCTGGCCATACGGTAAATATTTCAACCCCAGTGAGTACAGCATTGTGGATATATTGCATTTAACAGCTCATGTCAGCTTACGTACAGGAAACAGCCAGTTCTGTCATTGAAGTGTTGGCCCTGAGACCATTTAGAATAGGAATCAAAAAGCTGTCTATGGCATCTAGTCGGAGTTTCTTCAGGTTACAGCGAGACACAGTGTTTTCCAACTTCTCCAAGCCCTTCTCCATGGGGATGCAGCTGCTTTCCTACAGTCACAAAATAATAATTATATAATTGCTATGATACCTGACTATCAAGTACGTATGCATATCATATCAAGAGTGGAAGATGAGAATTGCACAAGGAGATAATGTAGCTGTGTCAAGCATGCATGACATTGACTGTATAAATGTTCATGGACTGAACCCCATACTATTGCTTTGCAGACTATAGTTTGCTTGGCAGACCTGCAATTCCTACAGGATGAACAGTTGCTGTTTTTCATGGCAATCACTTACAATTACAACCTGCAGATAGGAGTTTATGGACTAAAGTTTAGAAGTAGGATTCTTTTTTAAATAGCATAATTACAATCATATGTTAATTTAATGTTTTCACGTATGACAGCTGTTCACCCTGATTGGGGCTCATCTGTGTGGTGTACTGATTTAATGCAGGATGGTGGCTTCTCTTGTATCCACCACCTAGGAAATTAACTTCAAAGGATGTCTCAGATTATGAATGAATAAATGCACTCATCACGATAATATGATCTTCCACATATATGGGTCCTGATCATGTGCATTACAGTAATTATACAGACCTGAGAAAATGCATGTGCCACCATGATGGCATCTTGAATTCAATCAATTTGAAAGTACTTTAACACCATTTTCATCTGCTATTGCTGCAATAAAAAGTGTGCACTTTGTATGTTTGCAGATCACTATATGGCTTACTTTTATGCTGGAAAGATTAATGAACAGGTCTTCGAGCTTCTTGTGACAGAGGAGAAGGGCTAGTGCTTGCGGAGTAGTTGCACTATTTACAATAAGTGCCAAGCTTTTCAGTGAAGTAGTTGCTTGACACAGTGCTCTGGCATCTGGAAACAATGCAAAAACAAAGTTAACATGCATGTATATTTCTATTGACAATCAGGCATGACGTAACATTCCTACCAGTACAACTACAGAAATATGGTCCTTATACACTGACTGCATCAAACAGCACAGAATTTATATATATGCATGTAATGTATTATAGCAAACCTTCTTCAGTGAAGGTGTCCAATGGGAGGTAGAGTGATGACATGTTGGTATTGGAGTGTGCTATATCAAGCACATTGCGAAAACTAGCAGGAGTAAGTTGTTGACTGTGACCCTGGGTGAGCTCCAATCCTTGTAGGTGGCTGCACTTGGTGAGGCAGTAACTGACGGCCATTATGTCAAATGGACCAAGATACATTCCAAAAGAGAGGCTGTGTTTAAGATGCTGCACAATGCTCTGGGTCAGATACTCATTCTGAGATTCAAACAAAGTGTGGAACACATACAACAGGCTAGGATCACACATGTCACACTCTGATGGCAGGTCACCGCCAGCAGGAAGAATAGCATGGCTGACATCTGCTGACTTGAACTGCGTTAAGCCGGCAAAAAATTTTAGGACAACGGCATATTTCGGATTTAGGTGATTCTCCTTCCAAAACCTGGCTTGGTCACTTGTAGATAACTTGTGGAGATGGTATGCGGCAAAAAACTCCTGCTTTGTAGTGTGGCTAAAATTCAGTGTGCATGAGAAACCATCCAGGCTAGGGTGCAAGTGGAGGAGGCCTTCAAAGGCTGAATCATCCAGGGTCTCATCACACCTGATCATGGCATGGAAAGCATGGCGCACTTCATCTTCTTCAAAGATGTAGACAGGAGGTGTCTTGGAGAGACCATTGAAGGCAAGCTTACCGAGGTTGAGGAGGAGTCGCTCAATATCCAGAGGGAGAACAGTGAGAGATGGGTCAACTCGTGAATCTCTCTTTTTGCTTCGTCTGACATGAGTGACTGTCCTGGCAATGGAGCACTTGTAGCAGTCAGTCATTGTTGGAGGAAATGCTGACTTGCCCACAACACCATGCTCATAGATGGAGCAGAAGATCAACAAGTTCATTGGGATATATGCTCCTCCCATGAGGTCTGGACGAGACCTTAGGTCAGACAGCATTGCTTCCCCTTTGTCCGGCTCATTCTGGAAGTAGTCCTTCACGTAGGACTCAACTGCTTCTTCATCAAATCCAAGGATCTCGTAGAACAAATTGCTGTGCTCATGTAGCAGGGGACATCCACCAGGGCGTGTGGACACAATGAAGTGTGCTTGGGGAAGCAGACGGCCTTCTAAAAGTGGTATAAGGAGGGATCCCTCAGAGCTGGCCATCAAGCCACGTGCCTCATCTGCTCCGTCAAAAATCATTAATACATTCCTCCCCTCGCTCTCCATCAGCTCTTTGGCTGCTGCACAGCACTTCTCTCTGCCTGGAATGTAGTACTGTAGCAGGTTCTGCAAGCCAACTTCATAGGTGGGGTACTGGTATTGGAGAGCTTGTGACACGGCCTTGTCACGCAGAGGGAAGAACAGAACAAGGGAGAAGTCACTCAGTTTACCATTGGCCACCTTCTGACACAGGTGCTTGAGGAAGGTAGTTTTACCTGTTCCAGGTTGACCATAAATGATCCTAGCTCGATGTAATCCTTTGTCAAGGAAATGATTGACTGTGACAGAAGAATCTGTCATGTCTGACATGCGTATGCCATAATCTTGATATCGTTTCAAGAACTCAACTCTTCCTCTGTCGTCCTTAAGCCTTGCTTTGGGAAGATTCTCAATGACAGCTAGTTTAACAAACTGCATTTGCTTGCCCCCATCTGTAAGCTTAAATTCTTTGTATTGCTTGTGTATTATCTCTTTTGCATGCTGTAAGTAGGATGGCGATTCCAGAGAATCAACCTCCACCTGTTGTCATGGTTAGAAAGGACACAGATTATAAGAAATGCACAAATTATATAATTATTATGGCATTTTGCATTTCCTTATCATACAGTGGTATCTGTCTAAGATGGCTGTACGTCTGTGGACCAGTTGCTGCATTACATGCAGAGGTAAGTAAACTGCAATGTTTTAATGCTATGCTAGGAAGGATGGCTGTTTTAGAGATGTGTCTGCTTTACACAGTGACCATCTTTCAAATTTGACAGGTTGCAAGTACTCATTAACTGCTTTAACAAATAATTATTGACCCTAGATTTATAAGTTTTCACAGTACGTAGAAACACACAAATAACAGAGAGCAAGTCTGCAACGCTTTGATTTGCACTGTTTGAAGTCACAGTCAAACCCCTGCTTGTGCAGCAGTCCATGAAGGGCAGCATGTGTCTAGTTGCCCACTACCACTTCAGCTTGCATGTTATATCAGTCATCTATTTGCCCTCTGAAGAGTTTTTATGACATATATTTTTGTTGCCAAGCATCTTAAATTAGCACAATGCAAGGTATTAAAGATAATCTAGCATATGTATCTGAGCACATTCTTATTACATTATTTATTTTACAGTAAAAATTGTCATATAGCTATATACATGGAAAGGTATATTCATCATGCAAGTTATGAATTGGGACATGGTCAATTGGAAATTTGCTTTGTGTACTGCACCCTGAGGGCAAATGAATGAATAGTGAATTGGTCTTGTATTGCGAGTTAGCATTCATGCTCCGACTGAAGTTACAATACCCACTGCATACTCAGCAATGACACAATGCCATGTTCATATATGCATAATGCCACACCAAGCTAGCTAAGCTGTGCGTGGCTACCTAGGGCGGATCGAGAATCTTTTACGACTGGTTTTCCAACACATAAAGGTATAGCTATAAGGAAGCATAGACATTATAAGACTGATACATGCAAATACTAGCCAGAGGTGATCTGACCAGTTTCTGGAAACCTTGGAAACACCCCTGGATTCGCCCTTGGTTACACACTAAGCCACAACCATGGACCTTATTTCTGTAACCCTGGAGATCGAGGTGCCAGCTAGCTGTGTATACCTAAGTTCTGTGCTGACCCACCGCAACAGTAAGCCAAACGTGCAGTAATTAAAATTGGTGGGGAAATACATGTTTTGTTTGTATAATGGCATACAAATAACCACCCCCATCCTTACATAGACAGCACTACTGTACTGTCTGATTATGATAAAAAGGAAATTCCTGGCTCACTGTGCATACGTAACTATATTCAAACGGTCCATTCAATTCTATCTTGAAACACCATTAGAGACGATTTAAAGCTTGGTAAAGAACAACATGAGCGCCGCCATTTGCAATGACAGAAATATATAATTATACATACATACATATATACGAACATGAAGCCATACGAATACCTAAAAGTGAAAACAATATAGGGGCACCCCAAAAATATCAAGGCCACTTTTTGCAGGACTGTGCACTTCCGCTAGGAAGTAAGGTTAGTCCTGAGTGGTATGCAGCCAATACCTCCTTGTGGTTAGGCCTTTTTGCCTATATTTATAGCCCTATACGCAATAGTGCTACTTTACATTTGCATCACATCATGCAAACAACCACTGCCACATAGACAGCAATACCGTGCTGTCTAATTAAGGCTGACTGCTATGTATATGGACTGAGCGTAGACAGCTATGTACCAACTATAACCATGGCAACTTGCTACATATTTTATAATCTGGATACACAGTATACTGTAATAGACATTATCCAATTTTTCTTTCAGAGCTAAATTAACTTCCCCATGCATGAGGCTGTGATCCACAAATGACATGTAAAACTATAACCCCAAATATATATTTAGTGCATGCAGTCACATATACACTCACGGGCTCAACTCCATTTTGTATTGCTATGCTGTCGGCAACAACACCTAGGCCAGCTCTCTTCAGGGCCTCCAACAGGCCTACCCATTTGACTGACACATGTGTGTTCCCATTCCACCAGAACATGACAGCCTCAAAGCAGGCATCCTCCTCCTGATGAGGGTTGTTACCACGTGCCATCTGGACCCGAGGAAGGGGTACTCCCAGGTAGGTACACACAGCTGGCCACTTGTCTCCAGCCTTCTGACAAACATGAGCTCGGATGTCAATCTCTGTTGGCTTTGATTGGAGGAAACCTGTAGCAAGAGACAAGACCAGATAAGTATACATACATAATAAGGACAGGTGTAATAATTATTATAATAAATCAAGTTTGCATGCTTACTATATAATGTAGTGACTGGGACTGTACATTATAGTTATATATGCTGTAGGTTGCAAGTGACCTGATAAATGCATTAGTGCATATAGGTAATAATCTGCAATTGTAATTGCAACTTAATTTCATCCTAACTTACAAGTCTTGGCCAAGACTGATACAAAAGCAACACATGTGAATCTCCATCCTGGCAATGATGCTTAACAATTTTAGCCAGTTTTGTGTCAATCAGGAATTAAAAGTAGCCTTGTAGTTGGACTGTCTTCGGTTATTTATTGGGTGAATGGGTACGAGACTAGAGCAAGACCAGCTCCTTGGTACCACTTTACTGATTGTAGCCAAATATTCCATATACAGTGAAAATGCATGATCCTGTTTGTTCCTATTATGGTTTGAACTAGTGAGTAGGAAGGTGAACTGAAACTAATGGGTTTGTCCCGGGTTTATCCCAGGTTCACAATTTAAGTCAATACCTACAATGAGGATACAGTCAGATCAGCTAACACCTATGTAATGAAATTGAAATAGAATGGCTAAATAATCTTGTACTAGTAATATCAATTGCAGGGTCACAGAACAGTGCAAAAGTACAGAACCACTTATACAACTAGCACCTTAATTGGAAAATGAAATTGCCCATGTCATCTTCCAGTTATTCCACACAAAAGAGTACAATGACGTACAATGAAGGCTTGATAATAGCACAGGCTTTTAGTCTAAATCTCACAGTGACAAACCATCCAATACACCTACTACAATGCACCTGTACCTCTGCATGTGTATGACCAGCTACACAGTTAAGGGTCAGGTAGAACAATATACGCGTATACACACATATGTATGCATTGCTGCAAGCTGTGGCAAGATACAGTAAACAATGATCTAATGTGTAACTTACATTGTACAAGGTCAGAACCTAGCTAACAATTGTACACTTTCCTAGTTGGCACTAGTGTTGTCTTTAAGGAAGGTCAGTGCAGTACATGCCCTCATGTACCTTGTACCCATATGTGTAGCACCACCATATTACACGCACCAATACCTCTAGCAATTTTTGGGTGATTAACCATATCACCAGGAGCATGACAAGTAGGGGCTGTCTAATGTGCACTCATGCACTCTCCACCATATACCTTCAGCAACATCAGCACATTGTTCTTGGCACTTCTGACTAGCCTCACTGGCAGCTTCAGAGCAGTGGGGTTGCAGTGCTGAGTCAGTACATCTTTCGAGTTCTCTAGTGGCTTCAGGTACAGCACATTCGTTTTCATAGTTGGGAGGTATTAGGTCAGGTGGAAGTGGCCCATTGCAAGGTACATTTTCAACTCGGTCAATTGCAATTGGATGTGAAAGCTCGGTACACTGTGTGTCAATGGAGGGGAGGCATCCACCATTGCATTGATTGTCTACTATTCCTGCCTCAAGCTGATCATTGTCCATTTCTTTCTTGCTGGCTCTGATGCCCATGGCTGCATATATATACACATATTATGTAATGCAATAGGAGGTATGTAGTAATTCATGGCATATGATAGAGTCAAGTTACTGCATCAGCACAAAACTGTCTATGCATGCACATGCACACTGCAAGAAATTAGGTATCAGTCATGTATATAAAACTAGTGGTGGCTTGTATATAGTCCATGACTGTGCTGTTTAGAGTTAACTATTGCCTCACTGAGTCGATGGACTGATCTAGAGTGAAACTAATACCACAAGTAACGAAGCCACAGCCATGCAGCGCAGTTACACTCATCTACGCGCTTAGGAATCTGGCTCCGCAGGGTCATTGGCTAAGAATGCAGCACATGCATAATTATATGCAGCATTTCAGCAAGTTTCGCTCAGTTAGCTATTAAAGTATGTATATAGCTCGCTATCCTCGCGAGCACTGTTGGACAGTAAGCTTCTCTGGTACATCGAAGCATTTGTAGCTGGTTAAGAGATCGCCAAATGTGGCTACAGGTAGGAGGATCTCGGCTACAGCTACTTAGCCTACGACGTCAAATTGGTTAACTTGCATCGTACCGTGTACCCAAGTCTTCACTCTATGCTGGCTTCAATTCCGGTGCATGCGTATCCTTAGAGGGGGCAACTTAAGCGATGCGGGGATATACGTAGCACCTGTACAACTTCATGCATGCAGATGCGCTCGCATCACGTTTAACATAATTATAGGCCCGTCGACATACTCGATACCTGCAAGCGGGTCGCGCGCCGCAGCGAACAAGTTACAATTGCGACTGTGAACAACGTGGTAATATATAGGGCATCACTCGGCTCATGGAACTCACCACAGTAAGTAGGCCAGAGGAAAGACTTAGAAGAAAACGCTACGCAGGGCCTTCGCAATCCACGCGCCCGATATTATATGATCGCTCTATTATACTCGGAAACTCATGTACCAGTAATTAGATAGATACGGCATGCGGAACTGCCTGTGTGACTTGGCAATAATGAATATTGTTAACTCCGCCCCTTTCTTAGCCAGTGAACGCCCACCCCGCAGGCTAGTAAGCGGCAAGAGAAATGGCATTCTTGCCTGCCGCTTTCCTCCTGTCCCTCGTGCTAGCAGCCCATGGCGTGTACCTTCAACCCCCTGAAACTTCCCTCGGGCCCAACTTGTTCAGCAGCGTCAGTGCCAACTCGACTTGCAACGGAGTCAGCTACACCATTCTAACTCCCTTGGGGGCGACCAACACCACAGATATTTGCAACTCCTTTCCCGCTGCTGCTATAGATGGCGCGCTGAGTTCGCAGTGGCTGTCTATGCCCGGCGACAATGTGGCGGAGTTCACGATTGGAGTGTCTGTGAGTCACTCCCGTTTACTAAAAGGGACCATAGCATTCACGATTCATTCATTTAGAATGAATGATGTGCTCTTCTTCGAACTGTTCAACATCTCAGTGTGTCTTGTCTGTATGAGGCAGTTGGAACCTTCCCATTCTCTGCATGCTTGCCGAGTAACAGCATAGGGTATTGCAATGCTTCTGTGTACTCTAGTGGGTTGCCACTGTAATCAGGTGCTTGAACGATCAGTATATATGTGATCATATGCAGTACTCTCTAGAATGGGAGCTGATGCAATATAACCTTTATTTACTATATGACACCCTTCTTGATCGTGTCCACCATCCTGCCCCTATGTGTGCTGCAGGGTCTGGAGCTCTCCCAGGTCCGCATGACTTTCGCCTCTCCTCTGCCAATGATGATGATGGTGGAGACTGTCGCTCAGTCCTCCGGTGAAAGGAACCTTCTGCATGTACTGGTGGTGGATCCAGCCTCATGTGCCAGCAGCCCAGTTGGCTCAGTGTGCACGACTTTCTCTAACGTCACTTTCTCCTCGGTAAGGCCCCTAGTGTCAAACAGTCACTTCACAACTACTCCACCTGGGTCATCCACAATGGCATAGCATTGGTCTGTACTGCTGTTGCTTTTACTGGGGATAATCCATCTATGTATGTACTGAATACATGAATGCATGTTCCTGTAACTACATGCATGTTGCTAATTGTCTAGCTCTGCTATGTGACTGATTTAGGCACACTGCAATACTGCTAGCTGTATGTTTTGTGACCAAACTAACACTAAAGGTGTCTATTACCACTGGTTCATTGCTGTACTTGCTTAGGATTCAGAAACAATTGTTCTTGAGTGGCCCCTCTCTTTGGGGAGAACCGACGACACATCAACAGAGTTTTTGGACCTTGTATCTGCAAGCTCAATCATCTTCACCTTGTCTGGGTTTGACCCATCACTGACTGACCCTGTGAGCCCAGCACCCTACTGCATAGAACACATGACACCCTGCTACTTTGCTGTTGATCTTCAGCTTTTGTCTTGAGAGGTTGAAAGTCATCAACAGTGCCATATATGTTAGCATTGCTGTTCTCAGTATGTATGTCCTAATGAATGTGATCACTATATTCTACAGTGGTTTGCAAGTTGTGCTTATCAGTGTACAGATGAGAATGGGCTTTTGGGGTGACACGATTACTGTATACATGGTCACATGACCTGTAGAGCCTGTTCCCATTTAGTACACTGACTAGCTAGAAAATGCTGTAAGCCATAATAACTTGAACCTGGTTGAACTTACTTTGCCAATTCTGCAGATGGCCCAGTACTTTGCAGTGTCAGAGATAGCAGTAAGAGGCCGCTGTTCCTGCAATGGTCATGCCTCAAGGGCCAGTGTGGCAGAGAACTCGTGCAGCTGTCAGTGCCAACATGACACAACCGGCCAGCACTGTGAGGAGTGTGCTGCTGGGTACCAGTTCTCACCCTGGAGGAGAGCCTCACCAGACTGCCCCTTTGTCTGCCAAAGTGAGTAGGTGAAGTGCTGTGCATGTACACATTACTACAGTAAGTAAGAGCTGCACATGTTAGCACCTGCTGCAACTCAACTCAACAACCCGCTGCACTGCATGTGGAGTGGCTGCAATGTGGGTGCATGTGTACTGTGCAGTATTGTACGTATGTACAGTAGTTCATAAGGAGTGGGTTAGTGACAGCCATCAGCTAATGTCACATAACTCACCAATGTAACTTGTAGTAGTGTATTGCTAAGTGCACTTAACAACAACCAGCCAATGGAATGGGAAGCAAGTTGTTGCAATGTTATTCTTTTCCTCAAACTACTACACAAATATAGCTTAACTTTGGCAATTGTGGTCTCATTTGCTACATTTGTGAAGGCACTGATGGACCTATTGCTGCATGGGGTCAGCATCTCAGCAACAGCATACGTACATTCACTGCTACTCTTCTACAGTTTCAGTCTTCTACTACTCTCTCCTCTCCTCCTCTCATTTCCTCATATCTGTCCATTCCTCCTCCTCAGGTGATGCATGTGATGTGGGCGGAGCTATCCGTGATGTCATGTGCACTACTACAAACTGTACTTGTAGGAACAACGTAGTGGGAGGGACATGTGACAGGTAACAGACTGCATGTGGGTGGGTGGGTGGACAAATAGGCGAGTACTACGTATGAGAGTATTAGTACAGAAGCATTTGCCGTTCTCAAATTGTCATTTGTTTGCCATTTTGTGTCCCCTCTGCAAATTTTGTGCATGCTATTTGCTTATGTACAGCTGATTTCAGAATGGTTGTCCAAAAGGTAAGTGGCAAATGGCATGACGTCATAGCAAATAGCAGTACTGGACAGTAGATGTGACGTAATGGCAAGCAGGAAAACTAATAGTGATGTCACGCCATTTGATCATTCTGCCATTCGCCACTTCGGCCAACCATTCTGAAACTGACTGCACCAACTTGCACTTGTTCTTACTTTGCCCTGTAGACCCGACATTGGCTTCTATGTGCCCTCTCTGCAAGCCACAAGTGTTGAGGCAGAGACTGGCATGATTGTAGAAACAGGGGAGATGGTGGTCGTTGACAGTGACCCAGCCAACATCCCAGTCTTCCGGGGCACCGGTTATGTCAGCTACTCCTTGCCTGTACTGACCAGCCAGACCATACAATGGACACTTAGCATCCCAGTTACATCAGTGTATTACATGGCATTGACCTACCACCTGCCCATAAGGGAAGGAGAGAATGCATTTACCGCCAACTTTATTCTGTCAAGAAACAGCTTGATGATGTCTTCTCAGGTGCCTGTGTCCATCTGTCCCAGCCCACCTTGTAGCACGCTCAGCCGCACAACTTTCACCCTTGAGCAAGGAACCTGGACAGTTGGGCTGCATTTTCCTTCAAGATCCGTACCAACTCCAGAGTTTTACATAGTATGTTATGCTGGTTACAATCTACAAATGTACACACTTGTGCCAACCATCATGTTAACTTTGTGTGTCAGTGTACTAACAAGTGGCTATTACCTTGCTGCAGGACACTGTGTTTGCCTTTCCAGTCACATTCGTTGAGGCCAACCTGCTTGGCAATGACTCACAGATGTTTATTGACACTTGCAATGCACAGAACAATGAATTGATGGGGACTTTTTGTCAGCAGAGTGCATTCTCCCTCTCAGTACACTTCTATGATGGAGCACTTCGTGAGCTTTTACGCATAATAAACTACAGCATTTGTGTCATTCTGCAAACCAGTCTACTGTGTACTGCCTGTATCCCTATTATTCCCCATTCTTCCCGCTCTTCCAAATATCTCCAACCTCCAGCCTGCAACTGTGATCCTGATGGCTCCAATGGCACCATCTGTGAGCCCATTGGTGGGCAGTGCCCCTGCTACAGCCCTGCATCTTCTGAGGATGTGGCCAGTACTGACAGGCAGTGTAGCCTCTGTCCTCGCTACTTCTATGGACCCACCAGCTCTGGATGCATGCGTAAGAACTTGCTTGAAGTGCATTATACTTCAAGTATGCTCTCACTATACTGGTCAAATCCCTTTTTCCCTACCTGCACAGCTTGTGGATGTGTTGCTGATGACAAACTTTGTGATGGCAATAGCGGGCAGTGTAATTGTCCAATGAATGTTATAGGGAGGACCTGTGATCAATGCAGTGATATGAGCTTTGGGTATAACACAACCACTGGATGTCAGGTGGGTTCAGCCACTGATAGAAACATTCATTTATACTGTTCAGCCACCACAGGAAGATGCATTGTGTTGCCACCATATGCATATGCACTGTTGTTCATGAGTCTCTGCTCATCACATGGTGATGCTAGGGGTATGCAGAGTACCAGATCATGGGTGCATCTTATAGCACGGCCACTTTCGGTGCCTGCATCCTCCTGTCCTGCTCCTTTCCCCTTGTCTCCTAGACCTGCTCTTGTGACCCGCTGGGCACTGCTGTCTGTGACAATGTGATTGGTGACTGTCAGTGCCGTCCTTTGGTGTCAGGGAGCCTCTGTGACTTGTGTGACTTTGGAGCATACAACCTCACCACCAGTGGGTGTGTCCCATGTGCATGTGACTTAAACGGCAGTGTGAGCATCAACTGCTCCAGTGAGGGACTCTGCACTTGCAAGGTACGATAGCTTATATGTCTTGGATAGGCAACACTCCAGTACAGTACATGTGACATATATACAGTACAGGTATTGTTAAAAGACTAGCTGCAAAGGAAGAAACAAATGTAGCACACTTGTTTGTGTCTATGTGTTAGTACTTGTGATTTAATTCTTGTTTGTATGATGCTTCGTAAGATGCCATGTCCCTCTTCTCCTTGCATGCAGCCTCAAGTCAATGGAGACAAGTGCTCTGCATGTGTTGACGGCTCCTTCTACTTCCCACCCTCCCCATCCTCTTCTGGATGTCTCTCCTGCATCTGTTCGGGAGTCACCACCTCTTGCACTGCATACACTGGGGAGTACACCAATATGGTGGTAGTGGGCCCTCCCTCAGCGGACCTCAGTGGGTGGACCCTAGCAAGATTGAATGGGGAAAGTGTAGAGCAGCTAGCAGTGCCTCCCAGTATAGTCCAGGTGAGGATAACAGTAGGATAAGCTCTGTGAAGAGGAGAGAGCACCGTGGATACTCGGATATGTATATTGTATGCACAGAATGTCCACATACACCTGTATCACGGTTTGATGAGTACAACATTACAACAGGCAGACCATGTGGATGATAATCTGTATTCAGTATAGATCGCATGTTCTCATGTACATACATGTACGCACTGACATTGCCAGCCCTATGTAATTTCAACAGGTGACACAGTAATATGATGTTGTTTAATTTCTGGCATTGTTACTTCTTCACTACTACCCTTCACTTCACTCACTCATGCCACCTCTCCCGTCCTGACCTGCCTTGTATGTTCTTGTCTCTCTTATTAGACCAACACATCATCGCTCTTAATGGTTTCCACCTTGAATGTGGATCCATCGATGGTGGGCGTAGTCTACTGGTCCTTCCCACAGGCACTGATCACTGGAAATGACTGGGTGAGCTTTCAATTGACACTCCATGCTACTCAGATTCACTCATTCCTACCGTCTTCTTTAGCATACCATATTGCTGTACTTAACATACTGCATTACCCCAGCTGCATGCACTCTGGGGTGCATGACACAGTGCAGCATGCCACATGTGTTGTTAGTTGTCTACTGTTGCACTCTTTGGTAGCTTCTATCCTATGGTGGCAACATTGAGCTCACTCTCACCGTTAATGGCTCACTGGTTCTGCCTGAGATCATCCTTGTGGCAGGGAACACAATGGCCGCAGCTCAACTCTTTCCTGCACCCTCCAACACAGCTCAGACATATTCTGTGGTACTTTCAGAGGTGAGGGATACTACAGTACAATCACTATGTATATCTGAAGGGATAAGGGCAGTGCATTGGCTTATTGTACAGTAAATCTTCTAAAAATCTTGACTTTTTGTACTTTTCAATTCTGAATTTTTGAAGCTTAAGAGAAAATATGTATCTTCATTTTCATTCAAGTCTTGCGAAAATTAAAGCCTCTTGCAAAATTGGATGCACCAGTTTCCAGAAAGCTCTGTGAATACAAAGGCCGCCACTGGTGCTTTCCTTATCCCTGAGTCTTGCGCTATTCACAGGGTATTATAGCTACAAGGAGGTTTGAAGCCACAATATTGCAGACGATTTTGTATAGGTCACCAAGGAAAAGAATGTCCAAGACAGGAAAGCCATAGCTGTCACCTGCGCTACTCATAGCGGCTAGCCAGTAGCTGATCTGAGCGCAATGGACATTTCCGAAGGCAACACTGCTTCATTAGGTGCATTTACCATTGCTAGGCACCATTTCTCAATGTGTATCATGCAGTACCCCGATAACCGTTGCTGAAAATTAGGGGTCTATATGAATTTTTGAGTCGCCCAAGGATTCAAAATTTTAGAACATTTCAAGGCAAGACTCTGGAAAGTTTACAAAAATTAGATTTTTGAATTTTTAGAAGATTTACAGTATCTGCTTTGCATATTGTGAAATACAACTCCACTTTTCAATAACTTATGAATGCAAGATTGCAGGAGTATCTATACTGACAGCATTATTGCACTAACTGCATGGCCCAATGGCTACATTGCCCACACAACTACATATAAAGCAGTAATATGTATGATTATTCCGGACATGTGTGTAGGAAGTACGTACAGTATTACTGTACTGTGTCCAGATCTGGTGCTGAGCATGAATGAATCACTGAACCTTCACACTGCAGAGCCTCTGGCGGTCAAAGCTGGATGGTTCAGTCCTCCAGCGAGATGCCTTCCTCCAAGTTCTGGCACAACTGGACTCCATTCTCATCACTGCACTGGATAATGGAACAGTGTCATCAACTTTGAGTGCAGCTGCTTATGATTCAGCCACTTCTGTGGGTAGCAGTGTCCTGCCCATAGAGCAGTGCAGCTGTCCACTAGAATACACAGGTCTGTCTTGTGAAAATTGCTCCCCGGGGTACTACCGCCTCAATGGCACCTGTGTTCCCTGCAACTGCAACAATCGTTCCGCAACCTGTGATGAATACACTGGTGTCTGTTTGGTAAGCGTGCACGTTCAGACACTTGTATTGGGATTAGTACTTCATAAACAGTTCAGTGAGGCAGTATGGTCTAACAAGTCTTGATTAAGTGCATAACCCTTGTATGTGTGGGCAACACCCACAAGTGCATTTTCAGTTCACACTGCCATTTTGTTGTTTTGTACATTATGCAGCATCATTGTACTGTACCATTATGAACCCTCTGTATTGTCTAATTAGATTTGGTGACCTTGCTGGTGATAAGATGCAGGTCATTATACATCAATAGCTGACTTTGGCATCGCTTATTGGGGAACATTACGGCATTGATACCTGTGTCGTGATTATAGCTGCAGTGGCAGTGAGGGTGCCATTTGCAGAACAGCATAACAGCAACAATAATTGATCAAAGATATTGCTTGATAGTCTGTACTTTGTCAAAAATCTATCCCCCAAAGTCCCAAGTGTGCATGCTAGCTAGTCATGTATGTACTTCGGTTCCCCTTAACCACATAAGCGGTACCTAATCTCGTATATGTTTCAGAATTTCATACTCTGTTAGTTTGGTCAGTTTGACTAAAGATGGTGCATTTTCAGTTCACACTGCCATTTTGTTGTTTTGTACATTATGCAGCATCATTGTACTGTACCATTATGAACCCTCTGTATTGTCTAATTAGATTTGGTGACCTTGCTGGTGATAAGATGCAGGTCATTATACATCAATAGCTGACTTTGGCATCGCTCATACTGTACTACTACTCATACTACTCAGACTTGTTAGACCATACTGCCTCACTGAACTGTTTATGAAGTACCCATAACTGTGTCCATAAGTGCTCACATGGTTTATTCAGCACTCATCCTTTTATGCAGAGCTGCACTGACAACACCTCAGGACCAAACTGTGAGAGGTGTGCAGACGGCTACTTCAACAGCAACCCCGATGGAGAGCCACTGCAATGCCAGCTCTGCCCTTGTGACAACACCACAGCTACCTCGTAAGTGTGGAAATAAAAAGATCTTACAACATATGCAGGTATTCACTCATTAGTCTCTCCTCTTGGCTTTATTGTGATTGTGCACAGAGAAATGGGAGTTGAACTTGAGACTATACAATAGCAATGTTGTTATTGCTTAGTCAGCGACTACTTGTGTGCTGTGTCTGCAGTGTGTAAGTGCTGTGTCACAGATTGGATTACAGTGGATTATAGCCGTGTCCCTCCCCTCCAGGTCCAGCTGCACTGCCCTTCCAGATGGCACACCACTGTGCACTTGTAATCGTGGTTATACAGGGCCACTGTGTGATCAGTGCGATGAAGGTTTCCATGGTAACCCACCAGCAGTCCCTTGCCTGTCGTGTGAATGCAATGGAAACATTGATCCCTCTGTCCCGGGGTCCTGCAATGCTTCCACTGGGGAGTGTCTCATCTGCACAAATAATGCCACAGGACGACAGTGTGAACAGTGTATGGAGGGTTTCTATGGTGATGCAACAGCTCAGCAATGTCAGAGTGAGTGTGTAGATGATGTTGTAGAGGCCCATTGCAACGGAGTATATATATGACAAAGTTACTGATTTATAAGTGAACACATAGCACAGTCAATAGATTGAAAAGGTAAGACATTTTGACCACAAAGGGTTTCGTGGTTGAAACATCTTACCTGTTTCATCTATTGACTGTGCTATGTGTTTGCTCATGAATCAGTCACTCTGTCTGTGTGGATGGCTCTTCTACTCTCAGTTCACATTATGTGCTTATATATGTATACATGCCGTACACTTGCTCCTGGGGAAGGTGTAGTGTGTGTGTGTGTGTGTGTTCGGTATATTGTAGGCCTTTTTGCATTCATATCTGCATCTATGTAATGACTGTTCTTTCTTGATCTTGTGAACCAGATTGTTTCCTTGCCTCCATTTCTTCAGATTACAGCATCACTTGGCAAGTTTGCCAAATGATGTCATAGTCTGAAATAAGTGTTTCAAGTTAAAAAAAAACTCATGGGGCACCAGGGCACCCCTGAACTTGAACTACTTGCTAGCAACTTCCCAGTGTATGTTCAATAGTTCAGATAGTTGGGGATGCAGGATTGCTGATGGCCTGAAAAATACATCATGATGCCATGCTTTGTTTTTGTGAGGTGCACCGAAAGTACCAATATAAATGCTCATAGGAAAATGCTGAATGTACTGTACATTTATATTGATCCATAGTCAAGTTTAGTATTCTAAAGCAGGAGCACACATGCAGTCACAGCAGTGGCAGCTGCTTTAGTTCGAACGGAATTACACCATGTCTTTCTCGTCCGTAGTGAAGCCCAAGATCATGCGCTGCGCAACAAGTTGATGAGTGACGAGCACTACATCTTCCTGTGGTACTGCCACAGCAGGTCGTCTACATTGTCATGTTTCACGGCCAAGAACAGGCTTGGAGAGTAGCCAAAGGGGGCACTCTGCTCTAGTATTATAATATTACATGAGATTACATTACCGTATGGCCAGAAATTTATTTTGGCGAATTGGCGGTTTTGAGAGCAATCCGCCAATATTTCTTCCACCAAAATTTGTGGAATCGTATAGTTTTCCTGCTTAACAAGCCTGGTTGCACCAGGCCTATAGATTAATTGTCAGCATGGAGTTCACAACTGACAGCAGTGCAAGGACACCACGTTTCCAAAGACTTTTGCACACCAGAGGTGGAAGAAGAGCGCGAGGAAGCCGATGGCAATCCGAATGGCGTCATATGTGTGGTCGCTGTGAAGACTGGTGTTGAGATCATTTTCAGTAACTTACTGCGGCAGATTTTGGCAGGCTGTTCTCTGTTTCTGCGTTGGAGCAGTACAACTGTGTGCGAGGTCACAGGCTTGGAGTGAGCGTCAGCAGATCTGCCAAAAGGAGGCCTGAAAGCCTTTGTATGTTGCAGCATTCCTGGAAAAGCTAAGGACTGGAACAAAAATTTTCCGATTATGGTCAAACAACAGCATGTGTACTCCTCAGAGACTCTTCAGCAATCTAGCTCTTTTTGTCCAGATTAGCCATTTGGCTATGAACATCATTATGGCACAGGCTTTGCCAAACCGCCAATGTAAATTCTACCAAATACAGAAATTTCAGCAATCCACCGAAAAAAATTCCCGCCAAAATTTCCAGCTATAGGGTATTTACTGAGTGGCTTTTCCCATGTACTTTTCAACTTACCCTGTATATGCTGCCTGACATCACACTAAACTGTGAGCAGTTGACTGCCATCTGCCTCTTGTATGATGGCAGACTGCAAGGCTACAGCAAATGATGGCACTAGCAGAAGATTACTGAAGCGTCCAGAAAGGTTTCCCTTCAAAACTGCTGAAAATTGGGAGTGGAGTGCCTTGGAAGAGGCTATGACAAGCGAATGTAGCACATACAAAGCCTCGTAGACGCTAAAGTTTGTTGCACTATACTGCCATCCTATGGACGTTCGAGATCATTAAAAACAGTGGGTACCAGGTCTTTTTCCTCTCTCGCGCAATTAATCAAAGGGCCTGGGTATGTGACTAGTCTGTATACAACAGCGACTATCAATGATGAATATCTTCAACCCTCCACTACACCACAGGTGATGGGACAGTGGTCGTCATTGTTGTGTGCTGTGTGATCTTGCTCATCACTGGAGCAGCAGCAGTGATGGTGGTTGCTGCTATCTTGGTGGGGTTGAGGATGAGGAGGAGGAGGAAGAAACGGCACATTGCTAAAGACAATGCAGCTCACTACTACAGTACACCTGAGCCAGATTATGACACAGTGGATGGGGAGGGGAGGAAGTTAGTTGTGGACTTGTTGTTAGTGGACTACTATGAGAACATGGGACAGGGAGGAGGAGGAGGGGAGGGCAGGAAGAAGGAGAGTGCTGCTATAGACTACTATGAAGATATGGAGAGTGATGGTGGTGGTGAGGTGGTGGCCAATCCTGGTGCTGCCTATAAGGAGCTGCAGCAGAGTGGTTTGCAGGAGGCACCCTATACACACATCTACTCCACATGTGAAGGGGAGGGGTCACTAGATACAAGGGAGCTCCCTGCAGGAGAGGCTAGCAAGACAGACAAACAACTTGCTTATGGCCGTCCAGGAGGAGAGCCACACTACACTGCACTCAACATGGACACAGTTATCAAAAGTGAATATGACAAACCACACAAGAAGTGACTGGCTTCCACATTGTATGGTTGTGTGCACTTAGAAAGTCGCCAGAAAACAATAGTAGCTAGCTAGCTATTCAATGTTTGTAGTGAATGTGTATACTGAAATGAAGTGTCGACATTATAGCATAGTGTTATGGTATATGTGTATCATTCCACAGTGTAGGAGCTTTTCAGCGATGGATAGCTAAATACAAGTGCTTTCATATTGTCCATTCATACCTCTTAGCTATTGTAGCTAGCTACATAGCTAGCTATATCACTCCATGCTAAAGATTGAGACCCTGTGATGACTACCAGTAGTGCATATGAGAAAGTCCCACAAAAGGTGTGAGAGCAGTGGTTCTTGTACAGCAAGTGCATTTTCTAACAGTGTTTTCTAATAAGTAATTTGCCAGGGTGCCCCTGAACTTGAACCACTGTGGCAGTTGGCAGGCCTTAAAGATGGCATGATGTCCACGAGCTGGAGCAGGATTGGCAGTCTCTTCTTCAGCACTTCCTTAGCGTGTAGCGTCTGTGCAGCTCGCAACGCTGACTTTGGTTTTGGTTAGCTCTTCCTTTGGTCTTACAAACTCAGGTTGGGACCTTACAGCCGTGAATTGGGAGCTCTTCTGAGCAGTAATGACACTGTCGGCTTTCTTCACCATCAGGCAAGCTTATTACCAAGGACGTGAACGTCGTCAAGAAGACATGAAGCAACTGGATTTGTTAGTGAATTATTTGGGATCTGTAATAGTTAAATGCTGACCAATTGGTGTCTCTGAAGATTTAGACCACTTGGCACTCCAGGTCTTCGCGCCCTTGAGCATCGTGCTCTGCATTTCAGAGACACCTCTTGGTTGGCATTTACCTATTACATACAGTGCAAGTTAAAAAATACTATAGTGGAAGCCATATCGCTGTTTAGGATGCTTGGGATGCCCTGGTGAAAAGTGCTTGGTAAGATATTAAAGCTAACATAATTTCCCAGCGTACAACAATTAATAATTTTTAATTAGGCCTTTGTTATCATGTGCGGCACCTGCAAAGTGCCTTTATAAATGCTAATAGGAGAAAACTGAATGTACAGTACACTAATATTGTTACATGACCATGTTTAGTATATTAAATCACATGGCACATACAACCATGAGCCTGCCTAGATATATGCAGGCAAAGTACGAAATGACGACTTCAAGCATGTTTGAGTACCTGGGATGGCCTGGCAGACAAGTGCTTGGCAATATTAGAGCTACCAGAATTTCTCAACACACATATATTCATAATTTTTAATTAGGCCTTTGTTCTTGTGTGAGTATAGTCTGACCTGCTAGACCATCCTGTAAGCGCCCGGTAGGCGCAGAAGGGAAAGGACGGTCCAGCGGCAGTATAGATCAAATAACACCTTTGCATTATCGTGCCAATTATTACATCACACCTGTCTAGTACTGGCTGATCATGGAGGAGTCGTTCAAAGGAGCTGTATCATTGAGTCACTGCGCAAGTCAATGTTGGTCCTAACGAGATGTCAGAAGGAAGCCTTGAAGAGCCTCATCAGCTGTAAGGATACGTTCGTAAGCCTGCTGCCGACTGAACATGGAAAGTCCATCGTATTCGAGTGCTTGCCGCATTGTCCACTATGGAGGAATGTTCGGCACTACCTTCTGTGTTGGTAGTGTACTCTTTAGCTGCATTACTGCATTGTAACAAGCCTTGCAGAGGCACGGAGCTCCATTGTCTCTGACTTCGGCACTGCAGTTAAATGCTATGAGCTGCGAGAGAGCCTCACCAGCTGCTGTTAGCGTGCCTCGCTTAACCAAGTAGTACGGTTGTTCTACAGAGTCAACGCACAGACAGCAGCAACGATCCGCCTCCGAACTCATCACACATGCTTGCCCGGTCTTCTTCAATGGTCAATGAATACTATTACCCGGGATTCCGGGGAAACAGATCTGATTGGTCGAAAAGGTGTTATTTAATCTATACTGCCACTAGACCGTCCCTTCCCTTCCACGCCTACCAGGCGCTTACGGGACGGTCTAGCGGGCCAGACTAGTGTGAGGTGCATTGAAAGTGCTAATATAAATGCTCATAAGAGAACACTGAATGTACTGTGCATTTATATTGTTACATAGCCCACATGCAGTCATGAGCCGGGGTAGCCATGACTTAGTAGTCCATCTGACAGTATAATTTTGCATTTCACCCACACTAGAAGACTTAGCCAAATTTGCATCACTCCCCATCCCATTTCTTGCTCCCTCTCTTCACCATGCCTCCCCTTCCCTCTCTCCTCCTTGCTATGAATCTCAGTGTGCAACTGTGCACCCATTGGTTCATTGTCACTGATTTGTGATAGTACCAATGGGCAGTGTCCATGCAGACCAGGAGTGAATGGGTCGATGTGTGACATGTGTGAGGTACAGATAGCACACACCTTTGTATCAGCAGTTTTGTGTACACGTTTTAGTTTAAGAACAGCTTCTGTGCATTACTACTGCAACTCTAAAGTGCATTTCTACGTCTGTTATACTGTTTAGCCTGGCACATGGAACCTGGCCAGTGGTACTGGTTGTGAGCCTTGTGAGTGTAACAGTATGGGCAGTTTCAGCAACTCTTGTGACATTAGCACAGGGCAGTGCAGCTGCAAGCCTGGCGTTACTGGAAGGACATGTGATGCATGCAACGTTTCCTCTTATGGCTTTTCCAATGAGGGATGCACAGGTATGTTTGATGACATTTTCCTTCACATAAACAGCAGTGTGTCATGATGCCTAAGGCTTAGTTATGCACATGTATGTATATATGTGGCATTGCTTGCTTTCTTTGGTAGCCTAGTTTAGAAAATTCACAGGTTTCATGCTTCTAACTGTCTAATGTGGTGCCTCCAATTGTAAGGTGTTCCTTCCTTTTATTAAGTATGTAGTACATGTACAATATGCCATGCATATACAAAATTATATATAATAGCTCAGCGTTTCTTATGATCTATATAATATGTACTGTGGCCATGAATTTCCACCCCTTACACAGACTGTGATTGTGGTGATGGAGCTCGTAATATAAGCTGTCTTCAGGAGTCAGGGCAGTGCTTCTGCTTGCCTGGAGTGACAGGGAGAGCATGTGACATGTGCCAAGCCTACTTTGAGAACTTGACTGATAGTGGTTGCCGGGGTAAGTCACATGCATATCACATGACTGCACTGGATCCCAACAAGGGGGTTGGACAAGATCATACCCACACTATGTGGCTGATGATGTAATATATTTTTAATGTACATTTGAAAGTAGACCATGCCATATACATACAGTATGAGGCAGACAACTGACTGAAATTTTAATTGGGCTTCAAGCACACACTTACGTAGGCAAAAGCTTCTGAGAAATACGGTGGGCTGTGCTGTCTCCAGCTTTTACAGAATTTGACTGTTCAAGCCCTTCACAACATCATTGAAGGAGCATTCGCTACTTCGGGTGCAAGCCACTTATTAAATTTTCATGATGACAGTGACTGGACACCATGAGCAAATTGTGCAGCTTCTTCCGTATGGTTTAGTCTTGGCTTTGTAACAACCTAAGTCAATTCATCAAGGATGTCAGCAATAGCTCAAGGGCTATATGTGCCTACATTGCTGGCAATCCCAGACAAGTGCTGCCATAGCTAGGAATTTCTTAGTGAAAACTGGCCCATTGGCCACACAAGCCCTTTCCATCATCTACCTCTCTGACTATGTGCAGAGAGGTCATACCATGCAGGGGGACACAAAGGAACAGAGGGCATTGCCATGGGGTAGACATACTCAACTTCAGACGATGATGAGCTATAGATGTAATACACCAGTATGCTGATGAATTGTCAGGAATGCAATTAGATCAACAGGGTATTTTGCAATCTTAGGGCCTTGTCCGACCACATTGGGAATAATGGCAGTACCCGCCACCCACCTTATGTTCTGTATATAGTGAATAGCCTGAGAGACTCATGGAATCTGTGCATCATATTTCTTGCATATAATACATGTAATACAAACACCCCTCCCAGCACTTATGTACCTCCACTGTGTACTGAAGCATACCCCAGTCTCTCTGTTCCAACTCCTGTAGACTGTGGGGAGTGTGTGGACCGTCTGGTGTCCATTGTCACTAGCATTGAGGCCCTGCTACAGGGACTTGTGAGCTCTGTCAACACTTTGGTCGGACTGCATCAGTTGGATGTGGTCGGACTGCAGAATGTGTCAATGCGAGTGGATGAGTTATTGGTGAGGCAACCACTGTGCGTGTGGCATGTGTTACTACTGTCATGACAAGTTCACCATAAGTATGTATCTACATGCTGTAATATTGTTTGTACACAGTTTGCTGACTTTCGCTCGCCTGCTTAGTCCTTAGGAGATTATGTTGATCAGTGCTTTGTTGTGATGCGTCCTACAAGTGTAACAAACATGGCTGGTCCAACGTGTACTAATTGTGTCTGTCACAACAGTTGTTTCTGCCTGGTTTTGATATGAAATTGCAATGTCACACCATTCCTTGTGTTTCTCAAGCCAGCACATAGTTGTAGCTGTAGACAATGGAGACCCAACCCTTAACACAACATTACTCTTCCCTCTTCCTCTTCAGATCGATTTAAACAGTGCTGAAACAGCCATGAATGGCCTCTATTCCCAGTATGGCATGTTACAATCCACACGAGATAGCCTCTCTGCAAGGCTGGGCTACCTGGAAAGTACTCTGGCTAACCTGCAGCCCAGGATCCAGGTTCTTCTTGACCAGTCTGATGTTCAGCTCACAGGCATCACTGCAGAAGAAACAGCAATGACTGGGGCACTTGTTGCTGCCGTGGAGCTTAGTGACCACCTCCAACGGGCACAAACTGAACTGCTTGCCTGGGAGCTGGAAGCAAATGAGATACTTGCAAATATTACTGCTGTTCACTCCTCTATCACTGCCATTGACTTTGGTACAAACATCACCAGTGCAGAAGCTGATGCTGGTTTTATTGAAACTGTGCTCTCCACTGCTCAAAGTGCTGACACAATGTCACAAGTCCAGCAAGGGCAAGCAGAAGACCTGTACAGGAGGCTTTCTAGTTTGCGGGAGCAAAACAACGTAGCCAACAGCCAATGGCAGCTGCTGGCCACCAACCTAACAGGCCTGGAGGCCATTGCTACTGATGTAGCCAACATTTCAGCAGATATCACTGTGAGTGTTGAAATATCCGTAAAAAGTACATATGAAAAGGGTCTAGAGCACCTCTGCTAGTGTACATTATGTTACGTTAACATACTCAGAAAAGAGCTACTTATTTTTGGTTATGTACGTACAAACCCTGTGTGTATTGACATAACCATCTGTTCACTTGAGTCATGCATTAACTATCTATCTCCTGTTTCATTGCAGAGTGTCACAGCATCCGTGAACAGTAGCATTGATGTGTCAGTTGCCAACAGCACAGTTGTCAGTGAAGTGGTTACCAGCACATCTGGTATTCTTGAACAAATCAGACTTCTCCTGGAGCAACTTGCTGTAGCATTGGACTTGTCAGTTGTTACCCCTGACATGGTCCTCAATGCTGACTCCACACCCCAGCCTCTTCCGCAAGCAATAAATGATCTTCAGGAATCCATTGCAGGACTACTTCAATTGCTGATGGGAGTTCGCACACATGTGATAGCAGCTGAGCAGCATGGGGCTGACCTCAGCACTGCTGCCATGGAGGTGGAAAGGCAAGCTGCTGGCATAGTATTTAGTGCATTGTTACTCACTTCTACGGTAGTTATGATATCCTTTTGCAGTCTGGAGCATCTACACTCTATGTGCACAACTGAGTCTTAACATTACGGAGAGTATCGATGAGAAAAGTACAGTGATACCTGTCTAAGGCAGCCATCTATGAGCCAATTATAAGTGGCCTTTATTTTATAAAGAGGTGGCTGCATTACAGAGGTAGATAGCAATGCTTTAGTGCTGTGTTAGTGCCAATTGGGGCCAGGGAGGCTAGCTGTTTTAGAGAGCTTGGCTGACTTATACAGTGACCATGTCTTAGACAGGTACCATGACAGTGGAACCTGTCTAAGGTGGTCACTGTATTAGACAGCCATCTCTCTAAGACAGCCAGTTTCCCTGGCCCCAAATAGCACCAACATAGAACTACAGCATTGCAGACTACCTCTGTAGCACAGCCTCCTCCCTATATACAAAGCCAGCTGCTTACAAGTGGCCTATGTATAGTGGCTGTCTTAGTTTTCACTGTATTATACATTGCAGAGCATTGGCAAAGCGTTGGTAGCTATGCCATCCCACTTGCCTTCAGCCAGATGTCATACATATGTGCTTAACAAACAAGCTGTACATTCCCTCTCTTCCTTACTGTACTTACAGGATCCTAAGGCCTAGTCTGGCCCTTGGTGCAGATGCCTTACGTGTTGTGACAGACTACGAGCAGGCTGTGGAGAACATCAACCTTGCACTGAACATTAGCACTGCTGCAAACGACACTGCCACCATGGCCTACCAACAGGTGGGCACTTCTGTGATGTATACATGTGTTTGGACACATTGTGTTTCAAGCTGACAGCTGATGATGTTCTGTGAAGCAACAATGCTCTATACTCTGTTGATTGTTGAGTGTTGAGCATAGTGTTTTCAAATTGCAATGATCCTGTCTAGCAAGCCACCTCTTGTGCCAGTTGTGATTGTCCTAGAGAGATGGCTGCATCACTGTGGTACTTAGGATGCAGTGCCTTAGTCGAGGTGGCTGCCTTCATCTATGCTGCCTTGTACAGTAGACATCTTCGACAGGTTCCACTGTACATGCAAGTAATCTGCAGATATCCTTAACTATGGCCATCCTGTAGCATGTTCTCCCCCAACATCAATGTCACAGATATGTATGTCTCATTTCATTCCAAATCTTGCTCGTATACTCTTTTACAGGCCATGCAGCTCATAGCCCAGGGTCATGTCCAGCGTGCAGCTCAGTTGCTCAATACTAGCCAAGCCCTTCTGGCAGAGTTGGAGGCATTGGAGCAGCTAGCCAGTGCAGCCCTGCAGCAAGCCGGTCTTGCTGATGCTGCATCTCTTACAGCCACAGTCCAGGTGCAAGAGCTGCAGGCTATTGCAAACAGGCTTGCTAACCTCAGCACACAGCTGGATGCTACTGCAGGTATGTATGCATGCATGCTTGGCACTGGGCATAATAATGTTTATACATACCCCCTTATTATAAGATGTTGCCCCTGAGTGCCGCCAATGGGAGGCATGCATCCATATGTGTGGTACAGGGTGAAGAGAGTGTGCCCAGTGCTGTCATTGGCTGAATACTTGTTGATGACATTGGAGTGTTCATAAACTGAAAGAATATTCCACTTGGCAGCGTGTAGTTGACCCCGCTGAGCCAATTCCTATCTGGAAGCCTTCATGTTGTCCCTGTGCTAGAAATTGGTGCACAGGCCGATTGAGTTGGGAGCGCAGTGCGACCTGCCAAGCTATGGCTTGCAGTTGGGAATGGGCAGGCTGAGGCACCTTGGGATAGGCCGGGTGGAGGCTGAGGTTAGGCTGTAAGCTCACTGCACTCTGTCCCAAATGGGTTGAGTGCAGACTGACTAGACTGCAGGTTCTCTAATCATTAGCCATCACACTGGCCACTTACAAAACGATATGCACCCTGAGTACTCTACTTTGTCTGAGTGAGCCACTCAAGCTGCTTCTGGCTTGCACTGTCTTTACGTCTATACACACCATATGGCCCCACCCTTGCAGACTGTATCTAATTCATTGCATGGTATTGTGATAGTCCTTCTTATAAGAGCCTAAGGTGCCTCAAGCTACTACATCTGCTCCTGGTCGTATTAACCGGTCACATCTATACAGGTATAAATGTGGTTAATGTGGTGTTGTAGTGTATATGTATACGTACGTGGGGAGGGGTGCTGTATGTAGGGTATAGTTGGATCTACTCTGTCGTTTTGTTACTGTAAGGTGTGGTCGGCCTTGTTTCATTGTCATTTCCCAATACTACATATTCATGTTATTGTCTCTTCCTCCTGTGCAGCCTCTGCCACACTCAATGTCGACACTGCTCTGCAATCTGTCTCAGATGGCGCAATGTGTGTTTCTAATGTGTACGCCAATGTCTCATCGACATCTCAAATGGTTTTGAGCAATGTAGCAAGAACAATGGACACTGTTGCCCAGCTTGAGAGTGTGGTGCTGAATACAACTGTGACTGCTGCAAGTGCTCGCTCACTGCTATCTGATGCCAATGTGGCTCTCGATGAGAGGGTAGCCCTTCTAGATCAGATTACCTCAGAGCAAAGGAACACGTCTGACCTCAGTCAGATTGCCTTTTCTGAACTGAGTGACCTGAGGAGTCGACTAGAGGCAGTGAAGCAGGCTGCAGCCAGGGTAGGCCTTAAGTAAACCATTTCACCACTCTGCAATCAGTATCTGTTGCTTGCAGTACAGTACAATGAGTACATTCAGTATGAATATTTTATGCATGCTATGTGACCCATCTCTTTCTCCTCAATTGGTGCTGTGTTGCAGATATCTGTAGCTGTGCGGCTGGATGGCAACTCTTCGCTTGGCTACAACACGCCACAGGAAGTTGTGCAATCTAACTACTTGGTTGTGTCACTATTCTTTAGGCCTGAGGTTTTCTCTGGCTATCTCTTCTCCACTCCTACGTTGACTGGACAGCCTCTGAGCCTCTTTGTAACGGGAGGGGGTGTGGGCCTCTCCTACCCCACCTCCATGTCTGACCGTATGATCACAAGTGTGGTGTTTCCTGTGGGAGTTAACTGGTACCATCTCCTGGCAACCGAGGATAGCTCTTCGGGGACAGGGTCCAGTGTGAGACTGACTGTTGCAGAGATTGGTGGAGGCAGGCAGTGGAGTACCAGTGAGATGATCTCAGGCCCGGGGCTCAACTATTCCACTAGCAGCGAAGTCACCATTGGTGGAAGTGGTGCAGGGATGGTGAGTGACTTGTGTGACTAACTTGTACTGTACATCTGGTAGTGTGTATGCGTGTGCGTGCATGTGTGTGTGTGTGTGTGTGCGTGCGTGCATGCGTGCATGTGTGTTTACTCATTGTATCATGTATACCTATGTATTCCATGAATCAGTTGTATTTGTTAGTGTCACTACATTTTACATCACACACTTTTGTCTACAGAACAATTATTTCACTGGATGTGTTGATGGTGTTGAACTAAATAGTGTGCCCCTCCCACTCCTCACACCGACCATGCCCCCTGGTACATGTGGCAGGCCATGCGGGCCAAGGTGAGGGTCTAACAATGTACATCAGCTATAGCATTTCCACTACATGTCCTCCCTTCATGCCTAGTTTTATGTATTAATTGGTGTGTTCTCTGTAACTGTCATATTAGCCATACTAACCTATCTAGCTTTTGCCGTTAATTATGACGTGATTGATGCTTATAGTCTGTGAATGTATAGGCTGGTCGGAAGTATGTTCTAATAAGAGCTACATACATATGTCATGTATTGCAGACTGACAGTTTAAATGTGATTATAACTGACCTCCTACCTCTGACACCCAGGCCACCAGTCGAAGCTGATAGACTGTTTGAAAATGGAACCTGGTTTCAGGGAGCAGGCTTTGTTGAGTTGTTATCTGCCCCAATTGGCAACAGGTTGACATTGACGCTGTGGTTCCGCACCTTGCTACCTGAAGGCTTGCTCTTCCGTGGCACTGGGGCTGCTAACCCCAACCAGTTTGTAGCTGTGTACCTCTCTGATGGGAGGCTCCATCTTACCAGCAGTCTAGCAGGTGCAGATGCCTTCACTGTCACTACTGCAAGGCAATATCATGACGGCAACTGGCACTATGTGACCGTCACAGTGGAGAACCAGACAGGGCTCATTGATGTGGACAATGGTGCAGAGATGGTGACTGGGAGCTCCACCTTTGCCATCACCATGGAAACATGGAACCTCTTGGCTACTGTCTACTTTGGTGGTTTGCCTCCCGATGCAAACACCAGGTAAATCAGTCAATAAGCTCTGTACTTGGGCTCCAGTGGTTTGTACTTATAGGGAAGCAAGTACCATCTGGATACCTTGCATGAGGAAAGATTTTTCAAGCGCTTCAAGCACTAGTTGATCTGCAGTGTACACTACGTAGCTGATTGCCTTCATGTACATCTGTGCACATTTGCTGAATGTTCTGTTTTAGTAGGCATATTTGTAGGTTGTCATCCTTGGTACCCCTTTGGGCTCCCCTTTTCTTCCTATTTCAGCCTTGTTGATGTCACCACAGGCTTTGCAGGATGCATGCGTGGCGTTGCCCTCAACGGCCAGTCCTTGTCTTTGTCTGAAAGCACACGCTCTGAGCAGGTTCATTTTGGGGGCTGCCCTGCGGAGGTAGTGAGTGGTGTGCGGTTCATGGGAGAGGGTCTGGCCGAATTCCAGCCCTACACTGCTCCCATCGTGTCAATAGCTTTCTCTTTCAAAACGGAACAGCTAGCAGGCATCCTTCTAGAGGTAAAGCTGCACCAGTCAGCTGCATATTATGGTTAACAACTATGTTTTATCCTGTATCATGGTAATAATTTTGTCTGAATTGTGGGTTACATTAGAGCATTGGTATTAGCAACCATGCACACCCCCTACTGTGGTATTGTATGTGTGCCTATGGTGTCAACTACACACATGCACATACTGTATTGCAAATTTCATATTCCCAACACACTGAGGTGCCCCATTTTCTCCATCATACAGGCCTACCCTCTCCAAGTGTCAATCTACCACACACATGTGAGGGTGTCATTTGACAGGGTTATTGTGGAGACAGCCATGCCTGGATACAGTGACAACAAGTGGCACAGTGTCTTGGTGACTGCCAATTTCAGTGGCCTACAGTTGACAGTTGATGGTGAGAGCTGGATGAGGACAGAGTTGCTAAATGTCCATCTAACAGAAGATTCAGCCATATTAATCGGTGGAACAAACAGGACTGGTGCTAGAATTGCTAGCAGTTTTAGAGGCTGCATCAGAAATGTTGTCATCAATGATATTGAGTGAGTTTGACAGCACTTGTTGCCGCTTCTGCTCCAATTATGTGTACAAACCTGTGAACACATTCTTGTCCATTCACTAGTGCAGAGCTGTTTAACTGTGTGTCTTTCCTTCCCTTAGATCCTTAGACTTCAACTCAGCTGTCCGTCTTGATAGTATTGCACTGTATGGCTGCCGCCCAGCTATACCAGATGTCATACCCAGCACTTCGTCTGTACCCGTTCCATCAGCCACACCATCGAGCTCAATTGTGAGCTCATCTGTGGTGATTTCAAGCTCTGTGGTATCCGAGACATCATCTCTTGTATTGGAACCCTCTGTACCAGAACCTGTGTCCACTCAGCCTCCTGCACCATCTTCATCAGTGATCATACCACCATCTGAGCCACCTTCGCCATCACCTTCACCAACATCACCGCTGGAGAGCACGTCTGTCACTCTTCCTATCCCATCCAGCTCTTTACCCGTCGACACACCAACGTCATCAGCTCCTCTGATTGTCACAACAGACACCTCCATGTTTCCATCACCCTCTCCCACCATTACAACACTTCCACTGCCTCCTCCCCCACCACCCCTCCCACCTCCATCACAGTCAACTGTTATTCCCATTATGTCTACCCCTGCATCTCCAACACCATCTCCGTCTACATCGAGCATAAGCACTTCCATCTCCATTGTGCCCGAATCATCACCTCCAGTGCAAGAGACGCCGGCACCTTCTTCAGCAGTGCTCTCCACTTCCACTTCTGTCTTGCCATCTAGTGCAACCTCCATCGTATCGACTCCCTCATTCACTACATTGGTGGTTACTACAGATATTTCACCCACTCCTGCACAACCAACTACAACAGTGCCCTCTACTTCCATTGTTTCTAGCTCTCCTCCACCTCCTGAAACAACTCCACTGCCTGTGACTACCATATCAGTGATAGTAACTCCCATTCCCTCACCTCCACCTCCTCTCACTGCCCTATCTGGTATGTATGGTAGCTTCATGTCCTTTGCTGTGTCTGAGGAAGACTTGAAGTTTGGCTTCAACATTACCCTTGAGTTCAGAGCTCTATCCAGCGAAGGTATCGTTCTCTTTGTGGGCAACAGCTCCATTAGTGATTTCTTTGCTCTGGAGTTGAGAGCCGGCTATCTGGTATACTCGTTCAACCTTGGTGCAGAGACGGCTGTGCTGAGGTCCAGACAGACGTATGATGATGGGCAGTTCCACATGGTGAGGGTTGTATTGAATTGTGTACTGGGGGATTATGCTAATAATGTACTCATTTGCATTCACCACCTACACTAATGAAAGGAGGATCAATGCAAGTTTATGCTTATCCTTCACAATTTTACCTACTTACGTACTGCACTTGTGTAGCTAGGAACATGCATCTCTGTATATGCCCTCAGGTACTGTATGTACAATCGGGCATTGTGATTCATGTATGAGTGTATTTGTGTCTTGTGTTACCATACTGTGCAGGTGAGCCTATATCGCCAAATGGCAGAGGGGTCAATCACAGTGGATGGGAGTGACGTTGTCACTGGGCGACCTGCGGGGCCATACGTTGGACTGGATATTGCCCAGGAAGTACTTTTCCTTGGAGGCCTACCTGCAGGGGTGCCTCCTCGTGGGATACTGGGACCAGGAGAAACAGTGGGTTTACAGCACTTATATTGCTATCCACCTCTGTTTTGTCTCAGTCAATGTGTACCATATCTTTCTTCTACTGTTCATTTCATGCATATAGTGCTTAGGAGGTACTGTCTTGTATGTGTAGCAAGAGTATGTGGATTCCTGTTGTTTGCATTAAATTACCAGCTGAAGTCAAACATAAGTACTTTGTCCCCTTCAATTCTCTAGGGTCGTCCAAGTGTGATAGCCTGTTTTACTGCACTCTCTATCAACACCAAGCCTCTTGACCTCTCTGCACCAATGGATAGCCAAGGAATCACTGACTGTCCAGCCTCTGTTACCAATGAGGCAACCTTCAGAGGGAATGGGTTTGTGCAGATTCTCGACACTTTCTCTCCAGGTGTGATGTTCTCTGTGAGCCTCTGGTTCCGAACAACAGTCTGCGATGGTATCCTGTTCTACCTGGCCAACCTTGACCCTTCTGCCAATGACTACACTTCACTGGAGTTGATAGCAGGAGATGTGAGTGCACCACACCACTTCAGGTGGTTAACAAGATGTATTAGTGAAATTAAGATAGAATGACATGCCCAATGCACTGTTTCAACATGTCAGATCTTGCATTAAAGTAGTGAGGGACTGAGAGATGGCATAATTGGGATGTTATACATAGTATAGTAAAGTCATGGCACCACAGCACAATGAGAGATGACTGTGTAATGTGTTAAGTGAAGTGCAATAGGTACGTATGTATGATGACTGTAACTCATACTTGTACAGGAAGCTATATTGTGACAAGTTAACTTATAGGCCAGTCATTGATTGTCTGTGCACTATCACATTTGCAACTAATGCTCAAGCCTAGTTTTGTTCCATTTTAACTATACAAGTATGTACAAGTGCAGCCATTTTACTGTGTTAATTACATATGTAACTTGTGTGTGTATTTGTTGGTCACCTTAACCCATTAGCATCGAATGACGCCTGTAGGCGTCATTTATTAGTTTGTGCATAAGTCCGGATGATGCCCGTAGGCATCATAACCGAAAGCACGCATTAAGCTTTGTATATTTCTCACTACGGCCTTGCAGTGACACACCACTTTCGAAGGATAGATAGCAGTCCAGAGGCTTTGAACAGCTGCATTGTCCTATCTCTTAGTTGCATCCAAGACCTGTACTCGAGCACCCAGTACGCAACGGGTGAATATGAGTTTATTACACAATGCAGCACAAATGTAAGACAACGATATCGCTACCAATACAAGGCAAATTACCCTTCCATTTTTCTAACTGACATTGGCAACAGGCGCTTTTTTTTCCACTGTCTAGGGCATGAATAAAGTTCAAACTCGTTGCTCACGTGTGCCGCCATTTTAATTTTGGCACTGGGTGCACGGCGCGAATTTAAACTTCAGCGTTAATGGGTTAATTGTTCTAACAGTCTTGGTTGAAGCTTGCCTGCTGTTGTTTGCTACTGTGAGTCCATGAATGTCCATCCTACTCTCTGTTACAGTTGCGGTTCACCTTTGACAATGGTGGTGGAGCTGTAGCCTTGGAGTACCTTCCTACCAACAGTACCATCTTGTGTAGTGGGCAGTGGGTGAGTGTGGTCGTCACCAAGAATGGCATTTCTGGGGAAATGTCTGTAAATGGAGAGTCCGTTGCCATGGAGTCATCTGAGCTTGTGAACCTGATGGCTGTGAATGCAGCACATCCACTTTACTTGGGAGGAGTTTCCAGTAAGTTGCAATTTGTACTGTATAATTGGCCGTGTGAAGTGTAGTGTACATGGCCACGTAAACGTACACCATGTTGTAAACAGTGAACAGTGCATTAAGTCTAAGGAGTGCAGGGTCTATCTAGCGCATCTCTATAAGCTAGATACGGTTTAGTTTACCCTATAGCATATCATTTGTTGCAAAATTTCACGATCAATAAATTTCATGATTTTTGTGAATGGCTCGCATTCGCAATTATTATTATTGCAAAAATTTGTTTGGTTTATTATATCGCATGTGATATCACATTAAGACGGCCAGCACCCAAGAAAGCTAATAAAATTTGTTTGGTTAAAGCCCTCCTGTGGGCGAAGTTTAATAGGACAATAGAACAATGCAAGAGAACAGGAGAAGTAACGCATATGCAACAGACGTATAGATTTGTTCGATCAATGTTGGAAGAGTTGTTGCTAGAACCCCTTATATGTCTATCCTCGGCGATATTTTGGCTTGTTGCTGAAGGCTACGGAAAGACCAGTCGCAACCTGCCTTCCAGATCTATCTGGGACCCTGATGTACTGACGTTGACTATTGAGCAAGCCAGCTAAGGAAAAAATTATTCAATTGTGATGATGCTTGGAAGTAAGGTTAGCTATGTAAACTGTACAGCCTCCCTTCCTTGTTGGCAGTTCTTTTTGTCGGTTCTTGCTTCTGTTTAGGAGTAGCGCTTTTTTCGTTTTTATTACAGCATACAAGCAACCACGGCCATCCCTACATAGACAGCACTACTGTGCTGTCTGATAGAAACATGGTTTTCCTACAGAGGTAGAGTGCAATGCTATAGTGCTATTTGGGGCCAGGGAGGCTGGCTGTTATAGACAGGTGTCTGCCTAACTCAGTGACCATCTTAGGTTCTAATATAACTGGTTATATTGCCTTCATGTGTGTTACACTAAGTACATTAAGTCACTAGCATTTACTATAACTCTTCTGCTCATGTCCATTCAGATGTGGTTCGATCCTCTCAAATGGTGGAGACACCCGACTTCGTGGGTTGCATGCGGGATGTGGTTGTCTCCAGTGATGGTAGCACTGCCAAGCCCAACTTTATACAGTCTTCTCTTCTGGTCAATGCAACAGCAGGTGTCTGCCAGATGGATGTAACCGGATCGATGCCTTTGTGATAGTACCTGCATAGCTCATATATACATAGATAAAGTAGATACTGTATACATATTTAAGCAATGACCTTTCTAACTAAGTGCCATCGGTTTGTGTAGTGATTGTGACCCTAGCGTGTCAGAATTTGCATTCTAAGAAGTTGTTTACAATGACTTATGTTGGTATGTTAACTTGCATGTTTGGCAGTTGCATCACGTACTTACCAGGTTGTAAGTCGCAACTCGTAGGGGACATGAAACAAGGACAAGAAAATATCACCACACACAATGGATATCTGAATCTATGAAACAGCCAGACTTACACTATTGGCTCAGTTCCCAGTCAAAAGCCATGGTGAAGTGCAAAAGTAAACTAATTATAACTTAGGTAAAGTAATGCAAATATGTACTTAAGTAAACTCAGCAAAACTATAATATGTAATTTCATACATAACATATGCTGTGGTTTTGGGCTATTCTACACCGTTCAATGGTAACCCTTGAATGGCAGTATGAGCACTGTGATAAGCAACATCATGCCTAGCCTCGTCCCCAGGCCATCCGTGATAATTAGTGTGGGCGGGAATTAATGCGAAGGGCCTGGGGACGAGGCTACACCATGCCACGTCCCTTCTTCTTCAGTAATACTCACAGAACCATCAGCTTTGGTACGTTTGACCTTGGCAGTGGAAGGAATGGTGACGTTAGATGCTTTCTTTACAACCAGCTGAAGAACTGTCTTCATTTTGGCTGCAGCTTCCAAGGAAATCTTTCATTCTAATTTTGTGGTAGTCTCCACAGTTGAAGAGGTGCCATGTTCTTCATTATAGCTTTTTTCAACAGAAAACTCATGTTTGGCCCCAACTGATTGAAGACCAGTTCTGTAAGAATAGCTGAGCCCTAACATAACCGTACATAGAACTGTATTTTAGTAAGCACATGCATATGCATGTGCATGGAAAAAATGAACAATTAATGGAACACAAAAGCTGTTGTTACATACTCACACACACCGCATGACTCTTCTGTGCCTGTTCTTCCATATGCATGTTTTACCGCAAGCAGAGTTCCCAAATCATTCCACATAACAGTTTCAGGAAAGACCAGGTGAATACTGAAAGTAGCATTTTGGAAGTGCCTATCCACCTCCATTCCTTTCCCTCATCCTGTACACCTTCCATCTCCCCCTCTCCTCATGATCACATCTCCATCTCTAATTCCTATTACCTCTATGTCCCTTTTCCCCATCCCTCCCCTCCCGGCCCTCTCCTCCCCTCCCTCTCCCCTCTTCTCCCCTCCCTTCCCCTCCCTTCCCCTCCCCCTAGCTTCCCTTGCCTTCCATCCCTTAGCTCCCCACCACTGCCATCCATTCCCATTCTCTCCCTACCTCTTTTATAAAATTGTTGGAGTGACCGCTACCTTAATTGTGGACCCCTGGTGCTGCATGTTGCAATTGGTGTGCATGCACATGGCCTGGGTGCCAGGAATATTGATCCTACAGTATAATTATATAACACTGCAGGCAGTATAAGCATGAACACCAATACATGGGTAATGAGGGCTCAATACACTTACGTCCGTCATACACTTATTAATTAAAGTTATTATTGTCTTGATTGGCCACACGATCATACACAGTCAATATATCATCTCCTCTCACACCAGCAAGTTGCAAGCTGTTCCATTCAATATTATCTGCAGTTGACTATAGTGAGTCACTGCGTAGCTACCATCTTGTCTAACACCAGTTGCAAGCTCCACTGATTTGTCTGAGTTATATATAGCTGGTAGAGAATTCCTCAAACAGCTGCAATAGCTCCAGATTTAGCTGCCAGGCTAAGCTAAGCCATCATTACACTTAGTTTGATGCCATTGACACTATTATATTATCACAACAACACATTGTCAAGAACACATGGACAACAAGTTAACAGTACAAAATGTGCTGCCTTTCCACAGATATTGCTGTGTGATAATATTATTGTATAATGATAAAAAGATTTGGTGTTCATACAACAGAGTAGGCACTGACATTGACAGTTAGTGCAGTGTTTGTACACAGTGTTCCTCTCACTGACTCCACTAACTTCACTGGTACCCGCCCCATGTCAATTTCTCTGAGCAGTGGGTTCTGACTGAGCCCAGCAGCCAGGGCTCGGCAGGCTTTAGCATAAATAAAGTAACCGCATAACAAGGCTTCGTTCTGCACATTCACCTTCACCTTGACTACTTGAGCACAAATGGCTGCCTCCTCCAGCTGTGCCCAGTACTCTTCACTTGAACACTCCCCCTGTAGGCACAAAACACAGCACAGGTGTACTGAGGAGACACCTTACAAGAACAACAAGCACTGCACTATAGGTATGGCTTCAGGGGTAGGTTGCTGATAGACACAAAATGGCTGTCCAACAGGCACATGAGATGTGTAGGGTACCTACTGTGGGTGCCTACTGTGGGTGAAGCCAACAATCAAGGGACACAGTGAATAGGTCTGCAATCACAATGCAATGTGTGTCAAACACCAGCTCTAAAATTACACTAGGCTGCTGTTTTGGTACAGTGGGACCAACTATAGGGGCTTGATCATGGTGATGATGGGGGGAGGAGGGGAAGGGGTTAGAAGGGGATCAGGAGGCCCTAACTTTAAGCTGCTGAAAGGAACCACTTTAGGGCTTCTTAGTGCACAGTGTTCTCTACTTCAGGGGATCTCAAGAGGGGGCAATTCAATTCAGCAGAGTTCTGTAGGACCTCTATAGAGTACAGTGTAACAGCTCATCACATCAAAAGTTGCTTGACCTACTGAAAACCTATAGCCACTCACAACACTGTCATGAATAGACATCTATATCGAGACAACTTGTGTCACTCAATGGTGAACACACAAAATGAATACACACCAAGGTAATTGCTGTAGAACAACAGTAGCTATGAGCCTTGACAAGTACGTGCATATGTGTGTGTGTGTGTGTGTGTGTGTGTGTGTGTGTGTTCGTTGTATAGGGTAAAGATGCTGTAAAACACATGTCTAGATAGCTCTTTAGTGTAGGTGCCTATATAGTATACCATACTGATCTGCAAATTGGCATGGATTCATGGGTGAAGAAATTCTCAGACGTATATACACAGTCCAATGTAGCAGTGTGGGAGTGCTGTCCATGGCTATGAATCCACAAAAGACCAACTTTGTAAAGAAGCCTTAAGAGTAATAGCATGGAGACATTGTACAGTGATTACTGTACTATGACTCCCAAGTGTGTGTGCCAAATTTAGCACTGATGTAGCATCTGAATAGGTGTACACTGTACATACCCATGGTGATTCCTCTACTGTGATACTGTCCAGGGGGAAGCGTCTGTGTGACAGTGACTGCAGTACTGGAAGAGGGTTGATGTAATGGATGGCAAGTGTCCTCAACTGTGGCATGGTCTGGACACAAGTGGCCACAGCTGAAGTTATCTCATCACCATCATCATCATCATTGTCTGACACATCTAAGGTAGAAAAGCACAGCAATGCTTGAGATCTGCGCGTCTGTGCACACAAGAATGAATGGGGTTGACCTAGAGAGGCTTCACAAACAGCAAGCATGACTAAATATGTACACATTCATTTGCACTTGACACATGTACACCACTAGCTCCATTGAACTCAATTTACTTAGTAGAATGGGGTGATTGGACACTGCTTTGACAAACACTCGAGCTCCATGCATTGCCTCAACATCAAACTGTTGCTAAGTGACAGTGGTATAAGTGACAGTTGGAAGATTATACCATTCAACATGTCCCCAAATGAGCAATACAAAGTACACTGATTATACACGACCAAACATTTTGAGGGTGCAAAGGTAGCAAGGGGAGAGACAATGCTTCCAATGTATGTGCATATATGGGCCCAACCCATACATGTACATCAGACACGTGACGTCTATATAGGAATTTGCCTGATGAAAATGTGGCATGTGACCTTGCATGTGCATACTTGTTTGCATCTGTACAAGTACCTGCATGTCCTTATCTTTCTTTTAGTGCATGATCATTATTAACTATATATCGTTCTGCATCTTCTGCGATTTGTCTCATAAAATGGCTACTCCTATCTTAATAATGTACAGTATTTGTGTGCTTCACCGAAGCTAGCCAAACGGTGGCAGCACACAAATGAAGGCCATGAATAGACTTCTTTTGATGCGTTGAAGACACCAGCACACCCAAATCCAACCCGAAGTACAAGTAAGAGAAAAGGCATAGGCCCCATTTGTTTTTCTTATTTTTCTCCATCTTCCCGTTGATTTCCTGCGTGCTTCTAGTGCACAACACAGGGCACCTATGGGCCCAAATCATGCATGAGGAATCACATACGGACATGAAGGGCGAATATTGGAGCGAGCACAAAGTTTGTCTTTCCCATGTATTATCATAGCTATCCCATTGCTGCCATTTTGTAGTAGTTGCATTCACAACTGCTAGGGTAAAGTGGCAGCCGGTTCATCTAGAGTGGCCTAACTGTGCTCCATGTTCTGTACCATCTTCTTCTAAGTTTAAGAAAGGGGTATTAGTTGATTAGTGGAAGTTAATCAAATAATGACATAACCATAATAATCCTTTTGGATATTATGCAAAGAGTACAGTTACAAACTAGTGTAATAGAATTTCCTTTAAAATTAAAAGGGGATTAGGAATGGCCGCAGAAAAAGCATAGAAACAAGCAACCATAGCTCAACAATATGATTAACCACAATTCTGTAGAGTTCACTCTACATTCCTAACTTCCCTGTAGCTTCATGGACCCAAATGTGCATGATTAGTTATAGTTAGTCCCACGTACCATAGATACTCTGTGCAAGGAAATTATGAATGCACTGAAGTCCACTGGTTTATCATAGTGTTGAGATATGATTGCTTGTTTCTATGCATTTTCTATGCCTTTTATATAATTTTCTGGTGGCCATTCCTGAATTCCTTTATAATGGAAAATTTTAATACACTAGTACTCCTATTTGGTATAGTACACACACGTATATACAGTTAGAGGAATGTAGTGATAGGCTCACCGAATACATAAATATCTGTTATAGAATAGGTATCTTTGACTCCACTTAGTACAGGGAGGAGTAAGGTGATGTTACCAGACAGCTGAAGTCTCTTCAGCTGACACTGGGCAACCTTCTTCTCCACCACACTGCCATCACCCTGCACACATAGCATACAGTGACAACAGTAAGAGAACAGATGGAGTATTTAATACACTCGGGGAGTCAAACAGAGCTATGGGTTAGTGTGGTCACTGACAAATTAAATGTCCATGATGTAATGTAATATGATGAATCTCAAACTGGTTTGCACATTTCACCTCAGAGTGATGAGTAAAATGGCACATGTTATACATTCAAACAACACAAAATATAGTTATTAGCAGCATAAACAGGTGGAAGCCACATGGTGTAAATTGTCCTTCAGAGTCCACACCACATAACAAAATACCAGGTCAACATGCACTACTTACTTCAACAGCACTGTCATCAAGGGTAAGGTGCAGGTCCTCCAATGGTCTGTGGCCAAAGACCTCAGCCAGTGCTTCTGAAGTGCACCTTCTATGCACTCCCAGTGTCAACCTCTTTAATGACCTGGCAGCCTCACACAGCATCCTGGCATCTATGTGAATTGGGGAAGGGGAACAAGGGAGAATGGAGGAACACAATAGAGACACATCTGGCACAGGGGAAATTGAGAGACATATTGCACTTGTTGCCAAAGTAACAGGTGATTATACTTAGCCATTTTATCATTGAAACACCCTGTTGCCATTGCTAGAGACAACTGAAGTGATCACACATGCACAACCTCCATACAACATGAATGACAGCAACATTTGTGTGGTTCCATTCACTCACCTTCAGCAGAGAACTGGTCCACATCTAGTGTCAGTGACTGCAAAAGAGGATTGGAGCTCGCAACAGAACAAACATGATGGAAACTGGTGGGGGATAAGGAATATGGTGATGGGTCTAGCTCAGTCAGGTGCTTGCACTTGGTGAGGCAGTAAGAGAGTACAAATGTGTCAAAAGGAGTGAGGTATAAATCAAAGGTGAGACAACTGCTCAAATGAGTGACAATGCTCTGGGTGAGAGGCTCATTCTGAGACTCATACAAAGCATGGAATATGTGCAAAAGATAAGTATGGTCAGTGTCATATTTTGCTGGGAGGTCACCATCTGTGGCAAGAATGGCCTCGCTGACCTCTGCCGATTTGAACTGTGCTAGACCAGCAAAATATTTGAGGACGATGGCGAACTTGGGATTGTTGCGGTTCTCCCTCCAGAAGGCAGCTTGTTCTGCCTCGGGCAACTGGGAGAGATGATAGGCACCAAAGAATTCCTGTTTAGTGGTGTGACTGAAGGTCAGTGTACTTGAGGAACCATCTTGGTCAGGGTGCAAGTGAAGGAGGCCTCCAAAGGATGAATCCTCCAGGATTTGATCACACTTGACTGCGGCACGGAAGACATGGCGCACTTCATCTTCTTGAAAGATGTAGTTAGGAGGTTCCTGGGTGAGACCTTTGAAAGCCAGCTCACCGAGGTTGGAGAGAAGCTGTTCAGTATCCTGAGGTAGATTAGTTAGAGATGGGTCGATTCGAATTGTTCTCCTCTGTTTTTGTTTCTCACGTGTGACAGTCTTGGCAGTGGAGGACTTGTAGCATTCTGTCATGGTTGCAGGGAACACTGACCTGCCTGCAACACTGTGCTCATAGATAGAACAGAAAATCTGTAAATTCGTAGGGATATATGCTCCTCCCATGAGGTCTGGACAAACCCTTAGATCACACAACATGGCCTCCGCTTTGTCTGGCTCACTCTTGAAGAACTCTTTCACATACAACTCCACTGCTTCCTTGTCAAATCCAAGGACCTGGAAGAAGAGAGAGCTGTGCTCTTGTAACAGGGGGCACCCACCAGGACGTGTGGACACTATAAAGTGTGCTTGGGGAAGCAGATGGCCTTGCAAGAGAGATGCTAGGAGGCATCCATTAGAGCTGTCCATTAGGCCATGCATCTCATTGGCTCCATCAAAGATGATGAGCACTTTTGCTCCCTCACTCTCCAGCAGTGCTTCACTTGAGTCAGAGCACTTCTTCCCTGGGATGTAGTACCGGAGAAGTTGTTCCAGACCATCTTCAATGTTGTCGTTAATCAGAGCTTGTGACACAGCCTTGTCACGCAGAGGGAAGTAAAGGACGAGGGAGAAGTCACTCGGCTCATCATTGGCCACTTTCTGACATAGGTGTTTGAGGAAAGTGGTTTTACCTGTGCTAGGTTGCCCATAAATGATCCTGTTCTGCTGGGGGCCCTTCTGAAGAAAGTCTTTGACTGTCACTTGTTCAGTTGCTCCCTCTGACAGTTGTATGCCACAGTCACGGTATCGCTTCTGGAACGCGTCCTGATCCAAGTCTCCCTTCTTTCTCACTTTAGGGGCACTCTTCAGTAAAACTAATTTAGTGTACTGTACTTTCTGTCCTTCTGTAAATGTCAACCGTTGGTATCTGCCATATGCAAGCCTCCTTGTATGTTGGAGTGTTTCAGGGAAGGCAGGGCACACCTCCACCTGCAAAGGGAGGGGAGGGGTGATAGTGAAGATGGGATTTCATGGCACACTAGCTGTGAACTGACACAGGAGGTGGGACATGCCTTGAGCATCACTGCATTGGCATATAGTAGGTGTCAATTAACCATGTAGATCGACCACAGATGGACAAAGTACAATACTGTGCATGTTAGTAGGGGGTTATTGAATGATGGGACTGATTAGTTCACTGATTATGATGGTAATAGTATTACTGAGAGCTGAGAGTAAACCACATGCACATGTGGGGTAAATTTTGCGTCAGAATCTGCTAACACTTGTGTAAGAGAATGTGTGATACACTCACAGGCTGTCTAGAATTCATCAAATCATGCAGACAAAAGGAGTAAGAGTAAGAAAGTAGGACAGTGGGACAGTAGTATCCATTTTGGTATACATCCCATCTAACTAGGTCAGTTGACACCTGTGTATAGTATTGTGTATACTGTTATAGTTGTATGTGAACTATAGTGACATAAACCAGTAACTGTCAACAATGCTATACACAAAAGAATGCATGATGGAATGGAGCAAATTGTGTTCACGAATGTGTACACCAACACAACAACAATGTGGAGTGCCAACCAACTCACCGTATTAGTCCCAGTCGTGACCACTGCAGGTGGACTGGGGGTGGGATCTGTGCAAAAGGAACAGCACGGGTAGAGTCAGGTGGAGCTTACCACTAGGTTCTACACTATTATCTCGTCATGAACTCATCCATTCTATAAATCCACTAACATTAGACAATGCCATCTGTGCTCACTCACACACTACACCCATATACCTTTGGCTAGTCTTTGCATCAATTCTCTCCCCAGAGAGTTCATCTTTGGGTTGCCTTTGCATTCGATGAGAATGCCACAGACCTTCAACAAAGCATCCTTGGTGCATTTTCGTGTGAGACAAAAGTGCAGCAATTGATTCTGTTGCGTAGCACTGTCAATCTTTCTGACACTCGTCAGATCACCATCTGAAATAATCCCATAATGCTTGAGATCAAATATGACAGCTTCTGCATCCAAGTTGGTAATGAAACGCTGTCGGAAGTCATCAAGAACTTGTTCAGCTGCATACATGTAAAGAGTTGTGTTACACAATTTAAACTGCCAACATCACAAGTTTCTATAGGACCACCTTCCCTCCACCTACACTCAGCAGGTGTGTGCATACAAAGGATATTAGTCTTGCATAGTGGCCCGCTATTCCTGCCTCCATTTAATGTCAATGCTGATGCTATTGCATGGCAGAATAGGGTCAGGTGTTCTGTGCCACTGGAATGTGGTGGCTCTTTATTATGAAGTTACCATGTAACACATGATGTGCACATTTCCCTTTGATGTCAAGCTCAAGAGGGTATGTGCTTTTTTATGGCATTCATAATTCAAAGATTACCTTGGGCAAGTGGTATACGTAGCTATGCACCTTGTTCACTATTTGAAATGGCCATCACTTTACATACAGTAATGATGGTCACCTATATTTAGATGCTGTCGTCAAAGACCTTTTGACAGCTGGTTGTGACTGAGAGCTATGAAGAGACAGTGGCTCTTATCCTGATGGTGGAATGTCACATGGGAAAGCACCAAAGACAGCTCTTCAGTTGCACTACTAAGTAGCTAGGTTAGAGTCCTCCACATTTGCATGGCTAGATACTAGTGATTGATGTGCGCAAATTGCAGCAATGTATTTACTCAACTTGAGAAAGAGAGCATGCAAACCCCTTGCAATTGGTGGGCACCAATTGCACTAACACTGCCACTCCATATGGAAGTCATAGTATAACACATATACCTTGATCTAGCACACATACCTTGATCTGTGTCAGCTAGTGGTCCAGGGTATACAGGGGGCACCTGATGAAGGTGGGAGAGAAGAGGACCACATAGAGCAGTAGCTGGTGGTAGTGTACACCTTCACTTGTACATATAGATAGACACATGGGAAATTCTGGTGCACTAGCACTTGCAAATGAGCAGGTGTTCCCACCCTTTGTACCCTTCCTAGCTGTATACATACACCATGCAGAGAAGTAGTTTGTACACTCACAGTGTCTACATGTCACCAGGTAATCTAGCTCACATTTCTGTGATTGGTGACAAGTAAACACTGCTCCTACCTAGTCTCGTGTAGCCAGCCCGCAATCTCCCCTCCATTTTATATGATGACGTCACAGGTCAGGGAGATTGGGTCTGGGGAATAGCCTATAGGAAACTCTGCAGTGTCCATGCATTCCTGGACACTTGTGGAATGTTTATTGGTGACAAATATGATCACGTCCAATGTGTATTGCAGCATATACACAGGAGAGAGAGAGGGAGGGAGAGTCCCCTCCTGTGTCAATGATTGTAGCAGGTGCGGCAGCTGTGTGTGACCTATATGTATTACCAGTTGGTAATGCTGTTTAATGGGAGCGCACACACACGAACGAATCATTTGGTATGGAGTGCTGCATTTGTAAGGAAGGTGTAACAGACAGAAAGAAGTATATCCTACTCTTTGGTACCTCCAAGAAAGCTGTTGCTGTACGGAGTGCTCTGAAGCTGTACCTGAGAGAGGAAGGCAACGAAGACATCACTGATGTCCGTTTGAAGTGGCAGGAATTGCCTCTTCTGTTCTGCCATAAGAGACACCAGTGGGCTCAATACGATGACTATACTGCTCTGGTGGCTACAAATGGTGTTGTAATGCGATGGCAGCACGGCATAAATTAGCGTCTTCCCGTAACTGGTAGGTAGAGACACGAAGACATATATCTTCCTTGGACAAACTTCACCACAGCTTCCAACTGCTTTGGTTTGATTCTAGGCTAACTCTGCTGACTAGCAGCTTGCTCAATGCTAAAATCTTCAAATCCTCCATTGTTCGCACGGTCGCCAGCTGCAATACGCATTGCACGTGATCATATACGTCATCAATAAACATTCCACAAGTGTCCAGGAATGCGTGGACTTTGCGGAGATTCCGTATAGGCTATTCCCCAGACCCAATCTCCCCGACCTATGACATCATCATATAAAATGGAGGGGAGATTGCTGACTGGCTACGTACGCAAGACTAGCTCCTACCCGTTACTGCTGATGAGCAAGTTATATAGAGGCAGCAATTGAGACAAGGTAGCCCAAGGCTACCATGCATGATATATATAGGGAGTAGAGGCAAGCTACACCCACTGACATACACATCAAACACTCAAGTCATGTTCACTGGGCTCTCCATTGACCTTTACTATATGCTAGTGTAACCAGTAGCACATACCCAAAACTACGTCTACAGTTAGTCTGCAATCTCCCAGATGAGTTGGGCATACAGGAACAGGCAGCCACACAACAGCACACATGACTGGTACTGCTTGCGCAAGGCACACACTCACAGAAGTGCACAACACACACATGCACAACTCACTGGTGCTGACAGCTTGCGGGCCACTTCACCAACATGGTTCTGACCACCAACTGGTGTGGAACTCACTGTGAACAGACCACACAAAGGACAGTTGTCTATATTTCACTCTGTTTTTGGTTCCTGGTATTGCAATAAGGCATTTATTTGTTCACGGCATGCTAAGTGTATACAGGCTCCACCATATACAGAGGTGTGATGTACGTATGCTCAACACCTCTTTGTCTAAAGGTGATCTCACACACATGAACTAGTATACAAATGGTAAGGGTCAGCTAATTAGAGAAGGCAATTAACAGACTACCTATAATATGAAAGCTGTAGTCAAGAGCAGGTATTCTCCTCCTTCAACCTAGCTCACACACTAGCATAGAGTAGGGTATGTAACCCTCCCTCATGTTGCTGGATGAATACACCACTTACAATAACTATACTATATGCATATAGAGCTATAATAGTCATTTTGTGTTCACCAAACCCACAATCATGTGTTAACACATTCACTCAAGCTCATAAGCACCTTGACATGTTTCTTCATCTTGTAGGTGAGGTTCTAGAGGCAGGTCTGTTGGTGGGCGTGGTTCAGGGGGAGTGTCTGCTTCATCTGGGTCTTGTTCAGTTGCAGCTGTTTCCTCCTCCTCCTCCTCCTCCTCCTCCTCCTCCTCCTCCTCCTCCTCCTCCTCCTCCTCCTCCTCCTCCTCCTTCTCATTGACAATGCCTAACCACCACCTGCCAATGATACCTCCCATTGTGATGTGACAGTTGTAACTGTGATGAGGGAAAGGTGTGAGTACACATAGTGAACCCCATTGCCATCATTTTATTACCACAGTTAACTCATGTCCAACACAAATGTGTGTTAGATCACATATTTACCCATTGGCATGGACTATGCAATGATTTCACTATCATTTGTAACATGCATGGGTCTCTCTCTACATCACAGACCTGGAACAAAAACTACATGGTATACAAAATTTCATTCATTAGCTGGCTTTCTGTTGCTGTGTATAGCTAGCAAAATCATTTCGAACAAGACCAGGTAAAATCGGCGCATTTATGATCACATCTCAACGGTTTGCCTAGGCTAGAGAGCGCTTCTAAACTTTGAAGAAAACATGAAATAGCAGAAACGAACAATATTGCTTACAGACACATTTTTCTCATTAGCTTGTTATAATTAGCAGCTAAGCTGCCTCTAGCTAATTTGTAATTTGCCGGAAATGAACAGTCCTTAAGGCCAAGGTAGCGTTCCAGCGTTAACATGATTCACCGGAAATGCAATAGACTGTGAGATCAGGACTCAACCGAACCGAAGAGTGACACTGCTACATAGCTTATATACCCAACTGCTCTTCCGCCCCGGCGCGATAATGAGCAGTTGGGCCACTTACCAGGGTAGTGTAAAGTGTATACGTCTCACTGATCACGAAGAAACTTGGCCGGCACCCAACCAGTTTACTTGACTTGCACCTAACCTCAAATGGAATGTACGGGGACCCCCACACTACACTTAAGTGGCTTCTGTGGGGGAGCACGGAAGAGCGTAATAACGGAATGCTAGGCAGATGATCATCATCGTGAGACGAGCCTGAGCGAGATTGGTCTGGATGCGCTGCAACTTTCCGTGAGATCCATAGTAGTTCTGAGACTGCGCAAACGGCAGATGAACTGTGACATTCTGTAGTGGGCCTACGCGGTGGGTAGCTAGGGTGCAATCAGCACTCCTGTTGTGCTATTGTTGTTGAGGCTGGTTTCAGCTCTTGTAGCTCCCATGTGGTCTTGCCCGATCTCCATAGCCGCTATATAGTAGTCCACGCCTGTGGCACCATCTCTAAGCATAGTTGAAATTCTGAAGCTAAAGGAGTGGTGTGGGGGCCAGTGGTCGTTTGCTGGATAGTAGTTAGGTAATTCCCCTACTTTTGGTCGGTTTAAACCGGCGTTGAAAGTTTTCCCCGGCGAATATTCTAGAGGTTCGCGAACGCGGCTGCCAATATATTGGCTTCCTCGCAGATAAACTGGAGATCCCATCATGAAACCCACTATCTACTCAACGGGGAGAGCCTCCGTCTCTCGCCCAAGTAGAGCTTCATCCTATCTTATTTCCCAATACAACGACAGCTACGTGCGTACCACAAGTCTTGCCCCCCAAACCCAGCGCCCAGCGGGGGGGAGGGCAATTGTCCTCCAACCTTGAAGATTGTGAGACTCCATCCTCCCCCCCCCCCCCCACACACACACACAAATATTTAATTAACATTTATTATTAAAGTGCACAAAATACACTTTCGCATTTCACAGAGCCAGTCTATGCATGCAGCTATCAGTGTCTACACTCTGGGTGCCAATACATGTACATAGCTATTGACATAGCTACAGGTTGGTTCTATCACATGCAGTAGTGTGTGTGTGTGTGTGTGTGTGTGTGTGTGTGTGTGTGTGTGTGTGTGTGTGTGTGTGTGTGTGTGTGTGTGTGTGTGTGTGTGTGTGTGTGTGTGTGTGTGTGTGTGTGTGTGTGTGTGTGTGTGTGTGTGTGTGTGTGTGTGTGTGTGTGTGTGTGTGTGTGTGTGCGTGCGTGCGTGTCATGCATTGCCCCATGCATGCACACACACATGCATGCACACATGACACAATGTCACAAGTCCAGCAAGGGCAAGCTGAAGACCTGAACAGAAGGCTTGCTAGTTTGTGAGAGCAAAACACCTTAGCTGACAGCCAACAGCAGCTGCTGGCCACCAACTTGACAGGTCTGGAACCCATTGCTGATGATGTAGCCAACATTTCAGCTGGCATCATCGTGAGTGCTGCAAATATCAGTAAAGAGCATATACGTATGAAATAAGTCTAGAGCACCTCTTCTAATGTGTTAATTTTACATACAATCATAGAATTGAGCTACGTACTTTAAGTACAGTATGCGCTTACAGTTTGTATGCACTTACAAACCCTGTGTGTGTGTGTTGTCACAACCATCCATTCACTTGCATCATGTATTAACTATCTGTCTCCTGTTTTTGGGCAGAGTGTCATGGCAACAGTACCATCGATGTGAGGAAATCATGGAATATATTGCAGGACTACTTCAACTGCTGATGGGAGTTCGCACACATGTGATAGCAGCTGAGCAGCATGGGGCTGACCTCAGCACTGCTGCCATGGAGGGGGTCAGGCAAGTATTTTGTGAATTGCTACTCACTGCTACAGAACGTGGTTATGCTATTATTAATATAGAATTCTCCTTTTGTAGTCAGGAGCTTGTACACTCTAAGTACACCATTTTTGGCCTTAGCATCGCAGAGTATAGATGAGAACAGTACAGTGATACCTGCCTAAGACAATCACCTATAGTTATAATTGGCCTTAACTATAGAGAGGTGGCTGCATTACAGAGGGAGACTGCAGTGCTTTAGTATACTTAGTGCCATTTGAGGCCAGAATCTGGCTGTTTTAGAAAGGTGGCTGCCTTAAGTACTGACTATCTTAATACAGGTTCCACTGTATATACACTGTATTATTACTTTGCAAAGCATCGGTTACCATTTTCCCAGATGCACCCTCTTGGGGATCACTCCAAACGGACTGACATGCACTGGGGTGCAGAGGGTGCAGGCTAGTATTTATCCAATGAGATTGGCCTAGCCAATCTCATTGGATAAATACTCATTGATGATATTGGGGCATTCATAAGCTGCAGCTGATACTAGTGTAATTTGCTTGGCAGCACGTAGTTAGCCCAACGAGCCCATTACCTATCTGGAAGTCTTCACATAGTCTATGTAATAGCAATCGGCACAGGTGCTGATATGAGTGCAAAGATGTTTACTTGAAACTCCACCTTTGCCATCACATTGGAAACAAAGAACCTCTCGACTATAGTGCACTTTGGTGGTCTGCCTCCAGAGCTTGCAGTCACCAGGTAAGCCAGTCAGTGAGTACATCAGGCACTTGGGTTAAAGTGGTTCATTTGTATGCTTGGGATGCCTCTAGGTAGCAAGTTGCCTTTAGGTAATAGATTATCAAGCTGTAGTTGATCTGTAGCACCACGTAGCTGATTGTTTTCATGTACATGTGTCTGTTTGTTGAAGGCATATTTGTGAATTATTTCACCTTCTTGTTACCTCTCGTGCTTTCTTTCTACTCCACATTCTAGCCCTGTCAATGTCACCACAGGCTTTGCAGGCCCACTGCACAGAATGTCACACTAAATCAAAACACGGATGGCACAGACACAATACTGATGATGTCATATGTAAACCAAAAGCATTCTCTGTGACTTCATGTAGCTGCAGGCAGATCTTTGCTTAAGCTGCAATTAGAAATAATGTGAAAGTAAGCTGCAACTGACACTATATATGATGATATTGATATCATGACAATGTGTGAGAATTTAAGGATAGGGAGTGTAAAAAGGTTGGACAGAGTGAGAAATAAGGAGGTGAGAAAGGCACTTCGACAGTGAGAAGCATGCAGTGATGGATATAGTGAAAGAAAAAGCTAAGAAAATGGAAGATAAAATGGGAGCCAATTGATGACTGAGGACAGACTGCAGCTGGTGAAGAAAGTGTATGCAAAAGGAAGCAAGGGGAAGGAGACTATGTAGATGGCCCATGATGGCGGGACGTCTTCTCTGAATGAACTAGTAAATCTTTATCAATTGTAGTAGCTGTTACATAAGTATTATGACAGACCTTATCATTATGCTTGCAATTTGTAGTTCTGGGTTGCCTCCTACAAAGACGACAAAGCCATTTGATGGTTGATTGACTGACTGATTGAATGATGATATGACATCAGGGACAATGGTTGTTGCTGGCCCTTAAGGAAAAGTAGCTGCACATGCTTGGTGGCATTTGAATGCTTCTTGCCTGGTGCTGTTGTAAGGAGAAGCATATTATGAGGAAAGCCTTCCAGGACATTATGTTATCCAGCATGCGCAGTTCATCAACCTTTATACGGAGGTAAGTATGTATGTACAGATTATGACAATCTTGCCTACATTAATTTACACAGTCTTGGCTACTGTGATATATGTGTGGTTTGCTGAACACCAAGGAATCATACTTTTCCAGAAATATGCTGGACAAATTATCCTGAAGGATTGCCATGTACCCTGGCCTCTCTCCTCATTTTGCAAATGCTTGGGATGGTCCACTTCTAAAAGCAGGACTATCCTCCATATGCATGTTGTAGGGTTAGTGTTTAAATCACGATACTATGTAACTCATGGGCCCGGCCCCCTATTATATGTCCACCAGCACAACACTCATTCGGCCACCAACAAAAATATCTCTGCCTCCCTTCACCAAAAACTGGATTCACTACTCTGCCAGCAGCATACCATTTCTAAGGTGTGCATGAAAGTCTATTTCTGCTTGTACAGTAATACATGCATGCAATCACATAATTATGTTAAAACACGTTAATACATCTTATACATTAGCTTAGCTTTGTGTCACATGTACAATGATGATGATGATCATACATTCATTCAATCACAAAATTAGCTAGCTACGATGGCCTTGAAAACTCAACTATTACTACATTGGAAAATGAATAGAATGGTGCTTGTTGGCACTAAGGTAAGTGCAAACGTAAAGTAAATTAACGTATTACTAAGTAAAGTAATGTAGCTAAGTACATTAATGTAATCTAATCTTCCTCAGCAAAATTAATGCGTAGCTGTTTCTCACACAACATGTTGTTAGTGGCTATTCCACGCTGTTCAATGGTTATTCTTGAATGTCAAGATGAGCACTGTGATAAGCAACACCTTGCCATTCCCCTTGTTCTTCAATGATGCTCACAGAGCCATCAGCTTTGGTACGCTTGATCTTGGCAGTGAAAGGAATGGTGACGCTAGGTGCCTTCTTAGCAACCGTCTGAACCGTCTTCTTCTTCGCTGCAGCTTGCAGGGAAACCTTTCGTTCAAATTTTGTGGTAGTCTGCACAACTGAAGATTTGCCGTATTCTCTGTTGTAGCTGATTTCAACAGAAAACTCATGTTTGGCTGCGACCGATGGAATAAGACCAGCTTTGTAAGAATAACTGAACCCTATGCCCCAGGCATGTTTCCAAGTCATTGTCTGGGTATTGCTTTCTTCCCATGACAGAGTGAAATCTTGCTTGATAGGGCTACTTCCCCCATTGTTGTAGGTGTCAGAAGCGACCACTGATGGGCTGTAAATTACTGATGTGGCGTTTTCATCCCAGGTGATGTCTAGGATTTCAAATGTTGGTGGAATCAAGTCTCCAACCCCAGGCATGAACTTGCACTCGGCGTCAATGCCTCCCTTTGTCACTCAAGGGCATGGCAAACCACATGGCGGAAAAACTGTAGGAACAAGGAGGAGGGCCGGTCCATGCAAAGAGGGGGCAGCCTGTCCATGCAAAACTCAGCTCCGCATTAACATTCGCTGACTTTGAATACATTTGCACCATCCCTACATCTGGCAACATTTTGCTGCACTTGTAGTCTTGCTACCATCCCCTATTTCTCCACCTGCATATTGTTATGCAATTGTGAGTGTGCAATAACAAGCTAAAGGGCTGTCACACACACAACTAAAATTGCATGCCTATTCCAGCTATATATGCATCTTCCCATGTACACATCACCAATCGCATGCATACACCCATATACATGACTAAAGCGCTGATGAGAAAAGGGTGTACAGCTATATAGCGATTGCAGAGTCGGGTACACCATGACACATGCATATGTACTGGTGTCTTCTGATATACTGTAAGATGCTAGCTACCTGGAAATACCTATATGAAGGTTGAACTTCACGAACGTTGGCAGTGAAGTATACAATGTTTGTGCGGGCCTAGAGCTAAACAGTGTGAGCATGAAAGTGGGTGTGGTGGTTTGCAGGCAGTAATGTAGGGAACAGCTATGGTAAGCATTGACATTGCAGTTGAGCTTAGTGATTTGCCGGTGTCTCATGGCAGAGTGAGATGGCTACATAAGAGATGAACCCAAAGAATATGGAGCCTGCAATTGATTCATGGAAACATGTAATAAATTGGAAGAGTAGGAGGTCCTAGATTCTAGAGCACATGCAGCAAAATAGATTGAGTAGCAAGCAATTTGCAAGGATACACCTGGTGGAAAGGAAAGATAGAGCACAGCAAAGCAGAGCGGTGGTCACATTGTAAGGCTGTACCTGTAGGTGTAAAGGGGAAGCTGAATAGCTGGAATGGTTGTGCAGTAGTATGATTATAGGAGGCGAGGCAAAATGTTGCCAGACATAGAGTTGGTGCAAATACGTATATTCAAAGTCAATGAATGTTAATGACTTGGGTTTTGTGTGGACAGGCTGCCCCCCTCTTTACATGGACCGGCCCTCCTCCTTGTTCCTAGTTTTATTTTTCTGACAGGTGGTTTGCCATGCCCTTCAGAGACACACTGCACCATCCCTACATCTGCCCTTGTTTTGGACGAAACATTTTTACACACCTTACCATTTGTACATGGCACAGTTGTACAGTATGTGCAGCAAATTTAGGAAAGAAGATTTATGGAAAGAAATCTATATCAGAGGAGAAAGTGGTAATGGAGAAATGGGGAATGAGAATCCATTATATTTGGGGGAAGACAAAAGTAATGGTGGTGAGTGGGACAGGTGAAGCTTAAGAATGCAAATAAGTGTAGAGGTTGAAACAATGCATGAAAATTTAAAGTTAAATACCTCAGAGTGACGAATAGTGGTAAAGGTGTATGTGAAGACGAAATTAAGCATAGCAGCAAGAGTGATGGCAATGTAAAGGAAGTAAATAAATGGAGAGAATTGCAGAAAACTATAATTATAGGGTTTGAATGCTGCGGTAGCACCCATGTTACTCTATAATATGGGTGTGCAACATGGACAAACCGAACAAACAAGTATATAATATACACGTATTATATTATGAAAGTAAGCGGGGTATAAAGGGGGTGTGATAAGGATGGCTAGAATGAGAAATGAGGGGGTGAGAAAGGTAATTGAACAAGAAGCAGAATAGTGATGGCAATAAAAGCTAATGGAGGGTAAAACTGGAACAAATTAATGATTGAGTGAGGGCAGACTACGCTGGTGAAGAAAGTGCATGTACTCAAAGGAAGCAAGAGGAAGGAGACAATGGGGCTGGCTCAGAGAGATGGCAGGACCATTGCATATGCTCCAAGTGAACTAGTATCTCTTTATCAATTGTAGTAACTGTTACATAAATATTCACTGACAAATCAAGGGAAAGTGGTTGCTTGCTGGTGTTTGAATGCTTCTTACCCAGTGATGTTGATAAGTAGTGGTATTCTTACAAAAATTCCTAGGTTTCTAGAACAGTAATATAACTTGTTGTTATCCAGCCATTCACCAACTACTATACAGAGGTAAGTATATGTATGTACGGATTGTATCAGTCATTCCTACATTTGTCTACTGTGATAATGTGTGTACATAGTTTTCAGTGTTGCACCAAACACCAAGGAATCATACTTCATCGTCTCCAGAACTATGCTATAAATTATCCTGAAGGATCACCATGTACCTTGGCCTCTGCCTCTCATTAACAAATGCTCATAGAGGATGGTCCACCTCTAAAAGCAAGACTAACTTCCATACTGTTGGGTTAGTGCATGTTTAAGTCAGGACACTGACTCATGGACCCACCCCCCCTATTGTATATTCACATACCAGCACAAAACTCATTTGGCCACCAACACAATCCTATATGTCTCCCTCCACTGAAAACATGGATTCAGTATACAATGCTGGCAGCCTACCATTACTAAGGTGTGCTTGAAATTAAAGTCTATTCTTCTATAGCTAGTTCTGTGTTAAGGTTAAGACACGCTAATACCTATGTATGTTTCAAAATATAGCCTATGCATGATGACATCATACATCAAAGGAGACTGGCAGGTTAGTAAATCCTTTACTAACCAGAGATTTATATGTTAGTAAACTGGCTAAGCATCCCTTAGCATAGCAATGATTCAAAAGGTCACAAATGCAATGCACATACTCAACATGGCTTCATGCCAGAACAGAATGGCCAACACGCAGTTAGAAGTGTGTGTGACTCTTCCAGAGCTGTGTCAGGTCAGAATTGGGTGCATTCCAAGAGATGAATTGCCTGTGAACATGCTTCCTACAGCTGATACTCATGGCTCGCGAATTTGCACTGAAAGCCGGCTATCTGGTTTACTCGTTCAACCTTGGTGCAGAGACAGCTGTGCTGAGGTCCAGACAGACGTATGATGACGGGCAGTTCCACATGGTGAGGGTTGTATATGGAATTTTGTACCAAGGAGTTATGTGCATAGATTTATGTTGTATGGAATTATGTACTAGGGACTTATGCTAGTAATGTACTCTTTTGCATTCACCAGCTACATTTAATGGTAAGAGGACCAATACAACTATAATGTTGTGCTTATACTTCACAATCTACTCTGTATGTACAGTAAGTGTATATAGGGAACATGCTTCTCTGTACGTATATGCCCTCAGGTACTATATATACACTTGGGCATTGTGATTCATGTACGAGTGTATTTGTGTCTTGCGTTACCATTCTGTATGTGCTGTGCAGGTGAGCCTCGCCAAATGGCAGCGGGGTCAATCACAGTGGATGGGAGTGATGTTGTCACTGGGCAACCTGCGGGGCCATACATTGGACTGGATATTTCCCATGCAGGAAGTACTTTTCTTTGGAGGCCTACCCACAGGGGTGTCTCTTCGTGGGATACTGGGACCAGGAGAAACAGTGGGTTTACAGCACTAGTGTTCTCTGCCTCTGTTTGTCTCAGTCAATATGTACATTATCATTCTTCTGTTGTTCATGTCTGTATATGTATATATACTGTACGCACTTAGGAGGAACTGCCTTGTATGTATGTAAGTAGCAAGAGTATACTGTATAGTTTCTGTTGTTGCATTAGACTGCTAGCTACTGCCAAATATCTATTTTTGTCCCCTTCAATTCTCTAGAGTCGTCCAAGTGTGATAGCCTGTTTTACTGCATTCTCTATCAACACCAAGCCACTTGACCTATCTGCACCAATGGATAGCCAAGGAATCACTGACTGTCCAGCCTCTGTTACCAATGAGGCAACCTTCAGAGGGAATGGGTTTGTGCAGATTCTCGACACTTTCTCCCCAGGTGTGATGTTCACTGTAAACCTCAGTCTGGTTCCAAACAACATTCTGCAATGGTATCCTATAGCTGTTCTACCTGGCAAACCTTGACCCTTCTGCCAATGACTACACTTCTCTGGAGTTGATAGCAGGAGATGTGAGTGCACCACACCACTTCAGGTGGTTAACAAGATGTATTAGTGTAATTAAGATAGAATGACATGCATGCACAATGGTTATCTGTTTCAGCATGTAAGATCTTGCATTAAAGTAGTGAGCGGCTGAGAGATAGCATAGTTTCAGCGTCATACATAGCATATAGTACAGCTATGGCACCATAGCACAAAGTGCAGTAGGTACTGTATGTGTGATGACTGTGACTTATACTTGCACAGGAAGCTAAGTTTTGACAAGATAACTCATAGGCCAGCCATTTGCTGATTATCTGTGAGCTATCACATTCAAGGCATGCTATCGTGTTCACGGAGCAATTGTTTTGGGTATAAATGTGAAAGAAAGACATAGCTTAGTAACTATGCACAATTCTCAATCTACGTATGTAGTACACAGCCAGTCACACTGTCTACACACTGCATATCTGCACACTGTCTTCTATCCAACATAGATCTTGTGTACTGTGTATGCATTCATGTGTATTTGATGGCAGCTAGTACCTCAATGATTTCACACCTACGTACAACTATTGTTCGGGCCTAATTTTGTTCTATTTTAACTATACACCTACAAGTGCTACCATTTTGCTGTGATATTTACAGTACATACAGTATCAGACAGCACGGTAGTGCTGTCTCCGTAGGGATGTTATATAGTTTGTACTTCTTTGTTGCATGGTCACTTTATTGTCCCAACACTCTTAGCTGAAATTTGCTTGCTGTCATCAGCTACTGTGAGTCCATGAATGTCCATCCCTCCTACTGTTACAGTTGCGGTTCACCTTTGACAATGGTGGTGGAGCCGTTGCCTTGGAGTACCTTCCTACCAACAGTACCATCCTTTGCAATGGACAGTGGGTGAATGTGGCCATCACCAATTAAGAATGGCATTTCTGGCCTGGGAGTTGTGACTGTGTAAACAGACAGTCAGTTGCCATGGAGCCGTCTGAGTTTGTGAACCTATTTGTAGTATAAAATTGGCGGTGTGAAGTGTAGTGTACATGGGCACGTAAACGTACACCATGTTGTAAACAGTGAACAGTGCATTAAGTGTCTAAGGAGTGCAGGGTCTATCTAGCGCATGCAAATGACTGGATCTCCATAGGCTAGATATGGTTTAGTCTACACCATAGTATACTGACCCTCTCCGTCCTGCTTAGGGTACAAGTCTAATTGTGTCCCTTACTGGGGGTCAATTACTTAGATGTAATTAGTCCTCTCCCACGCCTTTAATTGGCGGCTGTAGTGTCTACCACGCCCAAATTAGTCATTCATGTGTGCCTCTTGGCTGTACCTGGTTGTATACATTACTTTAATGTGTGCTACACAAAGTACATTAAGTCACTCTGCTTGCTTCCATTCAGATGTTGTTCGAGACACCCAACTTCGTGGGTTGCATGCGGGATGTTTGTCTCCAGTGATGGTAGCACTGCCAAGCCCAACTTTATACAGTCTTCTCTTCTGGTCAATACAACAGCAGGTGTCTGCCAGATGATTATATAGCCAAAACAATGCCTTTGTGATAGCATAGACAAACGAGGGATGGTGATAGTAGCTGCATATCCCATGTGTTGACTGGTACGTAGTTACTGTATAGATATTATAGCAGTGACCTTTCTAACAAAGTGACATCAGTTTATGTAGTGATTGTGACACTAGCTTGTCAGAGTTTGCATTCTAAGAAGCTGTCTACAATGATTCAGGTTGGTATGTCAACTTGCATGTTTGGCAGTTGGTAACTATTGCATTTCATGCCTTACTTAACTAGTTTGGAAATCACAAGTCATGGGGGATGTATGATGAGGACAAGCTAGTTCCACCATGCACAATGTAAGGCTCAGGCAATCAAACAGCCAGACGGGCCCGTGCTGGCCAAGTTTGCTGTGCACAGGATATACTACATTGACATAATGTATATGGGCAGCTCACATGACGTTACATGGTGATCGCCGCACTGCACATGCAAGCGAACTATAATTATACGTAAAATAAACACGACAGCATGCATATGCAGTATGCATCATTATCAGTGGGTTGGTGACGTCATACACCACAAATAAGCGTTCTGGCCACATTATAGCTACGATCAGGTCTGCGTTCAAGTTGGCAGAGATGAAAGTAGTAGCAAGATCCGTTGTGCTGCTCCTTGCCCTTGGGATCGGTGTCTCGTACGCCCATTCCCACGGGCAAACAACCCTCAACTACCGTTACTCGGGGGACAACGGGACGATGCAGGCGACGGCGGAGCTCATCGCACCGGAGAAAGCTCTACTGTGCGCCCCAGACGACGACCCCTGCGAGATCACCCTAAATGTGACTCTGATGCATACCATGACACTGTACGAACACTTGGGCGATGGTCAGCGAGCATCCGAAGGATATCCTGCGGCATGGGACGTTGGGATGGAGCCTGCACAACTGCAGATGGCAGACGACTCTCCCCTTCCGTCTAACGCCGTCCCACAGTTCCTGTATCCCGTAGTTGGGGACGGAATGAGGAATCGGGAAGTATTTGCAGTGAACAATCAGGTCCCGGGGCCCGTCATCGTAGGCTACAAAGGTCAGAACATTCGGATACGCGTCATCAATAATCTGCCGAACTACAACATCACTATCCACTGGCATGGGCAACACGTTCGGGGGACGCCGTGGGTGGACGGTGTGGTGTTCGTCACGCAGTGCCCCATCGAACCTAGCAAAGATCTCGTGTACAGTTTCTCCTTGGACCAGGTTGGCACGCACTTGTACCATGCCCACAATGCTGGAGAGAGGTCGGACGGCATACACGGAGGCCTTGTAGTCAAGGACACCCAGACCACTGTGAGTTCTTTGGTTGACATTCCTGAAGAGCACACGATGATTGTGACAGACTGGTACCATGACACATGGGACGTGCTGCTGGACAAGTTTCAGAAGGATACGTTTTTGGACCCTGTGAACAGCAGTGCCATATACAGCCCCACTCCTATAACAGACGGCACCCTTTCGTCTCACTATCCGTTTGTGTCGGGGCTCATTAATGGTGTAGGGAGGCTGTTTTACCCTCATGCCAGCAACTGCACTCCTCAGATGAAGGTACCTCTTCAGGAGTTTAACGTTATCGCAGGGAATGAATATCGTTTTCGAATGATTGGCGTGCAGTCTTGGTTCACTCTTAGATTGTCCATCCAAGGCCACCGTTTGAGAGTCATTGCAACTGATGGAGTTGAAGTTACAACAGCTCACATCACAGAAGAAGTGGATTATATCATCATCAACAGCGGAGAAAGGTTTGACTTTGTACCCGTACCAATGGAGGCAAATCCCACTGGGAAGTATTGGATTGTCATGGAAACACTCGAGACAGCAGACGAACTAGAGGCGAGGTCCTACTGCATAGCTGGGCACCGGGCCTATGCAATCCTTACCTATAATGGCTCTACTGTAAGTGGTGACCCTTCAATGCCCTACGATCCACTGAATCGAGGCTGCACTATGGCCAATAGGTGCTATGCTGTGAACTGCCCTTTTGCATCATACCCACACTCTTACAACACTACATGCTTGAATGTGGAGGAGCTCAGACTGGTGGAGCCTGAAACAGTTACTGACAATCCCTCAGACACTGATCTTTTGTTTTTGAACTTCCAAGTGGTCGGTGGCCATTTTGACCGGAATGCTATTAACGGACGCCACTACCTGACACCACAGTTACCGTTGCTAGCTTGGAACACCTCAAACAACTTCACTTGTGACGCCCCCACAGCACACAAACATGAGGCCAGGGGCAAGGAGTGTTTACATAGATATGTCTTTCAATCCAGTGCCACTGATATGGTATTTATGGCTCTGGGAAACTCAGCCGATGGTGGTGGTGGACATGGGCATGGTGCCACACAGACTGGAGGCCACAACACTGGTGGGCACAACACTGGTGGTCATGGCGGCGGGTCCACCCTCCACCTTCACGGCCACCCAGTACATCTACATGGCTACTACTTTCGAGTGCTGAAGGTAGGCTACCCAACCTACATGCATGGCACATACTCTGCTGACAATATGGATGTGAACTGCAGCGTGGACCCATTCTGTGAGAAAGGTGCAAGGTGGGAAGTTCAGCCCAATGTGACTCTGGAGGAAACACTGCCAAAGAAGGACACCGTTTTTGTGCCAGCTGGTGGCTATGTTGTAGTGAGGGTGGTAAGGAACAACCCTGGAATATGGCAGCTGCATTGTCACATCACGCCGCACCAAGTCCAGGGCATGACTATGATCATTGATGAGTCTGAGCTATTCGACCGCAGTAATATTCCATCCTCCTGGCCCCTATGTGGCCTCTCCCTGGGCTCGGCCGGCAGCTCTGATGTGTTCTACTCTTTGCTCATCATGGTCATGGGAGCGGTGGCAGCTTTCTTCTTCAATGCATAATCACTTACAGAACACTGAGTTTGTGAAGCCTATCACTGTAGCATTACATGTTATAGTCCCAGTACATTAGCTTGTGCACTGTAAGATGTTAGTAGCAAACAACCATCTACTTTGATACCTGTTTACGAACATTTTCAATGACATTCTGTTTCCAGCATACTACATATGCAAGTTGCTATAGTTTATAGTGTTATCATTGTACGGGAATAGTAGCACATCACATATCATTGTACACACATGCACATCTGTACTGCAGCTTCTTTTTCTAGCATCATCAGCCCCTGACAATTTCTAGAGGCTTGCATGTGTGGTGCTTGTACAGCTTGCTAGATATTTTCACCTGTTAATTGGTGCAAATGTCACGGGATGGTCTAACAAGCTATACTACGGGAGTCCAGTAGTGCTAGCACTCTGTGTACTGCGTGTATCTATTCACAGTACAGTGCATGGAACCTGTCTAAGATGCATATGGTCAGTGTTCGGCAGCCACCTGTCTAAACCAGCCAGCCACCCTGGCCCCAAATAGCACTAAAGCATTGCAATTTACCTCTGTAGTGCAGCCACCTTTCTATAAAGGTCAGTTAGAGCTGGCCCACAGGTGGCTGCTTTAGACAGGTTTCACTGTATATAAATTGCTGTTTATGTTATTCTGATGCTGCAGATTGCATGACAGTCAAGACATAATTGTGAGCAGACACAATGCAATGAAACATGAGTGATTATCTACACAAACAGACAAAAGCATGCGTTGTCCATGCATCAGACTAGTAACACAGCATTAATGCACCCGTCATTCTCAGGATGGTTTGTCACTTGCGCATACTTGCCTAAAAACAAAGAAAAGATAAGAATTTTACTGTTGAACCAATGAAGCAGTGTGTACAGTATGTGAATAAAGTGCACATAGACACAAGCAGAAGATGGATACAAGATTATCCCATATCCACAGTGACGCCTACATAACCAGGACACTTACGTACACAGCATCACTGGGAGAAGAATGCACTTACAAAGCTTCAATGTAATAATAACCATAACACTACAGCAGAAGCAACCTACTGTATGCACCTGAAGTTTGCCAAGTGCTATTGGGCACCAGGTTGCATGTTGTAGCTTGCTACGTATGTACATAGCTGCAACATAGGTATGTATGTGTATGTTTCATACAGACAGGCACCCAGGCATAACATCATGTGGCAGGCACCCAGCTTCAGACCATACTCAGTGTGCACACATGTCCATCAAACTGCAAGACCACTCCCCGTGCATGCACCATGCCGCCAGACTCACCCCATACCACCTTTCCTCCTTGTGTGACCAGGCCTAGCTCGCTGATGTTCACTTCAATGACTGTGCCCTTCGTTATGACGCCCAGCTGTGTGTACAGTGGTGACTGGGGGTTCTTTTTAACTCCAATAACAGGTAGGCAGAAGGTGGCCTTGAGCTCGGGGTGAGTGACATGGGCCTTCTTGAATCGGAGGGCCTGGCAGTGTGCAGGAGGAGAGGGGAATCCAAGAGAGGGGGAGGGTGGGGGGAATGGAGGGAAGGGCAGGACAAGAGAATGTATGCAACTGAGACAGGTATGATGTGAGCAAGGTTTGGGAACATGTAAATGTGTGTATGTAGGAGACTGAAGATGTGAGTTTGGGAACGGAACACAGTGGAGTGAAGAAGAACATACGTATGAGGCATGAAAAGTGTAAGGAGTATGGGATGAAAGACAAAATGATAAAGTGCAGCTTATCTAAATGGAAATCTGTTCTGAACCATTAAATGTGCATCCATTTGTCTGCACTTGACACCTGCTGGTCAGCACCACTTACCATTGGTCTGATGAAACGCTCGTACTTTGGGGGCTTTCTGGTGAATCCCTCTCCAACAAAACAGACCTTGGTCACCATTCTCTTCCATGCTTTCCCTACAGAGCACACACAACACACAACACAGCACAATCCACACTGCAGTATGTCATCTACAGCCTAGTGCACATATCTTGTATCTTCTACTGTAAGTTTACTGTGTGTGTGTGTGTGTGTGTGTGTGTGTGTGTGTGTGTGTGTGTGTGTGTGTGTGTGTGTGTGTGTGCGCGTGCGTGCTAGGGAAAGTGAGCATGCATGTCAGTGAGAATGCAAAGATGGGGAGCAGAGACATCACTAACGCTTTGTCTTTCCTGTCCGTACCACTTTGAACACCTCACTCTCTCCGACTGCCTTTACTTTTGGTAGTGGCACAGTCCACTTGCCCTGTAGAGTGGTATAAGATGCAATAATGACACACCTCATGAGGGATGAGTGCAACACATTCTACGCTGAGGAGTGAGAGGGTGAGCTGCAAAAGGACACTGAAGAAGGCATCAGTCCACACACTCAGACTACAGATACAGGGACACACAATACTACACAAGGTCTCTTCTTTTGGAGCTACAGAGAGCTGACCTGTCATAGTCTACTGTAAGTACTGATATACAACAGCTCAGGCCCAATTTGCACATGTGAGTGACAAAATGCACACAAATACATTCATTGTTAGAAATCTTCCTTAGAATCCTTACAGCTTTCTCTTTCCTTTTCTGCTTTATCATGTTGCTGAGAACCTTTGCTCTTGACTGACCCTCTCTGCACATGGCAGGAGGAAGATAAGCAGGGGAGAAGGGAGAAGAGCGGGGAGGATAGAGGGGAGGAGAGTGGGGAGGAGAGTGGGGAGGAGAGTGGGGAGGAGAGTGGGGAGGAGAGTGGGAAGGAGTGAGAGGGAAGGACAGAGGAGAGGAGAGAAGGAAATGAACAAGAACACAGAATGTGTACATACACAGAACACACATACACATACACAAGCGTGCACACGCACAAGCACACACACACATTGTCACATGCGAGTAATTGATCGTTCACCTGCATGCACACAAATTGACCTTCAGTTTGTACATGTACGTATGCACACCATCTCACCTGTCTAGGAGATATGCAGGCACAGCACCCTTAGGCACAACATCTTCACTCTTCTTCTTTGTCTGCCTCTCTTCATGTAGCTTCATCCTTCACAGGGAACACACACATGTAGAAATGGCCACACTGATTTATACAGTACTACACCACATACGTAGTTATGTACTAGCACACACAGGTTATGTATGTACGTAACTCTACAACCTGATATTGTATCTAACCCACTTGTACCCACACCCAATGCCAGGACACCAGTGGAGGAGTATTAGGGAGTACAAGGAGACAAGACTGTACCTAACACATAACACAAGTTCACACCACATCAAACTCACGTCTTCCTCATGGCCACTTTCTCCTTAAACCTTTGCTTGTTGTACAGTTTGGCCCTGAGAGCAGCAAGGTCAGGTAGGCATCACACACACACACACACACACACATGAGCACACACACACACACACACACACACACGAACACACACACACACACACAGGCATCACACACACAAGCACAGACACACACAGACACAGACACACACACATGCGCACGCACGCACACATGCACGCACGCACGAACACACACACACACACACACACACACACACACACACACACACACACACACACACACACACACACACACACACACACACACACACACACACACACACACACACAACCATATGCAACAACTAGCTCAGTTATGACACAGTAAAATACAGTGCCGCAATAGGGAATGCTTCCACTTCACTGAACACCATTTCATGCTTCCAATTCACATAGCACCACTTCATGCTTCCACTTCACTGAACACCATTTCATGCTTCCAATTCACATAACACCACTTCATGCTTCCACTTCACTAAACACCACTTCATGCTTCCACTTCACATAACACCACCTCACCATCACACCATATCTATACTATTTGCATCAGTGCACAATACGCACACTACAGTACATGCTAGCTTGGCATATATAGCGCATCCGTCAGGAACTCAAGTGAGAGCAAGCTGAACCATATACATCACTTTCACACATCAGCCCATACTTCAAAATAGGATGTGCTAGTATATCTACCGGTAGGCACACTCATTGCAGACTCACTTTAGTCCATGGAGCTTCCTGACTTTCTCACTGTGTGAGTGTGGCTCTCGGCCCTCTCGCTTCCGTCTAAAGGGGAGACATGTACCATCACCACTCACCACAGCAACCACTGCAGCCATGGGACTCTACCACACGCACAGACAAGCACAGCACACCCCTGATGCGCATGCATCCACCCTCACTTCTTCTCAAAGTGGTCCAGTCGGTAGCCATGTCTCTTTCGAGCCTGTTCTATGTACTCGTTCTGCGGCTGTGGGAGGCAGTGGATCAGAGATGAAGGATACTATAAATCAGAACACCCTAGATTGCCGTTCGGGCCTAGGGCCGGGCTTTATACTGCACTGCGCCATGTGTCAGCTACTAGCTAAAAGACTTTCACATCGCTTAATTGAATGAAAGGCAGGTATTTCTCAGATGCGCAGTACAATAGCCAATAACCACGGTCAATGTCTACCTACGTAGGACAAGCTAAGCCTCTTCTTGTGCGAACTAAATGGCTCACCATCTTTTCTTGCACAACGTGGCGATTGCGTAATCACCGTAACCAACAAAATGGACGTTCACAGACAGGGTAAACCAAGCAGGTGAGGTGTTTAGGGCGATCTGTGGTGTAGCATTCTTGTGTGTTCGTTTGTTCAGTGTGCGTTAGGCCAGCATCGGTTTAATCGATGCAGATTTACTATGTGGATGTGGGGTGGACTATTTGGGGACGAGTTCTTCAGTTTCAAATGGCGGCGGAGATTGCGATCTCTTTCGCCATAAGCATATGGGCTTGTGGCATTTGAATCTCTTTTTGCCTCACCTAAATAGCACCTCTTACCATTGATCCACCCTTCCATGGTGTTATAGGGACACATGGTCCGTCGGTGTGCTGCTTGTCGCCAAGACTCTCTTCCTGCTGGCAGTGTTCCTCTCCTATGACGTCCTGGTACAGGTGCCCGCGGTCGTGTACCTCTGTGTGGTCAAACTGAGGTGTGTGTGTGTGTGTGTGTGTGCGTGCGTGTGTGTGTGTGTGTGTGTGTGTGTGTGTGTGTGTGTGTGTGTGTGTGTGTGTGTGTGTGTGCACTTCAAGGAGACATAGACTGTAGACATGAGTGTGGGTCAGGGAAGTGGATACATACTTAGCTACCAAGACTTACTCTGTTGTGGTCTGCTTCCCTCCAATGCAGCTGTGGTCTGGCATATGTTGTCCTCCAACGACCGGTAAGCAGTGGAAAGAAGCTGACCACTCAGTTGTGGCTTCGTGTTGTGAGACACAGTTTACTAGTGGTGCTGACGAGTCTCCTGTGGACCTGCGGCTTGTCACTGTGTGGGCCACTCAGGTGATGGGGGAGGGAGTATGGGAGAGGGAAGGAGGGGGGGGAAGGGAGGGAGGGAGGGAGGGAGGGGAGAGGAGGGAAGGAAGGGAGGGAGGGAAGGAAGGGAGGGGAGGGAGGGGAGGGGAGGGAAGGAGGGAGGCAGGGGAGGGGAGGGGAGGGAGGGAGGGAGGGAGGGAGGGACGAGGGAGGTGAGGGGAGGGAAAGGAGGGAAGGGGGAAGGGAGGAGGAGAGAGGAAGGGAGGGTGGAAGGTGAGTGATTGAGGGTGAAGGTAAGGGAGGGAGGGACGAGGCAGGAAGTTGTACACAGTCCAGCTAGTGGTGAATGCAGCAGTCTATAGCCACTGGACTGAAGTTCCGATTATCGACCTGGGGCAGAAGTGAACTCTTCCACGTCCATGTGATTATGGGAAGGGGTATGGCAGCCACACCTTATGCATGTGAATTGCAGTATAGATTAGGTGCTAGTATCAAGCATTGGCCCAAGCCCTTTGTATGCTTGCTGCATGCAACCAGAACATTGTTTGTGCTGGTATGTTCAATCTAATTGTGCTACTATGTATGTATGTATGTAACTGCCTTCACCTCGGTGTATGCTGAAGGGGTACAGTGACGTGTAGTACATGGTGGGGGGAGGGTGCGGGGGACCTGCATGCATGCTCCATACAACTTATAACAGAAGTTAATGGGTTGTGTGCACCTCACTGTGTGTTCTCTCCAATTGCTCAGTTTGTTAGTGCGGGGGTGGTGTATGTGTGTGTGCGTGTGTGATCACTTCTGTGTGCCTCCATCCGTGACTGCAGGACTCTGTTGCTATGGGAACACAGTCCCATTGCTGTGTTAGCTGTTGTAAACGTCATACTCAGCTGTGGTTCTCATTCTAAGGTGACATAGTTAACACATATCCCCCAGCCTGGGTTTGCTAACTTATTTACGTCACATGCATTTATCCCTGTGTGTGTGTGTGTGTGCAGAGCCGAGGGGCCGTGCTGTTCTTGTGTGGAATGGTCTGCCTGATCCTCTTTGACAATGACAACTTGTCACACAGTGACCACCGTATCCTTGTAGCCATTGCATGCATCAATCCACAACCCCAGGACTGCTGCCATGGCAACAGAAATGTTTCAATTTAACTGATTATAAGAATGGGACAGATGTACATACTCGCTGAAGTGCAATGTTTACTCACAGCATATAGCTTATGAACGTCATGTCCCTCTCAAACGTAGTGCTGCATGGTGTATGTAATGCATTGAAGTGCGTATACCAGTCTTGTTGTGTGGTATAGTGTCATCTGACACCTCTCGGCCTTTGCCTTTTCCCTCACCTCCCTGACGCACACCTGCCTGCCACACTTTTTGATGTAGTTGTCTCGTTGAGTGTACACTGTGTCACTACATTAGTGAGGCAGAACAGGATTTGTTTGGAAGGAATCTCACGTGTACTGTCTATGCAATGTGTGTGACTTGCATGGAAGCACACTCTCACGAGGTCACCTGTGTGTTGTGTGACCGACATACGTATGACATTGGATATGTACGTATATTCACTGTTGTGCCAGCTAGCTCCTTGACACTGGCTCTCTCCAGCTGATGACGTCCACAGTAGCATTCTTACCCATGTCCTCTACCACTTCATTGCTATCCTTGGAGTGCCAGACCATAAGGTACTTACTTAGTTGGAGGTGTGGTGTTGGTGTCAGGTGACTGTCATGTGACTTGTGCTTCATGTAGGGAGGGGTGGTGTGTTTGGTGCTGGGGTTGGGGGCAACTTGCGTCGTGAGTCACCTATCTAGGACACTGGCTGTGCAAGTCGGAGGTGAGCTATGCTCTGTATGTATGTACGTATATGTTTGTATGTGTGAGTGTGTGTGTGTATGTTTGAGTGTACATGTGCGTACAGTATGTGTGTTTGTGTGTGTGCACTTATGTATGATGTTCTCTGTCTCTGTGTGTGTATGCACACATATGTGAGTGTGTGTGTTGTGTGCATTCTGTGTTTGTGTGTGTAAGCATGTACTGTATGTAAGTGATATGACTACTGGCCCTCTTCCTGCCATTGCCTTGTGACTCACACTCCCACCACACCAGGCCAGAAGAGGCTGAATGCTCTTGTGACAATCATCACAGCTATTCTTCTGCTACCGTTTGCAGTGACTCAGATGATCATGTCAGAGGTGAGTCATGGGAACAACGTAAAACTGCTTATCGTGTGTCCCTCTGAAGGGCTGTACCACTGCTTCAGGAGACTACCAGATGTTTTAATATGTGCTCATGCTTACTCAGAGAAATGCATTTTAGAGCCTTGTTCCATGTGCATACAGTGCAGCCATCTTTATGTACACACTTCCCCATTCTCTTAATGCACGTACAATATTGGTATGCACTAGGATACGTATTTGTTATGTTGCAGAGCATACATACATCTTCCATGTGTGTCATAAGACTGTGACAATCTCATTAGCTATTGATCTATGGCTTTCTGTTTCCCACAGATATGGGAGGAGGTTGGAGCTCAGTTTCCATATATGGTGATGGTCTCAATGTTATTCATAGCCCAGTTCTACCTAGAGAATAGTGTTCAGCCCAAGTTGGATGTGAACCGCGCTGCAAAGTTGTCCTCTCTGTTTGTGTTCCTGGTGGGACCACTGCTGACCTTCCTATGGGCAGCACCAATAGACCATGGACTGGTGCACCACATGTCTGCTGGAGTGGTGTTTGCTGTCATCTTGTTCCTCATTGGTAGGTACTGTGTGCCAGGGTAGCGTATGTTATGTAATGGGGAGGTGCACTGTATATTGTGGGCTTGGTACACTGGTGATGAAATACCCTTTGTCAAGTGGGCGGGAATTGGTGAGCAATTTCATGTAGCAGAATAATTAGCGACAGAACATCTCAGCCACATTTCTTCAGTGGTTAGGGTCTAACAGCTAAAGAAGGTCTTCTGGATCGAAATGCTCTGTCATTAATTATTCTGCTATGTGAAAATGCTCACCATTTCCTGCCCACTTAAAGATTCTACATTGTGGCTATGAGCCTCCACAATACCTTTGTGTGTAGGAGGCTTCATAGTCATTTGCTGGCATGTACACCATAGCATTGACGTTGGTCATACCAGCGCTGTTGTTGCCAGACATCTGACTCTTCATCAGACTATTTAGTGTTAGCCTTCCTTTGATATTGTGTGGGTGGAAGATAATTGTGAATGTCACTGCTGCTTTGTGAACTGCACCTCCTAGTGAAGCCTGAGCTTGAACTGGTCAAGTTACTGATGTGGTATTGGTGGTTGTGTTTTCACATACATACGTACACCCCTTCCCTTACCTTGTCTCCCTTGTACTCATGGACCTCAGCCACACCCCTCTTGACCCGCTCTCCACCTGGGCGGGGCAAGGATGGTTCCCTCCCACTCTACACTGAGGACGCCAGGACTAGACCAAGTGAAAAGATAATGGAGGTGGTGCGAAAGATCATGCAAAGCAAGGATTCGCGTAGCATCTTTTACTTCCTCTGTCTCAATCTGTCGTTTACCATTGTTGAGTTTCTATATGGATTCTGGTCCAACAGTCTTGGCCTCATCTCTGACGGGTTCCACATGCTCTTTGATTGCACGGCCCTCGTGTTTGGCCTCTATGCAGCTCTGGTTAGCCAATGGAAGCCTAACAGGCTGTTCACCTATGGGTAAGTGTGTGTGTGTGTGTGTGTGTGTGTGTGTGTGTGTGTGTGTGTGTGTGTGTGTGTGTGTGTGTGTGTGTGTGTGTGCGCACATGTGCATATGTGCGTATGCATGCATATGCAGTGTGTACAAAAAACAGGACATTCATGGGTCATGGTATGGTGTACTCCATTCTTCGTAATATACTGTAGTTTCATGTGCATGCATCTTGTGTATTCCAGTGAGCTGTACTGCTCCTGTGCGATGTTTGCCTGACTATGCGTGTTTTGTGCCTGCTGTTCTGTGCTGTGAGTGGCAACATGCACACATTTTTTGGTTGCCTCCTTCCACTTGCTATCCAGCTATGGACGTATGGAGGTTCTCTCAGGATTTGTGAACAGCTTCTTCCTTGTCCTCATTGCTGTATTTGTCTTCATAGAGGCTCTTGATCGGCTGGTGGATCCTCCCCACATTGATTCAGATCGTCTCCTCATTGTGTCCGTGGGTGGATTGATTGTGAATTTGGTTGGCATTGTGGCATTCAGGGATGCTCATGCCCACGCCCATGGAGGACAGTGTGACCACTCCCACTCACATGATTCACATGGCCATTCTCATCACTCACATGACTCACACTCACACTCACACTCACACTCACACTCACATTCACATGACTCACACCACCACCACCACCACCACAATGCAAACATGCAAGGTAAGCTCAGTATGAAACTCTGTGCCTTGCGTGCTGTGCTTAGCTGTCTTCTCCTGTTTTCATTCACAGGTATCTTTCTACATGTTCTGGCTGACACCCTTGGCAGTGTCGCTGTCATCATCTCCTCACTCCTCATCCAGCAGTTTGGCTGGCTTATAGCGGACCCCATCTGTTCACTCTTCCTTGCTGCTCTCATCTTTATGTCGGTTGCCCCCTTTCTGCGCCAATCAGCTCAGGTCCTCCTCCTTGCTCCTTCTAACCCAGAAAAGGTGCAAAAGTCTCTCCAAAAGGTCAGTACTATTAGTGTGTGCAGCTATGTACTGTGTCTGTTTAGGAGCACGGGCTTACACACCCATGTATGCATGTACACATCATGATGCATGCACACCCATGTACGTATGCACACCCAGGTATACGTGCACACCCATGTGTATGCATACACACCCATGTATGCATGTGCTCCTACACGTTCACAGTGTACTGGAATGCATTCATGTGTAAATGGTAATGCTTGTTGTTTATGCAAATGGGATGAAGGTGGGGGGGGGGGGGGGGGGGGGAGGGGGTCTGCATGTTCTACACTAGTCTAGCATGCTAGGTTTAGTACTGCAGAGTAATCTAATGCAAGTACGAGGATAGGTGGTGGTGTGAAGATAGTTGGAACGTGTATGGGCTCTCAATTGAACCGTACAATAATTCAAATAACTGGAAAAGGGGCTGTAGAATGCTTTTCATCCAGTTCGTGCAGTTCTTCCCAGGCCACAGCTGAACTGTAGGAACAGTACTACAGTGCTGCACATTAGTCCCGTTTAATTGCACAATAGAGCTGATGACATCAGAATATAATGTCTGCCCAAATTCCAGATATTAGATCGCAAACAAATATCCGGATAGTAGAGATATGTGTTTCAGCCCTAGCTACATAATCCTATAGGTTGTTTGTTGGTGAGGCCCTCACTTTGAATACTGCTTTGCATGCTCAGAAATGCTTACGTGTCATGCATGGAGATGATGGAAATTGCACCAGAAATGCCACCTGCATTGCTTCTCTACCGGCTACATGTTGAGCTCAGCATATCGGCCTGTACCTTACATCCTCACAGTTCATGGCTTGCTGTCATTCTCCTTCCGTGTGCAGTTGCATCTCCTGGAAGGTGTGACAGGGTACAGCCACGCCCACTTCTGGCAGCTATCCTCCAGTTCTGTGGTGGGCACGATCCACGTCCAAGTGTCTCCCACTAGCAACGAACAGAAGGTTGCTCAGGCTGTGAGCGCAGTGCTAAAGGAGGGTGGAGCTACCAACCTCACTGTGCAAGTGGAGAAAGAACCCTTCACAAGCAGCAACCTTGCTCACTCTGTCGGACAACACAATGGTACTGTGTCTGTGGTCACTCCACCACAGGTGTATGTGGACTATGGTCCTGTGGCCAGTGATGTAACAGCTATATGATTGTACAGTATCTACATGCACTGTCTCTGTTCTGCTTTGTTGTTGTACGTATGTACATGCATTGTTAGTACAGTACATGATTTATTGGTAGAGTGCACTGCAATGCAAGCACAATCACTCCATTTTCCTTTACAAGCATGCTATGTGTACTGTGTTATTCACAAACTATGTACCTGCAGAGCACCAGCTCATAAGGAATCCACTGTGGCTAGGTATGTACATAGGTTTCATATGAGAATGCTTTGAAGTAGTTTTTTGGGAGCTTGAGAAAATATGATATACCTGTATAAGATTACATGGAAACCAACTTGAAGTCTATTGCAGCATGAAATATAGAATGTTGAGGCACTCCTGCAGTGCAACATGTGCACAACACTGTACATGGTAAAACTAGGATGAATAGTTGGATGAATAAGATGAATAGGATGAATATTTGCATTTTGACCAGTTTTGTTATAATATACCTTGTTATAATATACCTCTGTAGGAGCATTGGGCTCTTAGTTCAGCCTCTGTTAGAAGTTGTACACCACTGCCTTCAGGTGATTATGTTTTCTGCTTTATAATCCCTCCTTATGGTTCAAGGTCAGCTCATTAAACATGGAGTGGTATGTGGAGCTTAAATTGGAGAAGCAGGTATCTGCATGATACTTGTCAATGAGTATTCAACATCAGAAAAGCATTCCATGAGGTGCCCTGTTCCTTACCATATCTTCCTTAGTTAGACCAGCGTCCACTGTTGGTACCTTAAATTGTATCAACTTCAAATGTATTCAGTCGATGCAACAGTTAAAACATCTCTTTTGAAAACAGCAAGCCAGTTGTATTATAGCACACTCTCAGGCACTTTGTGCTCCTGTTGTTGAATTAATTGACACCCTAGTGGCCATTATCGTACAGTAGAACCTGTCTAGGATGGTCGCTGAGTCAGGCAGCCACCTCTCTAAACCAACCGGCCTCCCTGCCCCAAATATATAGCACTAGAGCATTGTAATGTACGTACCTCTGTAGAGCAGCCACCTCATGCAGTCTCTAAAGGTCAGTTAGAACTGGCCCACAGGTGGCTGTAATAGATAGGTTTCACTGTATTAGTTAGCACTTGTCCACATATAATGGGGGCCCTTGTAGCTCTTCCTTGTAGAGGGCTTGTACTTGTTTCCTGTTACATTGTGTATTCTTGTACAAGCAAGAGGCTGCAAGTGACCATTGGACAAGAAACTGTTATGTACTAATTATAGTTTAAACTGTTACATAAGACTGTTTCAATGTATTATAGCTAATCAGAGTAACGGAGAGATTAATGGTTTCACTGTGTTGAGCCATAACTAGAGCCATGTCCAATGCCATACGTATGCATGCAGTACATTGCTAGCATATGTACTTATACGTCAATCAAGGGAAGGAACAGGATGTACATGCCACATGCATATGTAGCTATACACATACCATATAGAGGTATACGTGCGTATTGTGTGCAACATTAGATCTATGCAAGTGCTATATAGTACATCTAAAACCACAGCAGGTACCCAACAGCAGGCCACACGTGCTGTGAACATTGGTTTCCATGGCCTTACCAACCATAAACTGCTTCATCGAGCTCCAAGCCTGTGGTGTGGCAGTAGCTACGTAGCTAATGCTATCAACTACCTATAGCTAGTATGGCTCACGATTTAGCATCTCAGTTTTGAAATCATCCAATGATCATAGAATCCCAGAAATCTTCTGAAATCTTTGATATTTCAAAATTCGTCACCATTTTTGGCAGTATATAGGTGGCCCCATGCACCGAGCTACGTAGAGGTCTACGTAACCCGGTGCATGGGGCCACCTGTATACTGAAGGTATGTCAAACAGCAGCGTGGCACCGCAGCTGCCATTTTTGCATACCATAGCTACTCCATTGGTACATGAAACCCTAGCCACTCCATTGCGTGCATGGTTATAGAGTAGTTAACGGCATCAGTGACAGAGGGTGTAGGTCTACTCATATACCTATTCGTACCCCGCGGAGAGCGATGCTTGGGCTTACTCTTGTCTTTGCCATATGGTGCACTTGCTTTGCGTCTTCAGAAAAGCAGATCACCGAGCAAGGCACCGCCAGCCTTGCCATCGGGACGCCACAGGGAAGCTCAGATGATTCCGCACCGTCCAGACCTTCCCCTAAAGATCGACTGGCCCCGCGCCCTTGCCTGTCTGGTGCTGAGGCAAGGGTTTGTGAAAACGATACTCTACCTTTGCTCGTTGTAGTGGCCGGAGTTGAAGGCAGCGGCCACCACTTGGTACAAACATTATTTAGTCGCCTTACGTCTTTCATTCTGCCAGCTAATGACTTGCCCTGCGATGCTGATGAGTTAGATCCCAATCACAAATGGAACAAGGTGTATGCTTCTATCCCAGAGGAGGAGCAGTATTATGAGGACAGGTTTCGTGAGACAAAGCAGCTCTTGGAAAGTGCCAAGAAGCAAAACAAATTAGGAGCTATGGTGTTCACAACCTCTTCTCCCCTCGCTGATAGGCTGTTCACCGCAGCCAGTCCTGACGATCTTGTTGACTTGAAGAATTTCGACTGCAAGCTGTACAGGGCTAAATTTGTTGTTACACGGCGCCACCCTGTGGCAGCTGTAATGGCGAGCGTTAAAAGACCTGGCCCTACCACTATGCGCCTGGACGAAGTCTCAGACCTGATGGAACATGAAGCCAATCTTCCATATTCTATGAAGGCACGCACGATTGCAAGCAATCTCATCTACACTGATCAGCAGATTCGACAATTCGGATGTCATCAGGTGCATTTTCTCGACTATGATAAAGTTATGGATGATTCAACCAGGCAGGATCATTTGCAAGCACTTGCCACATTTTTGGGCTTGGGGGAGTCTGAAACTAATCTCTTGCTGTCAGCCAAACCACAGACCCCAGTTGCTGAGACTACCATTCCACCACAGTGCACCCAGTGCATAGAGAAAGCTCTGTATGACTTCTTCGAGGAGAGGAAGATGATGTGGCCTCTGATGACTCCAGAATGCATGTAGTAATCAGTGAATGTAGCCTGTGAGAAGCAACAGGAATGTGTAAAGGGTAGATGCATTATTGCTGAACAGAAAGAGAGGTGTGTGCACATAATATTATATTCAATCACAGCCACATCTTCTACGTAACTGTATGTATTACGTAATTATGGGTATATGTAGTGCAGATGGGAACTAAATGAATCACATGCAGGTATAGTTGCAGTTGTTTTCAATTGCAGACAATCAATCGATCACACACCGTTAAAAATATGGTGTGACCATCACACCACTCAGTGCTCACACCAATTAAAGGTGTGATCAGACGCACTATTACTTTAGTGTGACGTTCACACTGACACCAGTATCCACACTGTTGTTCACAACATTTCTGATAGATTATGAGACTTTGAAGTTATTTATACGCAAAGATGTGAGTTTACTTGGAATCCTACGAGCTATCTAAGTACATATATAGCTACCCAGGATACAGCTTAGCCTGATGGTATGTTGTGTACAGTGGGAGGACCTCATCAAACTAAATGTGCAATTTAATGTACCATACTTTGTGTCACCCACTAACAATCCCACCAGGTGGTATGCTGTGTACTATCTGTAGTGAAATGTACCATGAAGTGCTTAGTCTCTTACAAACTGTTCACATAAATTATATGTTGTGTACTGCATGGTTGGAGAGAACATCACACTGTAAATTGGTGTGCTCACAGTGGCAACCAATTCACACCAATTGTGGGTGTGATCATCACTCTATATTTTTAACAGTGCACATTATATAACTTACATAGCTGCTACCTATTATGTAACAACACTGCTATATCATCGATTTCATTTCCTTCTATGAGATGTCTTGAAGTGTTGTCTAGCTCTAGCTAGTGTTCTGGTAGCTTGTACTTGTTAGGAGCTGTTCAAATATACATATAATTATAATGCTTCCAGTTTCTTCAAGAGATGCTAGAAACGTCAAATGCAAGCTCTACTGTGTATTTTGATTGGTAGGAGCCTCACTGGTCATGCATGCTTTGTGCTATACTTACTCTCACATTCACACATCATTGGGAGACATATTGCTTTAAATTTGGGTATTATGCGTAGCATGAATACATGCATGTGCATGTGTCACCGTGCTATAATAAAATTATATCTGCATACTGTCTTGAAACAGGCTGGTGGCCACTGTATTTTAAGTTTGTTACTTTATTGCTACTTGCAAATACGCTGTGCATGTATGCATGCCCTTTATATACTGTATACAGTGTTGGACATTGCATACATACGTAGATTAATATATTATTATAATAAGCAGCTGCATGCATGGTTCAGGAACACTGTTGAATACATCATAGTTGTGCATGCATGTGTTCACCAGACCCTTAGATCCATGTATAAACGTTAGCAAGACTTATAAGAATATAGTTCAGACACTCCAAGTGGGTTTGTGCATGCAATGGTATAAACCATAATTATAATATGCAAAATATATGTGTTCATGTGTCATAAGTACTAGCTAGATAACAGTACAAAACTGTAAAGTTAAACATCTGTGCATATGAAACTATCAAAATATTGTGATTGTAAAATTAATGTAGCTATGTACTGTGCATTGAGATTGTAGTACAGTATATATTTATGTTATACATATCACACAGGCAAGAAATAGTACGTATATACTAGAGCATAGCTACTCTAATTGGCTAGCTAGATACCAGATGCTTGCCGTCGAGCAGAGAACTGCCTGCAACGGCGTAGAAGATCTTCCTTCTTGATTATGCAGTTTCTTTCATTGTAGTGCTTAATTAGATTTTTCCAGGTTGGTTGTAGAGAAAGGAAGTCTTCATTCCCTGTATAATATATATGGAGTACAACATATAGTACAATGTTCATATGATATGAATGCCAAACATGTGCATACAATGTCATCTCCCTGCTTACCAAAGATGATCAGTCCAAACTTAGCTCTGGTCAGCCCCACACAAATGCGATGAGGGTCTGTGATAAAGCCCATATTTTCCATGAGCCAGCTTCTGTCTGCTACACTCTCATGATACTCCCCTTTGGGAAGTGAGCGCACAGTGGATAGGAGGACTATCTCAAACTCATCACCTGATAGAGAAAAACAATCATCACAGCAAAGCATGTATAATTAATGCTTTGCTCACTGCTAATTGGCCTGTTGCTGCACTAACCTTGACATTCATTGATCGTTCTGACATAAAGAGTCCCTTCTCCCTCCGTACTTGGACTCAGAAACTTTCTTACTTTAGAATCTTCCTTCTGAGCAAGCTCTAGGACTGCTTGCTTCTGGCCTCGGTATGGTGTCAAAATCACAATTCTGCCCTTCACTTTTCTCGCTACCAGTAAGTGCTCTGCTATAGCAACCTGGACAACACGAATATGCTCCTATTCAACCTCAACACTTTATCCCTTGAAATATAATTGAGTTATTATGTACAGTAAGTAAATGCAGTCTCATCAGCATTATAATCACCACTGCATGGATGCACAGTCAAAATTAGTACAATTTTAATTGGCTTCATTCATACACTCTCACCATGCAATCTGCTTCCATTTTGTTAGTCTTAGACTGAAGAGCAACATTCTTGTTTGTCCTCTTCCCACTGGATTCAGTTCCTTCCACATTGCAGAACATCATAGGCCTACCTTGTCCAGCTACCCAAAAGCCTGGATTCCTCATCAACAATTGATTCTTTTCTAAGAACCCCTTGTATTCTATGAATACAGAATCATCAGTTTCCAGTTCACCTCCATAGAATTCTTTAGAAGGGAACTTGCAGATTGCCTCTTGCTGAAGAATGTCATTGAATGGAATACATACACAGCAATATCCATTCGTGGCAAGTACATATGGTCACCAATTGTATGATACATATAATATATATTCAGCTGGTCTATTGTCAAAACCCTATGCCTCACTATCACAGAGAACTTGGGGAAGATACAAGAATATTGAAATCTTAATTTTACTGCAAATGTTTATGCGATTATTATGCTTGTATATAAGTTACCAGGCACAGTGTGCACAGTACACATATAGAACAAAGAATGTTCCACTTGCAACTGACCATTCGATATTGCATCTTGAGGCACTTAAAGCAATTTCGATACATCAATTTTAAGATAGCAGTCCTTCTGTCATCTTCATTATCTTTGGGGCGAATCATTTCAGCATATCGTTCAAACAGTGATACAATCAGTCCATTGTCTTCAGCACCTCTACAATAAAAGAATGTCTCTCATAATAGCTATATACATAAATATACATGCAGGACATTGTAAACAACAGCAACTCACTGGAGAAAAAGGCACACAATACTTTACGCTGCTCTTACATACATTTTGCATTTCTCCTAAGAAACAAACCTGAATTCAATGACTGGTTGCAGTTGCTTATCATCTCCAATGAGCACAACATGGTCTGACAGGGAAATTGGAACCATGCTCTCTGGCTCGGTCGCCATGGCAGCCTCGTCAATAATGCACTGTGCAGGCCGCATTGTCCTTGACACCCGGTGACTTGCTGCTTCATTACAAGTGCAGAGCACAATATCGTACTGTAGGCCTTTCTTCACTGACCCATCACGACCTACTATGTCAGCCAGCACTGACAACTCTGCAGCATGTACTTTCTTGTTGTACACAATAATGTCATGAGATGTTGGCAGTTTATTTGCAGCATTCATCTCAGAAAACCCTTCATCAAGATCTACTTTCTTCCTTACAAGATGATGAAGGGCATAGTCCTTGTACTCTTCTGGGCACAGATGATCGGTTGACTCTGTAGCAAAAACATTCTTATCAGCAAATGGACCCACATACGTCTTGCGCTCCACTGATTTACTGTACAGACGTAAGATGCGCAGTGGCCTCTCCATAGCACCTTTGTACTGGCTTTTTACAATGGTATGAAGAATATCTGCGTTAGAACAGAAACCCTTTGGTCCTCAATATATATTGCACAGTGTGCATAATACAGATGCATGCAGATCTAAGAAAGCATGCACACACACACAGTAGACAACAGACCCCCACATAACTTAATTGCTGAGCCAAAAGGCGAGGCAAGTAATAGTGATGCGTTGTCGTCCCCCATTTACATATATGTATACAGTGGAACCTCAGTTATCCGGGCAGTGTGGGACCAAGGGGTGCCCGTAACTTTAAAATTGCCCGTAACTCTGAACTTATTCATGAACTATGTACGTGGCTATATAAAAACACTGGTCACAAGTACATAAAGCCTAAAAAGGTTAAAATAGAAATAAAACATATAAAATAAAATAAAAATAAAAAGATTTTTCCTCAATCCTTCCATATGTCGCCAATGGTAGACTTCGGAACTCCATGGATGTCACCAACGAGTCACTGGGACTTTCCTTCCTTTAAGTAGTCAATAATCTTTAGCTTTTGGTCGAGCGTAATGACGCGCCACTTTCTGCTAGCTGTCTTCACGCTATGCACGAGGCAATTGTGATGTCAGCGTACGTGTAATAAAATGGCCGGCTTGCTATAACACCTGCCCGGTAGACCGAGGCGCCCGGAACTTCGACGACCGGACAAGTGAGGTTCCACTGTATATGTATATCCGTCCCAGTTAGCCCGAGACACCTGGATTGTGCAATAGCCCGGTGTTCTCTGCAGGCACTCATGACAACGGAATGCTCTACTTGGCCACCATTGGCCATGAAAACTGCTCAACACTCCACTTCATCATTGCACGCTGCGTTCAGATTGTTGTTATCATCGCCCATTGCTCCAGCAAGGGCTACACACCTGTTGGCGATTCCGCCATATTGGCTGACGTCATTTGCCCCGCGTGGCCGGGAACACTTCCACTGTTCACTCGGGTAAAGTGCACAACATGCACTGTGTTAGCTCAGCAGGGACAGGCTTCCCTACGCAGCTCCAAATATGTAGGTGTCGATTGCCTAGCTACCATCCAGTGCTTCGTCTGGTTTGCTATCCCTTCTTTCTGACAGCCAGTGAAAGCAGATTACAGTTCTATTGCTCCAAAATGTACTTGCTCTGGCCGAGTTACACTCATGTACTGTACTTTACTGAAATAGCTAGCTATATACATTCAAGCGAGGCTGGTTGCATTTTAATGTATATATGCCCTAGTACAGTTATGATGAATGCATGTCACTGGTTGCAAATATACTTATGGAGTAATACTACTAACAAGCCTGCTTACCCAAAACTCTGTCTACAGCTTTGTTTGATGGACCACAATACATCACAGGCCTCCGCAAGAAATGCTGTTCAACACCAGGGACATCACTGGGCAATCTCTGTTGGCTTTCAACTAGATTAAGTTTATTCCACAATGCAAATGCATAAGCAAGATGAGCTCCAGTAACACTTTTTCCTGTGCCTATACAGAAGAGAAATGGGAAACATTAAGTGAAAAGACATGCTTCTACTGCTCGATGACTATTACTGTATACATGTTCATGCAGGGATTTGCTTCATGCAAGCTGCAGGAAAGGTGATGACACATAATGTGAGAACTGAAGTTGCATGTAGCCTGTATTCATAAACACAGAGAGAACAACTGAAATCTGAAACATTGCCCTCAAGTTGTACATATATAGTAAGGCCTTGCATGACCCCACTTTGCAAGCAAGGGCCAGGTAAGGTCTAAAAACACTGGCATGTATGTACATGACTGCTGAACCATCAATTGTCCTTGTTGTGAAAGAACAGATAAGAGTCTAATGTGTATAATGTTACTTGGAAATTTGAGCCATGTACTTAGCTGTTATGTGCATGCATGCAAACAGCTAGTTCATTCCACAGCACATACATAATTGCATTTTGTATGAACAAGTCAATGTATATATAAGACTAGACCTGAAGGACAGGTCTAGCTACAAAACAGGATCAAAACAGTGTCAAAAGTGTGACAGACACAGTGTCGAAATGAAAACAATATGGGGTGCCTGTGGCAGCCCCTAAAAATACTTGAAAGGTATATGACACCATTTTTTGGGCAATCGAGTGGTAAAATGGCGGTGGCTGCACTATAGTGTGTAGATTTTGAAAGCAGACATGATTCAATAAGAAAGGAGGACCCCTTGGGCCTGGATCAAGCACAACTCAATTAATTGTATTGATTATCTATGGTTGTCAGTAGCAGATTTAGAGAGCCTGTATTGGGGGCCTTGAGATTAAAATTATTATCCTTTGTTGGCTAAGACTGTTCAGAGTCAGAGTATGAATTATGTGTATCTGATGTATCGAACTGATCATGATAGGTATGTTAATGTCATTCATACCTATCAGAAGCCACCAGAGTCAGTCTTTTAGGCCATGTAGTTAAAAAATTCCAAGGGGCAATGCCCTGGCCTAGATTCCCCTAGAAAAGTATGTTGCTACATGTGTGCTCCAGCTTAGTGCACGCCCACATCAGTATTTAAGGAGGGAATAGATCAATAGATGTTGGCAGTGACCAGTGGTTCAGCTGCCCAAGGGTCGGCTAAAGGTCTAGAGATTATTGGCCCTGGTCTAGATCACTGCCATTTTTCCCTTCCCCCACTCTTTCCTACCATGTGTAGTTCACAATGTTGTCATTCGTTCATGTAACCATAGTACATAGACCATCTCCACATAGAAAACAATCTAAATAAGTAACGATCATACTACATTGTTTGTATGTCATTTACATTTTGATGCTGCAAATAATAATGATCAGTAACTATATATAAGCTCATGCAACGTAGATGCATAAATATCTAGTAGCAACTCTGTCTAACCTGGAGGGCCCTGAATGAGAGAAAACTTCTGATGCATGGCCATTCTGATAGCATCCATTTGTTCCCGATTTAACCGATCTGGTTTTGGGCCATTGTCACCCCACAAGTGAACTACAGCTTCATCAAGTAAGGGGTCACAGCCCTCTCCTTGTACGTGCTGAACCTCCACTGTACAAGAGGATTCAAAATTGCATGTTAGCAACCTACAGCTATCATTGTCCTAATTCTGTAACCTTGCTTTAAAGCTCAATAGTATACTTCAGCTAGTACAACAGTTGTAACTTACAATCTTGAGCTTTAAACTGATTGATGGCAATTGAGCACATCAGATTATTTTCGTGCCTTCTCAGACGTGTCAATGAACGGTAAACCCGTCTGCACATTCACATGGCAATATTGACAGAAGAAAAGAAAAATTTGGTAGTATTAAAAGTAAAATTCTCTGACACAGATTTGGATGAAATTGTAATAATTATAGACCGAGTAACTAGCATGTATGTCAATGGCCTATACTGTGGTGATTAAAGTACTGAGCAAGTACATGTATGGCGTACATATATGAATTACTAGGAATTCAGCATCAATCAGCTACAGAGATGTAAGATACCCACAACTGCCATCAGCTAGCAAGGGCAGTTGTGCACCATGGCTATGGACTCTACTCTATAATAATGAGTTCTAAACTTCTTTCCTTGCCTATTACTAACTGCAACCCTAATTTAGAGCCTACATGCTGCACAGTAGGGAAGAGTAATTAACAGTGCAAGAGTTTGCTTACCTATGTGAAATAGGGCAAGGAATCAACTGCATGGTGCAAGTGCAATGTCCTTTCTGCAGTTCTACAGCCAGAGCTTCAGGGATCATGGAGTTACGTTCCCCTACAAACTTGAATTTAACTAATTTTGGACCAGTTTCTGTCTCTGGACCAGCTGCTGTTTGAGAGCTGTTGACATCTTTGGTACTCTGACCTTTGCTTGAATGTTTACCAGTACCTACTTGTTTATCCCCAGTATCTTTTACAACCATATGCAGAACTTGTCTGAGTGCATCTTCATCATTAACAGGATCTGCACCTTTAGTGGCAGCAATCCTTTCTCTGATCACATTATATCTGACACACACAAAATCCCCAACATTTAGCTGGAAGTAGGACCAGATATCATTCACTAGTGCCTTGGACAGATGTAATGTGATTTCTCCATCTTTGTGGTATGCAACATGTGGCTCTTCCAGAGCTCGTGCTGATAGCTGCTTGAACATAGAATCAAACTTTAGGGGGACATCCTTCAAAAATACTAAGTCATTCTCTTTGGCAGCACTGTAAGCTGCTTCAGCCAGTAATACTGGTTCCCAGTGGTCAATGTAGTCATTGATGTTCTCATAGTCCTGTAATGAGGCATTCTTCAGCCGTGGATCAGAGAAACACTCAGCCGGCCACTGTCCATGCTGTACACAGAGTTCCAGTCCTTCACAAGGCTGAAGTAATTGCACCACGGGAGCAATTAGCTTGCCATGCACAGATGCACCTACCCATACCCTTACTGGTTCAGCTGGGCCTAAGAATCGTGATGTTTTAACCACTTGAAAAAGTGGCTTTGTGGCTTTTGGAATTCTTCCTTTTGCTTCCATTTGCGATGAAGTGAGCCTTTGAAGAAACTGTGATGTATTGGATGCCTCTCTTTGAGTGATAACACCATCATAAGTGGTTTTAAGTGTGTTCCATGTGGTATGAGGAAGAGTTACAGAGGATGGCTGAATGGGAACCGTATAGCTCTTCTTTTCCAGGTAAACTGTCTCGTGCACATGGAGTGCTTCAGGACTGCTTTGTACATCATCATGCTCCTGTTGCATCTTTGAGTAAGTACATACAATATTGCAATCCTTGCCTGGAATAGGCTCTGTGTCTAGCCCTATTGGAGAAACATCATAAGAAGGTGAGTTACTTCCAAGATAACACTCCTTGTACTTCCACAACACTGGCAAAATGCCAGAAGGGCTGTCTGACTGAAGCTTCGGAGTAACATATTTCAGTGCATCAAGGCTCAGACTAGTGCATGTTGCTTCAAAGTTATTCATTTCTGGGTTGCAAAATGTTAATCTGAGCTTAGTTCCAAGCACGCTTGCCACAAAGGCCTCACATGTGCTGTTGCTACGAAATGCCTTTAGAGCATACACAGTTTGTTTCATGATATTTTCGAATTGACGGGCATTGCGACCCTTTCTGTTGCAATCACGAACCAGCTTGTGTAAGGCTTCCATCTCCAAATGAAATGCCTGCCCCTCTGCAACACTCAAAATAGCCATCTGCACTAAAATATCAAAGTAGCGTCTTAGTGGGGATGTAAAGTGAGTGTATTGACAGTTGAGGCTAAAATGACGCACATCCTCAAAGGTATCCTCCTCTTTCTTGAGTAGATAAGATGCAGGTCTTTGAATGGAGTGGAGTTTACTCAAGGCACACTTCAACTGGGGGTGATTCTGCTGATTCCTGAGTAAAATTCTTACTTTGTGAGCTATTTCTACATCCTGTCCAGATGCACATAACTCAGTCAACTCTTTGCATAAGGACATTGGAAAGGTGGCCCCTACTGCTTCATCAGATGTTTTATAGGGTACCAAGGCCATCTTAAGGCTTTCTTCAGCTTCACTCATTTGTTCATCAGGGGGAGGGGGTTGACAACGTAGAGGAATGCACACTGCTTCCCTCTCCATTAGAAACAGGGCAACCTTCCAGTTAGCCCATATCATGAACTCCTGGACCATAACAGTAGCCCTGGGATAAGCCTGAGAATGCTCATCGCAATCGTGTGGAAGTTGACACGCAAAGAAAAGGCTCTGTGGAGGTCCCTGCAGCCTAACATGCAACAGTTCCTTACTGATCTGATAGAGCAACTGCAACTGATGACTAAGGGATTGCAAACGTAGCCTATTTTGCGAACAGTACTGGTCATACTCCTGCACTTTCATGTGTCCTAGGCCATTCAAAACATCTTCAACAACTTCATATGTCAATTGAGCTGCTGAAACAACACCTGTGGACCTAATGTCAATGTCATTCTTCAATAATTCAACCAAGAACTTGTCATCATTTCGTTTAATCAAACAGTGACCAATGACTGAGATACAGAGCCTTCTTTCACCTTCATTGAGGCTCATGCTTTGGGCTCTCCCTGGTGGGAGCATCGAGTACCGGCTAGTGCCATGTGCTGTCTTCTGATAAATAGTACAGATTTGCTGCCCTGCTATGTCTAGTAACTCCTCCACATCATCCTGCCCTGCTACTGAAGCAATATGAACAGCAAATTCATACTTTGCACCCTTATTGCTGGTTTTCTTACCTGTTGTCAACTTTCGTAGACTCAAGGCATCATCTAAAGTTACACTACCAGCTTGGTCAACAGTGAAGACAGCAGGAAAGTCAATACCTGGTGAGGGAAATGCATACTCTTCGTTGTACAAGGCCTCTGCATCTGGTTCATCAGGGCAATGAGGGATCTGATACTGGGCCTTCAGCATCATCTCAGCGGAGAAAAATGAATGACCAGCTGGATATGCTTCAATCACTGCCCCCAACGGGTAATGATACTTTTGTCTCCAGGCAATGAACAGAACCAAAAACACCATGTGTTTAGCATCATCAAAGGGAATAACATCCCGGGCACGTGGATTATCCTCGTTCAACAGACTTTCCTTGTCAAAACATACCACTGGTCCTTCCTTTGTCTTAATACCTTTATGCTCTCCTCGTATCACTCGGGAAGGAATTGGCATATTGCAGATCTTTGGGTTCTTGCTGTCCAGGGGGATCATGAAAGTGCTGTTGTAGGGATCAACGCGGCACAGAAAGGTGCAGTCACTTATGCTATCCTGCTGCTGTCGAACAACTTTAACTACATGACCAAGCGGAACAATGGGCTGATGTTCTGGTTTGACATCTAGAATTGGTTCCACAATTACAGTTGCACCGTCAAGTGCTCCTTTACGGCTCTTTATCCCCACGAGGTGATAAGTTATTCCATGTTTTTCAATTGGAACTGCAAGACCATCTTTGAAACTTTTGCACTCAAGGACATGCGTACCTTTGACAGTGGGGGTGGCTTTCTCCTCCATTGACTCATCCATTACCTCCTTGTCAGCCTTAATAGCAATCCATTTCCCTCTATACAGCCGCATTTTCTCTTTCTTAAGCATTCGTATCATGTTCTTACGAAAGTCTTCCTTGCTTTTACACAGGATTGTATCCTCTTCACCATTTGACTTCCTGTCCATTGAGCTGGAATAGTAGACTTTCTGTAGTAGTGCTTGCCGTTGCTCTGTAGTACAGTCGTCTGGAAATACAATAGAGTCACGACTGATGCAGGTCTTCAGAAATTCTTTCCAGCAGAGTGTACCCTGCTGCCTTGCCTCCACCAAGCTCTGCTCTGCATCCAGGAGGTAGAAAGGGTTGCCAACAGCCACGAAGAGAGATTTGGCCCTTGTCAGCACAGTGTTAAAAACTCGCTGATTGGAGACAGACCCACCAACACTTTGAATACTGCTGTGTTGAAGTGCACTGTCTTGGTAGAGCCTTGGCTCTGAGGTGCTGAGAAACACAGCCCTAAACTCCAGGCCTGCAGAAATGAAGAGAGGCAGAAAGAACTATGACAGTGTTATGACTACATCAAACATCACCAAGTCCTGTACCACTTAGGGTATGACAGGTTGAATTGCAGGTACAATTATGTATTTCATTGCATACATGTAGAGGCCTTTATAGGGCACATGCATGGAAATGAAGGAGTCACAGGTAAAATGGCTGAAGCAAGTACTGTACTATTTACATGCCTGGCATATCTTAGGAATGTAGAATATAACAGACCTCATGGATAAACATACACATAATGGTGTGATTGTGGGCAAGATATTGATATTATTCCATTTTCTCCAATCAGATACACCTTAATCAGAGTACCACTGAGGTGAATTTCATTTCATAGTCAAGTAGTTTATGGATGGCATAATTATACGAGATTCCTACTCCATCACGTTCAAGAAGGTGGCACCATGGCTAAGAGCAAAGCCTAAAAGAGTGCACTCATGCTCTTCCTTGCATCATGATCATAGCTATCCATGAATGGTGCCATACATCGGTTAACACATGGCACCAGAATAGCATCCTTTCACCAATTCTCCCCCCTCATATTCTCCATGTGCACACTGCTACACCAGCATGCATTCTGCTTGCTCAGACTCCATACTACTATGCTGCATAGTGACTAGCTGGCATCTCATGTAATAGTGCATAAAAATTGAAGTACAAAAGATTGATCTGGCCTACAAGATGCTAGTACCCAACAGCAGTTCACTCACCTTGGGTAGCAAACGTAACTCGGACTTGATCCGTTGTCATGTGCTTTGAATCCCAGTACTTTGAACGCATTTCTTGTCTAATCACATATTGCTACAGGAGATTGCAAAAGTAAGACTTAGTACATATTCAGTCACATCCATTTCAAACAATATTGAATAGCATTATTCAAAGCTAGAATAGCTGGTACAGCTGAGGGCTCACCACAAAGGTGTAGCCAGGGGGGTTCGAGGGGTTTGGACGAACCCCCCTCCCTTTTGACTGTGGTCATGAATTATGTGCATTTAGGCAGCTAAAAGTCTGGCACACGCGCTAGCTAGCAGACAGTGTCTTGTTTAACGGTAAATGGTTACGTGCTAGACCCCACCTGTCTGTTGGTGTCCATTTATTTGTGACGTCATACAAGTCATACAGTGTGCATCCTTGGTACTAGAACCCCCCTCCCAGATTCCTGGCTACACCCTTGCGCCATGTTTTGAGCTCATTACTTTCATACATCTTCATGTATGTGATATAAATCATTTACCATGTTAGGTGCATGCTACCTTGCAGACTAAGTACCAACACACCTGTAACTAACACAACCAGCACACAATCACTCAGTGACCTTTGGAGAACCATGCAAATTCTTCTTGCACTACTACATACAGAACAGCCATTGAGAATGCTCAGAGGGAAGCTTGTACTGCGTAAATGAAATATGTGTTTGCGTATAAATGTGCAAGAATTTCACATCAATAAAGAATGCTGATTTCTTTTGGACATGCTATCATAAGTGTCATATAGTTGCACAATAGTGCTTTCTGTGTAGTGATGGTTGGTATGTTTACTATAAAGGAAAAGTAGTGGCTTTGCTACCCAGTGCTTACACGGATTTATAAAAAGCAAGCAAGATAGCCTACCGTATACGTATGCATACAAATTTCAAGGGACGTATATTTGTAAATTTCCCTTACCTAAAGATTTTGCGAAGCCCCCTTGTATGCTTAGATAGTCACGAAAGGCTCCTTTTCTGCACAACGTACCTACACCTGCAGGGCTCCAACAACACTTAACATTTTACCTCACTACTGGCAATTTAGGGGACCGTTTAAGGTGTCTTCGCTCCATTTAGCTGCACGTCCAAGTTAAGTCATGTGTAGCTAGCTGTCACGTATGAACATTACCCTTATAAACAATGTTTCATACACTCAGGAGCAGCGCTTTCCTGGTTAGTCCAGGCTTAAGGGAAGACACCACAACATAAGTCAGCTCGTGCTTGTCATTTTTAGCAATGTCCACTGGTACTCACTCATTAGCAACATCCAAACACTTTGCTGACTTTAAGAAAGCTTGGATGCTGGATAGACTTAGTCAGACATCGCGTGACCCCTCCTCACAGAAGGGTCTGGCTAAGTCTAATACATTGACTTGTCCACGCGGAATGCAATTATGCACTGTGGCATGCAACTATTGCACAACATTTATGCCTCGCTTGTAGCCACAAGGACACGCAACGGCTCGCAAGGGAAGCACCGTGCATTCTAATCGCCCAGCGCATTGAACGACTGACTGGCAGCTATGTCACCATTGTGCTTTGTGTGCGGCAACTTAACAAAGCCTGTAGAGAGGAGGAACATAAGCTTCCAGGCATCAAGGCATGTTGCTCCCCTGTGAACGAAGATGCTATAAATAGTATTCAGACCCTATAGCTACACGCATTAAAATGCTAAGTAGCACAAACGTCTAAGCAACAACGCTATTCATACACTAGATGTTTACCTAATCTTTCATAATAGCCATTAAAGGAGCGACAACAAGGACTATCGATGGCCCTTCAACCGGCAACACCAGGTCGAACACTGTTGGCAAACATGCATAGCACAGGCTCTTGTCCAAAGCCGGTCGGCAAAACAGTGAAAACATCCCTCCCAGAAACGATGCCAGACACAACCTAGAATTGCTCTGGCTTCATGGTAGAATAACTAAGATGCTGGATAGCTTCCGTCGCAGGCTCGCAGCATATAACACTCTCTGGTCCATGCTCTGATCTGCTGCCATTCGTGGACACGCATGTGATGAATATTTCACACTTTTCCTGCAATCTGATTGGGCACGCAACCATTGTGATGAAGGGTCACGTGACGCCTGACTAGGATAGACTGCGGCAACTTGGACAAGAACGCATCTGCAGTGTTAAAGTGATGTTTGATTGTCTTTGTACTATACGCGTCAGCTTGTTTACCAGGTACCTGGTTCCCTGGGACTAGTGCGTAGTTTAGACATAGGGAATTTCTTACTTATATTTTTGTGAAGTCCCACAAACTCACAAAATTCACAAAAATTATGTCCTGCAAAAATTTGTATGCATACGGTAGTTCCTTTGACAAAGTGTAGGCTTTACACCATACAGGTCTGATCTTGCTTCCAAACAGAACCTTTGTGTAGAAGCAACCTCAACAGCTTGCACATTCCCACTTCTTTATACTCATATTTAAGTAGTGTAGCTCTTGTATATAGGTGTGTGAGTTATAGTATAGGAGAATGATTCTCATTATAATACTCTTTATAATTAACATATATAACTCAGACTCATTGTAGTTTTAAGCAAGGTATGGCATTACCAGGGCTTTTTTCTCACCACAACCCAAGTCCAGAAAGGTGACTGCAAAATCCTCTAGGTGGTAACAAACTTGCTCACTTGCACTTCTTTGGTCGTATGTAGAGTTGCACCAATATGGGTTTCTACCGATTATCCAATTTCCATTTTTTAAGCGCCGATACCGATCTAATATTCCAATTTTTGCTGCACAATGTGTACCTTGGTTTCTTGGATCTACTGCCTGAAGCCCTGGTCCTCAGCCACAGAGAATGGCTGACAATCGAGTGCAATCATCTCACTAGTTCTCCCGTGAATACGCTGTGTGCGCGCATCACTAATACAGCTTAGCCTACAGATTTATATGGGATCTCCACTTTAAAGGCTCGAAGCAATTATTGCCAGAAAGGCGCTGGACTACTTGATAAAGTCACTGCATTCTGCACCTTGACATTTTGTTGCAACTCTCTGTGTAGTTGAGCATGCTTGTCCTTCAAATGCTGCACCAAATTCGTATAATCCCATACTATAACTCGTGCAATTCCTACCGCTGCGCGAATTCCTTCTTGCTACAGGCCTGGCTCACTACAAAGTTGAGGTCCTCGTTGACAGCAAAGTAGTTCAATGCTGGTGACATCTTTCTTCCTGGCAATTCCATGCACCGTAGACCCATAACAAACCAACAGCAAACACTGCAACAACGTAACCACTCGACATAACACTTTACTTGCAAACGTCATAACATGACATAATCGGTAGGGGACGAAGGAAAAAAACAATTACCGATAAGGTTACAGAGACCCAATACCGGCCGATACCAATTGCCGATCCGATTATTGTTGCAACTTTAGTCGTATGTAGTGGAGAAGCAACAAGCTGTCGCAAGCATCTCTTTGGTGGCTCAGTCAGACAAACCAAAAAATATTTGATATTGAAACATTTGGCTTCAGTTTAGCCTTAGCTAGAGATGCTCAGTGATAGATGGTGTCTGTACCTATATAGTCACACAGGATTCTTCAGCTTACATAAATTTAAGTTTTGAAAGTAAATTCCTAGCAATCTTTCATCCATCTTTACATCAGTTTGTAGTTTGCTACAGACGAAGCTTGTGAAACACATTGATAAATTGCCAGATGTAGTGATCGCTGCAGACGTTGACTCAATTTGATAAGGATTCATGAGGGAGATGACAGACTTACAACAGTCTATTTTTAGTGACAATCAAGTCACTTGCATACTGTATATGCTGAATAAGCTGGTAGAAGGGGCTCCCATGATCTGAAGACCGATAGTAATTGTATCTAATCATAGATCGCACTCAAGATTCCACATCAACTACATACCACACACAGCAACTGCATGCACCCTATCAACAGTAGTTCTATCATACGTACATATGTAAGCCCAGGGCAGTTGATTCAATGTAATACTGAGGGAGCAATATAATATTATGCTGCTCCAGCCCTGTTGTTTCTGGCCTTTTTCTGCCAGCATTGTCACAGGTAGATGACCAGGACATGACAGTGTGCTAACTCCCTTCATGCATCAACATTCTATTTGCCCAGACAAAGAAATATTTGGTACCACACTCACCTGCTGATGAGAGCTTGCCAAAATACACACTTCTCTTTCGGCAAACGTTCCCCATGTTTTTGGCCATGTGCTAAGATAGGAGCTAGCAGACTGCAAAATCTTCTTTGCTTCTTCAGCATCCCAGGCATTCTTGTTGCTCTGAGTCTTGTCCATAGAGGAGCATACAAACACAAGTGGGTAGGGAGCCTTAGGGTGAGGATCACTGTCCACAGATCTGGTCAACAGACAGCAGTCGTAGAACAGATTGGATGGCAGACGGAGAATGGCTGAGAGGGGGAAAGAGTGCATATAGCTGAATCAAATGAAAAGACCTAGCACTTTCCCGCATTTGCCATAATCATTACATTCATAGTCAGATTGCATATGGTTGAATCTAGTTGGAAGCAGTCACAGCACGATATGCTAGCTGAGGATTCACACAGGAAGTAACCATTTTGCGGTTTGTATATAAAATTATTTCCAATTTTGTACACACAATGATTGCTATATACATATGTAGCATGGTCACATGACACAGTACCTTCATGACAGCGATAGTTTGTGAGAAGGCTGGCCATATGTTCTTTATTCAACTGGCTTGAATCATCCAACCTGCTATAGGTAGTGTGAATACGTTCCAAAAGACTAACACAAAGACCTTTTTCTCTGGCTTTGGTGCTGTGGACCTCGTCCTTAGGGCCAGTCTGCATAAAATCAAATGTCAAGGAAAGGACATCCAGTTTCAAAATAGTCAAACATGCAAACAATATCTGTTACATGTAATGCATCTCATGTATAGCTGTTTAGCTAGTTCTATCCTTAATCCTTAATATATTTAATCTTTTCCAGTTGGTGCATTTGTTCGTTCGTACGCTTGTGCGTGGCATTTAAAACGGGCATTTGATTGGACGACGCAATGATGTAACCGCAAACATGGCTGCTTTAGCAGTGCGCATGTGCCCGGCAGCCAGCCGTCTCTTAGACACTCTTCGCGCATCAGGTTGGGTATCCAAGGCGCGACGCGCACTTGCGCAGAAGCTTACTGTTATTTTCTGGTGCAAGGAAGTTGCTCTGGCTATAGGTACGTGAGTATTTCTGTTTCGCTATTTGGGTACTTTAGCTGTTAGCGTTCTTGGCTACTGAAAGCCCTCTCTCTCACGTGAAGCAAGCTATTGCGCATAAAGCTTACTTGGCTTTGGTACTGCCTTATTGGCTAAGAAAAGACATGATCATGCAATACTTTTACTTTTAATTATGTATTTGTGCATGCAAGTGCATGACAGTGGACAACATAAGTTCAAACAATATCAGCACTATACCCAGGCAGTGTCACCCAGCTGCGATCACCCAAATGGTGATGGATGGTCTGAGTTGTCCACTGGGCGACGCGACGCGGAGCGAGCGCGGCCGAAGGCTGCGCTTGTTCGTTGAAGTATAAAATTGTGTCTAATAGTATCCGAGTGTTTGTACTGACAAGCAAAGAGCCAGGGCAAAATCATTTAATATAGTAAAAGCTGTGCTACTTCATTTGTTTTTAGGGAGTGGCGCATGTGTTATGTTACTTGGTGTAATTTGTTAAAACTAGAATTACTGTGGCAGTTCAGATACACACACGTACATGTACTGCTCAGCAAGATACATGGTACTACATAATTATGCAATTACTCATACGTATGTACCTGCAAATGGTCACCAGCAAGTACAACAGCTGTGCTTTCATTAGCAAACAGCAGTGGAATCATCGCCTCTGGTTCAAATGCCTGAGCTGCTTCATCAAGAAAGATGTGAGTGAAGAATCCTGGCCCACATCTTAATTCATTGAAGAGTGAACTTACAGCAATGTTAGTGCAAACAATAACATTGTAGGTCTCCTTCTTATGTCTCATTGTCTGTGTGTCAATGTACTGCCGTGCAAATTTCGTTCCTTCTGGTACATGAGCTCTACCTGGGATAAACCGTACTGCTTTAACTTTCAGTGAGCTGTGCAGTGGGCCAAAGTAGTCCTCAATATAGCAGTCAGCAGTAACTTTGTGATGAACACAGATAAGTACTCGGGCAGAATTTCCAAGTGAAATTGCTATTTGGTAAGCAGCTCTGGCAATCAACCTAGTTTTACCCGTTCCAAAGGGCCCGGTAAGTACAAATGGTGCTGTTGGTGAGCATTTCAGCACTTTCTCAAGTGCAAAGGACTGGACTTCATTATCAATACGAAGCTCCTTTGGAATTTTGGAGTGCTGAGTGACATTTCTCTTGCTTGGCTCTAACCACAGCATTGCAGGGAAGACTTTACGAATAGCGCCAATTCCCAGATCTTCAACAGCCTTATGGAGACGTTCAAAATACCCTTTGTCAAGATGAAACTGCACATCTACCAAAACTTTAGCTTCCTGTTTGATCAACGTTTTTGTCCATGCCTCCTCTAATGTCAGTTGAAGGCCAGTCTTTGACCGGTGAGTGTGGATACTTGTACCAGTGGCTACTTTGCCATCAGCAAAGATAACTCTAGCAAATTTAGTCCACCAAGAAACTAATTCTGCTATGCCACCAAAATTGCCTTGATCAGCAGCTACTGGAAGCAACAAGAAGCTTCCACTCAATGCCTGCAGTTGGTACTGCTTGTTACACCTACATGATGTGAGTAAGATGGCAGAGAGTGAAATATTACAACATATATAGCCCAATAACTGCGCACTTGACAAATATGTATTTTGAGTAAATAACTCGTGGGGCACCAGGGCGACCCTCAACTAGAACTACTTGCCCAACTGTTATTGTAAGGTAACTCATTAAACACACACACACACACACACACACACACACACACACACACACACACACACACACACACACACACACACACACACACACACACACACACACACACACACACACACACACACACACATACACACATGCACACACACACACACACACACACACACACACACACACACACACACACACACACACACACACACACACACACACACACACACACACACACGCACAAGAGAGAGAGAGAGAGAGAGAGAGAGAGAGAGAGAGAGAGAGAGAGAGAGAGAGAGAGAGAGAGAGAGAGAGGAGAGAGAGAAGAGAGAGAGAGAGAGAGAGAGAGGGAGGGGTAAACAGAGAGCGCTAGCTAGCAATGTCTGGCGTAGCCAAATAGAGGAAAATTTCAGCAAATGTTCCCTGTCCAGAGTGTAACTTTGATTCCTTCATATAAGAGTACTAAACTTTGCAAACTTCCGTGCCACAATTTCCTGAAGTACACTACTCTGTTCAGCTATCTCAACAAACTCCATGAGGGTAGCTAGCTTCCTATCATGCACAATATCAGGCTTTTCAGTTTAAAGTCAGGCCAATTCATCCAAAGAACCAAAGAGTTGCGATGGTATGTTATAATGAACAAATGGTTCTAATCCCCCTTCAACCATCGTTTGGTCTTCTTGATAATATTATTTGGAGCTATTTCTCACAGGAGAGTCTTTCAATAGGCTTCTTTCTATGTTACTATGTCTATGCTGTATATGGACCAGGCCAGATGATGAGCAGTGCCACGGCTGACAAACTAATCCATCAAACTACACATACAATATGCCTGATAGACTACAAAGAGCAGCCCTATATAGCAATTTGTTCGCATGGGCTATCATGCACTGTCAAATTCTCTAAGATCACAACAGGAAGCTGCTGTACCCCCATTGGTACAATGACAAGTTCAAACTAAGATCAGAGACCCGGGCCTACCAATTAAACTGTTGGTGGGTCTCTGATCTGTACTCAAGAAAGCTCCTGCTTCCCTGTTGGGCAAGGTGGAATGAGTCACAGGTATTGGGCAAGTGGCATACCAGACAGAAAATATTGCAAATCTGCATACAGTGCTTAAATCTCCAGACTACCAGATGCTGTCATCTATCTGCACATAATTGGCTGGCTTGTCTTGCAGTGCACGTTACTGCAGCTACCCATTGCTAGCTATTGAGCATCATTGTATGAATGCAATATCAAAATAATGTATTGTTCAACGCTAAATCTAAATACCATGCCTACTTACGTACTCTTTGGTGAGAAATTTCTGACGTTCATGCTCTTCAAGGTATAGCAAGGTGCGAAAATAATCTTTGTAACATTCGGGACTCAATTCCCCATCTAGGACTTCTATATGTAGCTGTTCCAGGGGAACAAGCTTATAATTAGCATGTCCATAAGAGCTGTGGTGTTGAACCTGTATTGGCTCTTCAGCAGAAACCTGAAGTGAAATATATAATAGCAGGGACATAATCCACTATAGGCAATAAAATATGTCCTATATACTACCATGGCAACCATAGGTTGGGAGTCTCATATCAGTTAAGAACATAGAACATGTACATGCCATGACCTTTCACCTGTGTGATACTGTAATCGAATGGGGTTAAATTTTCACTGGACTGCGTAAATGCTTGCAGATTTTGTAGTTCCAGAAATCATACACCGAATTTAATTCTCAAATATTTTGAGCAAGGTGTTGCGTAACTTGTTTATTGGAAGCCAAACGACAGCAACAATGGCTATTGCCACCTTTGCGTTGGGTACAAATGTGCAAATACAGATAGTGCTTCGGTAGATAACAGTTCTTTTTGCTAAATTTCATGCATATTAGTGGTTCACTATGCGGATTCATTTGTACTAAGCAACTTCTAAAATTTATTGTTATTGTTTTGTTATGCTGGAAACACAGTGTGCATGAGGGAGAGCTGAGAAGGTTGCTCCTCCTTCCATGGCAGAGTCTGTGAAAGCAAAACTACAGTATCTATGACCACTGGAGAGGCCAATGAGTGCTAAAGTAGTCTGTGCATGTAGGGAAACCTGTGTAGCCAGTTATATAATTGTAATACCTATGATAGAATTTCCTTAAAAATTGAAAGGAATGTGGGAATGCATGGCCAGCAGAAAAAGCATAGAAACAGCTACTCAATGCTATGATGTACTTCATTTCTGTGGAGTTCCATTCCTAATTTCCATTTACACACATCCAAAATGTGTGTTAACTTGCTATTTCTATGTACAAGAGATTTAAGAATGTTGAAGGAACTCCATGGAAATGAGGTACATCATAGTGCAGAGTAGCTTGTTTCTATGCTTATTCTGCTGGCCATTCCTAAATCTCTTTAGTACTTATTGTAGAAAATGTTTATTCTTTCTAGTTTTGCACTTGTTATGGAGCATAAGCTCAGAAATAATACATTGCCACACCCACAGGAAAGCAATACAGGTATATGGCCCTCATGTTGTATTCTGGAGCAGAACCAAAGTGGCAGCTAGAACCTAGGCTCCGCACTAACTCAGAAACGTCCAACAGAAGCTACGTATCTCACAGTAATAAAAATAACGGCCCACTGATGGAACCACCGCAGATGTCCTTCTGAACCGTGCGCTGGCTAACGGCGGCCGAAGCTTGTCCCGTATGCACTTGCAAACATTTATCTAACTGCAATGTGGGGCTATTGGCCCAAAACTTAAAAGAGGACTAAGCAACCAACCATGGTGATGTCATTGTAAAATGGTATCTTGCGCCTAGCAATGTCTCACGAAGGCTGGAAAATCTCCATTTGTGGACTGGCTCACAGAGCCATCTAACCTACAAAGGCACTTACCTGCCGAAAGCATCATAGAACTGTGGGTAAATTATCCTACTCCCCATTGTTTGGGAGTTACAACTGACGGAGAAGAAGAAGAATTAGACAGCACGGTAGTGCAGTAGTGTAGAAAGATGGTTCAAGTTAGGGGGGCTGGATCAACTTCAAGGTCCGACTATCAAGCTGTAGGTAGCCCATTTCAATCAATCTTATCATTACCCATTGATGCCAAAATGCATCTGCTAAGTGGATAGCCTAGGCTCTGCAATAATCGAGTCAAATACATAGGCTGTACAGCTAATTTTGTAAGGGGGGGCTGAGCCCCAGCCCCCTCCTTTCAATCCAAGGGGGCTCAAGCCCACCCAGGTTATATGATTCCTATGCCCCTGTAGTGCTGTCTATGTAGGGATGGCCGTGGTTGTTTGTATGCTGCAATACAAATGAAAAGTAGCGCTACTCCTGAACAGAAGCAGGAACGGACAAAAGGAACTGCCAGCGAGGAAGGGAGGCTGTACTGTTTACGTAGCCAATCTTACTTCCAAGCACCAGGACACCGTCGAGTAGACAGCGTCTACGCTTTTTTCATTTGTCATCTTCTTCTTCTTCTCCGTCAGCTGTAACTCACAAGCAATAAGGAGTAAGAGAATAATTTATCCACAGTTCTTTGACGCTTTCAGTGATATAAGTGCCTAAAAGCCAGTCCACAAATGGAGGTTTTCCAGCCTTCATGAGCCGTTGCCAGGTACAAGACACCATTTTGCAATGATGTAATCATATTTGTATGATGCGTTGGCCGCTCCTCTGTTAGGTTTGGGCCAATAGCCCCACAACACGGTCAGATGAGTGTTTGAAAGAGCATAAAGAATAAGCTTTGGCTGATGTTAGTGAGTGCACCATTTAGAAGGACATCTGTGGTGGTTGTACCAGTGAGCCATCATTTTAATTACTGGGGGGTAGCTTCTGGTGGACGTATCTGAGTTTGTGAGTAGGTTCTAGCTAGCTGCCACTTCGGTTCCGCTCCAGAATAAATTCATGAAGGCCATATACCTGCATTGCTATCCTGTGAGTGTGGCGACGTATCATATCTGAGCTTATGCTCCACAACAAGTGCAGAAACTAGAAAGAATAAAATTTTCTACAAAACTACTAAAGATGTAAGGCTGTACTTCAACAAAGAAAGACTACTATACAGTGGAACAGTGACCATTGTGCATGCAAGAGTGTAGTACTATATAGTGCAACACTCTTCAATGTAGGGACAATAGTGAATACTCCAGTAGTAGCCTTTTCTTGTTTCAGTACCTTTTTATGCCAGCCCTACATCCGCTGTATTTGCATATATGCAATACATAGCAAGCTAGAAAGCCTCCTCCACCTTGCACCCACCTTCTGTTGGGGTGTACAACCATAGAGGAGTACGTTCCATGCCTCAGCCTCAATGTGACTATGTGGAAATGAGCACTTTCCACGAGGCCTTCTGCAGTTAGCCTTACTGTGCATAAAGGCATATCTTGCATTCCTTTCTTGCATTTTGTCTTTATTTCTTGGAAGTGGATTAATGGCAATAAGTTTATCCATTCTGCTGCTACGACAAACTAGCTGCTGCTGCTGCTGCTTACCCACTCCTTTGTGATCTGTAATTTGCAGGCATTTATTGGTGAACAGCTCATTTGCTCTTCTGAAGTCACAGGGAAAGCATTTCCAAATAATGGCAACTTCACCATCTCCTAGCAAGAGCAGAAAGATTAATGTAAACATATTGGTAAGCTTCCATGTATACAGTAATATTCTTGTGCACGCTATAATTTTCATGCTTACCGTATGCACTCAAATGTTTGGTGAACTAAACTTTTGTGGTATTTGCAGTTCTGGAGCCATACGCGAATAATTCAATTCGCAAATATTTTGGAAAAATGTTGTGTAACTGTAAATGGATGTCTAATGTGCCCCATGTTCTATTATTGCCTTTGCACTGTCTGTGGATAATATGCAACCAACGCTTTGTTGTTTATCACTTTATCATTTGTGTTATCCTGGTGTAGAAACTTTTAAAATGTCGATTCGTTCCTAACTTTAAGTCAAGCAGCGTGATGTGCCCGACTTTGGAAGGTTGTTTATTCTCTGTGGCAAAGGCTGCTAAAACTGACATGAAGTGGCCATCATGCGCTACAGATGCAGAAGGCGGTGGTAGAGTGTATATATATATGTAATAAAATATTGGTGACCCTGGCATCCACAAAAATAAATACTGCAAACACTATGGAATTCCTCTATCCACGATAGTTTAGTCAGTGAATGATTTGAGTGCATATGGTATAACTACTAACTGATACCCGCCCTTCGGGTGGGTTCCCAGCATTTTGTTTGAAATTTGAGTGTTGAACCAATGAAAACTATCCAATTAATTGGAAGCATTCCATAGACTTGCTCTGTAAAACTCTGTGACACAGGATTTACTTATGTTAATCCATTTTGTCTAAAGGAGTTTAGTGGCGAAGGCGCTAACCACCTTAGGCCACCCCGCATATTGCCATAATATACTTGTTAAGTTTGGCGAAGATTGGTGGAAAATTGAAGGAGGAGTTTGTGAACAATGAAACATGCTCGTTTCCTTATATCTCTTAGATATGGCGGCGACTGTATAAGTGGCAAGAACTCAGACAGAATGACTTTGAACCAAATTTTTGACCATGTTACTCTCACTACGCCTCTTCATAATCCTATCATGTTTCATGATCATTCGCTCAAATTAAAACGAAGGAGCAATTAGTTAACAAACGTTTTGTGTGTTAGGTTGATTATGATAAGATTATAATAACATATAATTATGTAATCTTATTGGTATAGTTTGAAATGTAGCTTGACGAGCAAGTCATTCATACGTATACGTAAGGTGTTCTTGGCAAATTTTGCTCTTCACAGCAAGGTCGGAGCCACATGATTTGAAGTTGTCAGGCTCTACATTGGACTCTGTAACAACTTATTTCTGTAGGAGGGTCTGGGGGCATGCCCTCCAAGGAAACTTTGAATGATGTGACCTGGAATGTTGCTTCTGAGCACCTCCTGGCAGGTAGCTATCAAAGGGTATTATATTATACACACTTGTCATCTTTTCAATACATTGCATACCACAGTTGCCCAATAATTATTGCACAAGTGTGAAAATGGCCACTATTCGCGCGAGAATCCTGTTCTTTGAGGAGCAAAATTTAAGGTCTCTAAGGCTTATAAAGTACATTAGGCTAAGCTGTGGAGTATATCTTCCTTTTTAAAGGTGAATGCTAGCCTTTGTTTCAAACTATACATGAAAAAGGACAGGTGGTCAGGTATGAACGAAGTGGTCAGGTTGAAACCTGACCAACCTGACCAGTGGCGCCGGCCCTGTCACATAATCAGACAAGTGTCCAAACACAACCTAGGACTGCAACTTCCATATCAATTCATCCATGTTTCTAGGAACTACCTAAGTACCCATGTCACCACTGGATGCCTCTGTCTTCCTCACTGTGTGTAGAAACCAACCCATCAAACCACTACCTTGCATAAGACGTAGCAGTACTCAGAACACACTCCTGCATATTCTGTACAGTAAACACAGTCTAATTAAAGCAAGAGCAGAAAATGCATACCTAAATAATGCATAATAGCCCAGGCCATTTAGTCATTGCCCAGCTCCATATCCCCTCCTATATAATTGCCGAGCCGAAAGGCAAGGCAAGTAATTGTGATGTGTTGTTGTCCCCCATTTGTATTATATGTATGTATATATGTATATATGTATATCCATTTAGCAAATAATTGGATGAGCAATACTGCAGCTTGAAGAAAGGAGGGTCGCAGGACGTTTCAGCTCGAGAGCCTTTGTCAACTGCTTACAGTAAGCTGTAAGCAGCTGCAGTATTGCTCATCCAATTATTTGCTAAATCTACAATCGCAGCTATGAGCCTCTACCGAATCATGTATATCCATCCCAGTCAACGCGAGACACCTAGATTGCACAATAGCCCGATGTTCTCTGCAGGCACTCACAACAACAAAACGCTCTACCTGGCCACCATCGGCCACGAATCTGCTCACGCATGTGGGTTATGGCACTATGTAAACAATGGGGCGTGTTCGCGGCCGATTTTTTACCTCCGTATAATTGCTTATATCTCCTGCAAGCTTTGTTCAATCGACGTCAGGCGAGTACCAGAAGAAAGAACAGCTTCCCCTCTTTACGTCTATGGCGCCTCTCTGAGCAATGCCGCCGCTAACGAAGCCATCAATTTAGCGGAAAATATCTTTCTGGCTATCGGAGGAACGTCTAAACGGAACAAAACGAACATTAATCTGTTCATACACATGCGATCTAACTTTTGCATGCATGCATTGTTGTTAAACTAATCCTATCCAAAGTTATAGCAAGAAAACTAACTTTCTTTTCTCTTTGGCCAACTTCTGCGCCTTGTAACTCCTAACAGGAAGCGAGCACGAACAATGCATGCATGGAAAAGTTAGATAACTTCCTTAGCATGCGAAACGAGCCATCAACGTGCCTCTACCTAGCAATACCGATTGATCAATGAATACAATTATGGGCACACATGCGCACTGCCCAAAATAAAACAGGAGTGCATAAATTACAAAGAAATCAGTCAGAGACATGTACAGTCAGTATTGTAATAACTGCAATAGATTGAAACGATTAGGGCCTGCACTCATTGTTAGCAAGGGTAAACGAATCAGGCTTGGCCGGTCTCCCTTGCCGGGATCTGTATCCTCTGATAGCATTGATTGAGGATCTGAGAAGGGCAAAGTTGATATTGATGCGAATCCATGAGATCGCTTGGCTGTATGTTTCACTTCGCTTCACTGAAAGCAAGTCGGCCAGGCGCTTGTATGCCACTGCCGTGCACTTCCTCATTCCACCGAAGATGGAGAAGACAAGGGGAGTGAAGGAGCTCATTTCAACTACGTTGATACGTTCTTCATATTGCCTTCGCTTCTCCCGCTCCTGTGATCGATACACTGCTTCCAAGGAGGAGTTACGGTAGCTCTGGGCGGTTGGATTGCAAATCCTTACATCGAAAAATGCCCTCTGGCTACTATTCCCCCAGAAACCCTGGGCGCAAATGTCTGCCCGTGCATTGTCATCAGTGATTGCACTTGCATAAGAAAACTGCTCACCACTCAGGGGCTGCAGAGGTGGTTCGACAGCGACTCCCTTGCACACCTCTGTCATCAAGTTGGCTGTTATGTCACGAATGAGGTTGTGGCGTTTGTTTGGGAATCCTCCTTTCGGGCAGTCCATGGCATGTGAGACATTGAATCCCTGTCCACAAGCACACTGTGGTGGCAATCGAGAGGGTGTCCAGTTGTACCGGATACATAAAGCATCCCTGAAATCCCTTTTGTGCAAGACAAAATCATATTCTGCCCTTGGGATCACTGTAAGCCATGATGATGCACCCTTCTCCTGCACCATATCCATACTTCTCTTCATCTCAAATGGCATCTTCAGTTTTACATCAGCAGCTTCTTGGTCAAGCTCTGCTTTTCTTTTTGTTCGTACTTCGTTCTTTGCTGCTTTCTGCTCTGCTTCAATATTCACATCATATGTTGGCACCTTATTGATGATTGCTGAAACCAGAGGTTGAGTGACAATTCTTGAGGCATCATATTCACTTCTTGATTTCTGAGTAGGAATAGAGATGCCAAGACCTCCCAACCTTGTAGGCAGAGCCAAGAGCTCCCTGATCTCATCTGTAACCTCCTTACCAGTGAGTGCTGGAATGAAATCTTTCACAATTGCTTTCTCAAGAGGATGCAACAAATCTTCCAAGTCAGGTGTTGTTCGCATTAGGTAGCACCATTGGTTACGAACTCCATGAACAAAAGCTGCATATGCAGCATGTGGCTGAGTTTGGGCTATGTTTGATAGCTCCTTTATGCATTCTGACCACTTCCTAACTTCCCTCCTTAGCATATCCTGAACTGCATCCTCAGAGCCCAACACTGATCCAAGATATTTGCTAGCATCCGTTGTCACTTTCACTCCGCTGCCGTCAAACAGAGCCTGTGCTTCATCAAATTTTTCCTTCCTCACAATCAGCACAGTTTTCGATGGATTAGCATAGTAGCTGTAAGTTGGTCCAACCTCAACGATTCCATCCCACCATGAGCGAAGACTGTTCAAGGCTCCATTTGCAGATGCATCGTCAGCGAACCACACCTGGTGACGTTCTTCAGAGCCTTCTTGCAGTCTCCATATCAGGGGCATGATCGCAACAGCATAAATGGCCATAGCCAGAGGGTCCCCTTGAGTGACGCCTTCTCGTGATAGGAGTGTTTCACCATCAATGAACAAAATTGAATCTTCACGATATAGGTTGGTTACAACTGTTGCTAAGGCAGGGCAGGTAGTTGGAAAGTTGCGCAATGCAACTTGTCGGTTCAGGCGATTAAATGCATTGCTTGCATCGACAAGTATGGCAGCATCAGTGGATTCATCCTGAAAAAGTGTACGAACTGCATGAACAGCAGCATCAGCACCCGCCTCTTGGCCTGCGCAGAGCTGCAGACTTCCTGTGACCTTCAAGATGTCGGACTTTATCACCTTCATTATTGCTTTCCCAATGATTCTGCGAGCTGCTTCACCAACTCCAATCGGCCGGACTCCGGGATTCTTGTTCAAGGCAATCAGACGACAAGCTGTATATGCTGCTAGTCCTTCAGGGTCAACGTGCAAGGTGGCAGCACTACATAAGTCATCAGAGGCCGCCCCAAATGCAGTAACAAAACGCTTCCATGCCTGGGCATCCGCTCCAGATGGGCCAGCGGCACCAGTGACACGAAGAGCAGCCTGCTTTATGGCCAGAGCATCAATGGATTCAAAAATCACCGGGTGGACGTCAGGACAATTCACATTCGCACTTGCAAGGATTGCGTCCTGGTGAGCTGGTTCACTATCGGGGTGTTTTTCCCTCAGAATGTCTCTCACTGACTTTGGGGTGTCTCTCTCCTCAACTAGATCATCCAATGACAAGATACCTGCACTGTTAGCCTGTTTGTTCAACAACCAGATTGCAGCTCTCACTTTGCCACGAAACATGAGACTGGTGAAGACTTTGACAAACTTCTCATCACCCTTTTGACACCTCTCAGGTAGGCGCTGTTGGATGGTGCGCCCCTCATGAAGAAGATCCAGTATTTCTCCATTCTTCCATCTCTGCATTCTGCGATGGACAGCCTTAACATGATCAGCTGATCTCGATCTAGAATGAGGCTTCTGCAATATAAGACTGGGTAGAATCATGGCACACTTCAATGCAATTCTCTCAAGGGGGGGGGGCTTTCACCATATAGCTGAAACAATTTTGCCAACTCACATATGAATGCCTCTCCTGCTTTCCCAGTTGGTAACATAAATTGGTTTTGTCTCCAGAACACAATTTCTTTATAGGCTTCCTCAACGCTGGCAATAAATGACGCTGAATCTTCAACTGCTCCCCATTTGAACTCGCTATTGGACATCTTCTCAAAAGTCGGCAAAGGTGGTACGGCTGGATTGCTTTCCATAGCGCTAAGCTGTTCACTCCGATCTGGGATGTGGTCGTGGTCTTGAGTCGCTTCGCTGATTTTGTTTGTCGCAGGCTGTTGATCTTCCCGTTGATTGTGTCGATTATGACAATGATTCCGTTTGGACGGTAGGCAGTTGGTGCATGTCTTCTTATTTTTCACACAGATACAACTTCTACACTGGCCGCTGCTATTACACCTGCAACAAGCCATGATTTGAATCTGAGTCACTTCACCAAACTGCCTCCATTGCTGCCATTTTTTTCTCGTGCAGAGCTTCGAGCAATACCGATAGCCAGAAAGATATTTTCGCTAACAACCGTAACAGCCCGCCTTCAGGGGCAATGTCTCATGACGTCCTTGTGATATTTTAAAAAAATGGCTGATGGCATTATAGCACATCGCGCATTTAGGCATTTTCGCTCGAACAATTAGAACAAATCTGCTCGGTAAGGCTTGTCTTCGTCCTTGGGTACATACCTAGCTGCCAGATACGACGTTCTAGGACAATTTCTTTCCTAAAATAATCGCAGATCATGCGCACATCACATGACCCCCCTTTCACATGGTCATGTCAAACTGGTTTAGCGCGTTCACATGGGCACTGCACCAGTTCTTAAACCGTTTTAAAATCGCTGAATCGGTTTCCCTAAACCTGCTTTGGAGCAGGTTTAAGGTAAACCGGTTTTGCTAAACCGTTTTAGAGGTGCAATAAAATGTCTACCAGAGGAAAGAATCACGGACAGATTTGCAGCAAACGTGAGATGAAAATGCTGGTCTGGTGAGGACTGGCTTCTGTTCCTGACCCAAAGCAGCCAATGCTGCTTCGTACTTTGTAAGTTTCAATCAGCGACGATCGCGGCCATGATTTCGCATAATTTCTTCTCCTGTTGGTCTTAAAAGGCTTGAAACTGTCTTCGCATTGCTTCTATCTTTCTTGTCCTTCCACTAGAAGGTTTTCTTCTCCGTCTGCTGCAGCAAATCGCCACAAAACAAACGAACATTCAGTCACCGCCATCTTAACCTCACACCTAATCGACTAAACAAACACAGGACAATGACCCGCTGTATGCTCATGTGAACACGATCGACTTAAACCATTTTAAAACTCTTTTGAAACCGGCTTAAAGTTGGTCATGTGAAAGGGGGGGACATTGCACAAGTAGCCATGGTAACAGAGGAATTCACACCTTTATGTTATGATTTGCCTTATGTAAACAAAAACTGCCATAACCTACAAGCGCAACACTCCAATTCATTGCTGCACGCTGCGTTCAGATTGCTCTTAATGTTGCTCATTGCTCCAGCGAGGGCTACACGCCTGTTGGTGATTCCGCCATATTGGCTGATGTCATTTGCCCCACGTGGCCAGGAACACTTCCATTATTCCCTCGGGTGAAGTGCGAAACGCGCACTGTGTTAGCTAAGCAGGGACTGGCTTCTCTGTGCAGCTTCAAATATGTAGGTGTTGATGGGCCTGCTGCCATCCAGTGCTAGTGCTTCGTCTGGCTTGCTATCCCTTCTTTCTGCCACGCTGCCAGTGAAAGCAGATTGCAGTTCTATTATTGCCCAAAATGTACTTGCCCTGGTCGAGTTACACTCATGCACTGTACTTCACTGAAATATAGCTAGCTATTTCAGGCAATTCTCTACATTCAAGCGAGGCTCGTGAAGGTGAAGCTGAGTGCATTATCACGCAACAAGACCCCCACACTGTGTACCATAAATTGATTACAGCACTCCTAGCCCACTTTAAATGATATAGAGTGACTTGTGCGGGCAGATGGTTGGCCATCAGTCTTCTATTTGCCAATTGCATCATATGCAAGCCATATTATTTGGTTGATTCCATTGCATCATCTGTAATTCGATTGCATAGTTGACTCCATTCAAACTTGTCTCGCATTCTGATCAGAAGAAAGGAAGAGTGAAGTGAGTAGCTGTAGCAGTAGTGGGCGAAAATGCTCCCCCACTGGCGAAAAGACGCTCAATGCACCTTAATAGAGCAAGTCTGAGCTGCGCTTTGCTCTTTATATCATCGTGGAAGAACAACTATTTGCTGCCGTTGTTACTGTCCCTTTGGCTAACTAGTTAGCTAGTGCAAAGATGCCCACTTGGACTGCCGGTTCAAGAGACACAAAAGGGACTACCCTCCCTCTGCCATTAGAGCACTCTTTGCCGCCTTCCAGGAGCAAAGGTTGGTTACCAAGCTAGGCTTTCACTTATGGTCACGCTTCGGCAGAAATGAAGACAAATTTTTGAACTTCGCAACCTCAGTAGACCACACTGGATAGAATCGACTTGTAAAAGTGTAAGGAAGGATTTAAATGCTTGCATTTCTTGCTAGCATTCTTTAATTATGGCACACTACTGTTCTTTAACTTCCATAAAGAACGGCCATAAAGCACGCTGCAGGATTACACATTATAAAGTACTCAAAATTCCTTTGATCCACCTACGCAAGTCACTCTATAAGTCTATAATGCCCTGTACATAGCCTTCCAGTATATATGATGCAAAATATTGACTTTAGCACACTCAAAACAATAGCGGCACATTAGATCAGAGACAAACCCTTCTCAGTCAAAATTTCAACAGGAGCTAGTGAGGCTTGGTGGACCTCTTTAAAGAAAGAACTAGATTCAAAGTAAAAGAGAAAGCAGTGATCACAGATATGAGCCACCAGGACTGCCTCATGATGATTGTTGCGTATTACATTGACTGGTTGTTGGGTGCATGCACCTACATATACATAACTCTGCAACTGACATATTGAATACCTAATACATAGTATTCTGCATTTAGAATTTATGCATCATTATGATGACTGCGTGCAGTGTGTTAGTGATGGTAAACTTGTTCGAGTAGGCTGCTAACAGTAATTTGTCATGGAATGGCAGAAAGCCAATATAAGAAGACCTGGAAGAACACGCGCACCATAGAATGCCTGTTGCATAGGCACCTTATCAGGAACGCATAATTTATTCATTATGCACTCCTGAACATATCCATAAAGATATTTGGAACCATTATGTCGGCAAGCTCCTAACTCTGCCTGACGTCCCCTCCCTGGAATACGTAACTGTCCGCCTGCCGTTATGCATGCAACTACAAGATAAGTGACACCCACTTACGGCTATTCCATGCCAGCTGTTCAGCTTCTGAATGAGCAAACATGCATACATCTCCACGCTGACATGCTGGATAGTTGAAACAAATTTGGTAGTGCTGACGTCTGTAGTGCCTTTGTCCAGCTTCAAATGGGTTTGGTCTCACTTCATGACATTGTTCATTGTGAAACACACATTGGGTCTGCAATTGATCAGTCAGAATCTTTGAAGTATCACCATTTATGCTATATATAGCTACGTACTTGAGGTGTACTGAGTACTGAGCAGAGTCAACATAAACTAGCTATATATAGGACTAAAGACACTTGCAAGTCATTCTGAGCAACATTTCAGTTCTCCCACATTGCACTACGTACCACATGCAAAGCAATGACAGAAACTAGGGATATAATATTATAAAAAAACAGGAAAGTTGGTTGGTTGAAAATATGTACATAGAAACAAAAATGAAACAGCATCACTTTCATCTACATGAAAATGACTGCACAAGTTTATTTTGAAAGGAAATGTCACATTTCAACTGTCCCTCTGGCAATATATCAAGGTTATTCCATCTTCAGTATGTATCTGCCAATCATAGTATGCCCACCATTCTGTCGCATACAAAAGAGTAACTAATTGCGCTACATGTACAAATGCACCCAGGATTGACGGATGTCTTAGTGAAGAATCAGTCAAAGTAATTCTGTTCAATATTAAAGTTCATCATTATTTACGTCAGAAGTTAACAGAACATACTGATCATGGCATGTAACCATACCTTTTCGTGATCACATGTGGAGCTGCACAGTTCCAAGTCTTTAAAGCACAAAGGACAGACACGCCCAATATCTTCCAACGACAACTGATCTCTGTCTAATTTCTTCTTTTTGCGACTCATCTTTGGATTCTCAAACTAACAAATCAGACACAGACAAATGCAGCTAGTATGCATCAACACCATTAAAGCACCCATTTTCAATTTAAACATAGTTACATGTCTTGATCTTGAGTATCACTAGCCAAATAGCTATAGGTATAGGTATACTTCGAATTCTAAAAGAACTTAGCAGTTATACAATGTTAAATACACGTGTTCTAGTTTTCATTTCACTGTATTGACAGTTGTCGAATGTGATCTTGAATCCCAGAGTTTAACGGGCTAGCAATGTTGCGATTTTACTGTGGAGGAGTCACCCACGGCCGTAGCTAGTTGGGCCCGTGTGTCATATAGAGCAAGTACTAAGGTGTTTCGTGAGAGGTGGCACGTTACACAGTAATTCTATTACAAGCAAAAAAGTTTTGACTAATGTGCGAATTATAGCTATCTAGCTATAAGCTCGTCCCCAATTGGTTAGATGAAGATGGCAATGCTCCATGTCCACAATGGCTATCTTTGATCGTCAGCGAGGTCTGATCATTTGATAGGACAGTGAGTAGCTTAGTTCTGAACGATGGCCGCTGCGCATGTTCATTACTCTTAGGTTTTAGCCAGCCTAAGTGTGTTTAGCTACTAGCTACCGTTGAGCGATCAACAAAGGCGATATATTAACAGCTTACCTTTCTCCTTCGAGGTATCAGGGTTATAGCGCAACCTTCTGGATTCTTCCTTTGCTTTCGCTTCTTGATACGAGATCAACTGCAGCGTTTGATTTTCGCTGAGGTTCCAGTCGGGTTCCGAGAACGGCCGTTTCGTGGAATTGCGACATGCATATCACGTGATGCCACAGTGAATATGGCTACGGCTAGCATGGCTACTGTCTTAGTCTACCTGGAATAATACGAAATACTACCTAAATCAAGCCAATCAAGCAACCAGCCAAAATCTGGTTGAAACATAAAGTAAAACGTTTTGTATTTAATCAATGTAGCCTCCCGTATTGCGTCAATGACTACTCGCCGAGCGAACTTGCCGGACAAAATTATTACATATCCTGCTATATGAGCATTCTTTAGCCACTGTACTGCAGACATCACTGTACAAGAGCAAAAAACAGCAGTCCACACCCTCAAGCATCCATTAGTGGGCTACTTCCGTTTTCGCTATGACGCCAAGAAACGGAAACGTAATCACAGCGCGGAGGCACCACGTTTCTGGAAGTCCGCGTGATTTTGTCTGAAGAAGAGTTTTCTTTAAGACTTGTTTGGACAGGAGAGACGTTTTTGACGAAGTTCATACAAACAACCCGGTCTCCTGGCAGAGTAAGGTTGCATGGTGTAGCTCCAAACATTGAAAATCACCCAGTTAAAATGAAAACGCAAGTAGCTACGTGACGTGCTAGCTATGATCCCAGCTCTTTTCTATGTTGTAGTGTAAATTGTATTTAGATGATATTAACACTGAATGCCAAAGTACATGCGCACGTATCACTCTTTGTTTGCGAAATGAACCCGGCCCAAGGTGCAGACTGATGATGCATCATGATTTCGTAGCTAGCTATATCATAGACACACAAGTGTCTATAGCTATATATACATGGCAACCACTGTCGGTCACAAGGTTTAGATACGTTTTGCTGTGGGCAGGACAAGGATGGCCTTGAAAATTACCATATCAATCAGACCTCCAAGCGGAACTACTTTCATAAATACGTAGCTACAGTGTGACTATAGGGACACACACAGCCAGGCTAGCTACCACAGTACGGTGCTTCCATAACTTTGTTCTCAATGTCATCTCGACCTTGTTCGACAGCTTAATAACCCGATCACTGAATTCCCAACTGTCTTCTTTTCGGCCCTTGGCTGCTGCCCTTAACCTACTGTCTCAGATCTGAGTGTGCATAGCTATGCCATTTGTACTACCAATCAGGATGATACATAGAGTGTGTGATTGATGATGCTGACAGAAATTTGATGTCCCACACCTAAACTTTTCAATTGCATGGTTGCAGCTCTCACTAACGTAAGCTCCTCATTTACTACAGCTGCAGTTAAGGCACTGACCAACCTTTGGACCATGTGGAGAAGATGAATGGTCCAGTGACGATAAAGGATATTGCTAAAGTATGCAGTACTTGTTATGAGAGTACTGCCTCTGTCCGTGGAGAATGCACCCACACAAAGGTAACAATTACTAGTGCATTCTAACCATGCTATTGGTGGAGATCCCATTGCTGACCACAACCAGTACTACTGCGCATGTTTTGCCTTATTCCACACATTGCAGGAATGCTATGTGGTCGGGGAAAGTGGAAAAGTAGAGAGAATTCGCTCAAAACCAACTAACAAAATGATACTCAATGTTCACAGTTATACGGGCCAGGTTTTTAATGGAAATTATAAGCTGTGCTGGAATTATCCTCAATGTACCTCCAAGTGCACATTTGCGCATGGAAGTCTTGAACTTCAGGCATGGAATGGTAAGTTCATTGTCACTAGCTAGGAGTGCAGTATGTGTTACGCTTGGGCTCAGCCACAGAGGAGGAGGAGGAGGTACTTAACTATCATTTAATTTTTCAATGGCATTTAGTAACTCTATGTACAATTTTTCTAAATTTGATTCTTCCCATTGCTGAATTCACTTGCAATACTACTTGCCTTCCTTTCTCTCGTTTCCTTCAAGGTTTACTGGAGGTGGAGAGAAGATGTCTGACATGCAGTGAAAGGTTAAAGAGCCTCTTTCAGAACCAATGTCTGGACTCGGCACACAGTAAAGATTGTGGGACACTGTTGCTATATCACAACAGTAGTAATAATAGCTTTGAAGCCCATCGACAACTTCCAAGGAATAGACACAAGATGAAGTCTAAATCTAATAAATTCTGCTTCAAACATACTGAGGATGAGTGCTGGTATGGTGGCAGCTGTACTTTCCCCCATAGTAAGCAGGAAGAAGAGGTGTGGAATCTTCTCCTCTACTCAACTCAAGTGACTCCATGCTCAGAACTACCAGAAAAGGCAAATGAGGTGTCACTATCTAAGGTGAGCTGGTTGTAATCCCTTGCATGCTTATAAATAGCTGTTAATAATACAGTGAGCCTGGGACATTGCTGATCAGTTGGAAGCTGTTGCTCATTTGCTGAGCATTGTAATGCTGCTATTCTCTTGATACTGCTGTGACGTGACATTTCTTGGAAATTCTTTGACTGAATTATCAGTGGGGTCCTTCTCTGTCAATTTGATCAGCGTTCAATGGTTTTTCTAATGTATGCCACTTACTGTTTTTTGTTTTTTTTTTACCAGAATGAATGCCTATACTCCGACAATGCTTGTCCACATGCCTATACACATACTTGTACAGTAGTTTCGCATAGCCAGGCTGCCATTTTGTAGACTCCATCTACCTGAATGACAGTCTGGGAGCTATGACTGCTTTTTCCTGACAGAGGTAAGTTAGGACTGACGATAGCTAATGTGGTCGCTGTAAGAGAGAAAGATCAGTCTAACACTTGGCGACCTCTGCACGGGCCTGGCATAGGCACTGTTGACTCTATCCCCTGGAATGCAGTCTTGCTACGTAATACTTCAAGAGCATGTGCTAAACCCACCCTGTGATGACTTTTACCTATAGCCTATGTCTACTAAATTGATCAATTAATTACCCTTAGGGAACAGATGCGTCCTCATACTTCCCCAGGCTACGGGAAATTTGGGAAACAAGGGACTGGGAGTATTCTCTCCCATGCATAAGATGTCAATAGTTAAGAATAGTCATAACTGGAGGACTGCATGCCACTGTTAAATTTAGCTCACAGTATGATGGTGGTACTTTACCAAGATTATTATTGGGGTTTTTAAGCATATATCCTTAATATATTTAATCTTTTCCAGTCTGTGCGTTCGTTCGTTTGCTTGTGCATGCATGGCATTTAAAACGGGCATTTGATTGGACAACGCAATGACGTAACTGCAAACATGGCCACTCTGGCAGTACACATGTGCCTGGCAGCCAGCCGTCTTTTAGACACTCTGCGTGCCTCAGGTTGGGTCTCTAAGGCGCAACGCACACTTGCGCAGAAGCTTACTGTTATTATCTGGTGCGAGGAAGCTGCTCTGGCTATCGGTACATGGGTATTTTTGTTTCGGTGTTTGGGTACTTTAGCTCTCAGCGTTCTGGCTGCTGAAAGCCCTCTCTCTATTGCGAAGTAAGCTATTGGGCAGAAAGTCAGTGCCAACAAGATCAGCAATATATTCAGGCAATGTCACCCAGCTGCAATCACCCAAATGGTGATAAATGGCCTGCGTTGTCCACTCAGCGATGCGACGAGGAGCAAGCGCGGCCATCGGCCGTGCTTGCTCATATCTGATTATTCCTCTTTATGAAGCCTAGGTACTTACAGTAGATCCCATTCATTTTGCTGTTTGTGTGAATGAATGCCGTGTACTTTTCCAAATAACGCCCTTCACAAGGGAATATAGGATTGTTCTTGAGTTATCACATAGCAAGGTAGTGGTAAATAATCGAGACTTTTCAACTATGAGGATCTTCAGCAGTCTCCTGTCTACTAGTGATAGATAGATAATAGATACTGGAATAACGTTATTGTAACTGTGCACCTGATTTACTGCACATGTATGCATAAATGTACAATACTAGCTGCAGTGTCCACATTCAGTGCGGCCTGAGCTTACATGGCCTTGTACACCTGATTCCAAAAGCCATCTCCTTGCAACACTCTATGGCATAGTGTGATGTCCCTGTGAAAGTTTGATAGCAAACAGTTCCCATAAGCAGGAGTTTGGCGCATGAAATTTGCACAAATACTCTTTCATTGCTCCATCCCTGGTAATTGGCTGTTATAGAATGCCCACACTTTAGTGCACCCTACAGCACAGCTTCGTAGCTCTGGGAATGTTTGGTGATTCCTAGCCGCAGGAGAAAAGTTGGGAGCTCCCAGCTGCAGCAGCCTACAAAGGAGTTTGGCGCACAAGTTGTGCCTGAGCTTTCCTCTACTGTAAACTTCAAGAGTAGCTCATTTCCCAATACCTCTCGCCAAATGTGGGAAGGGTCAGCAGACACGTTTTCCCAAACCTCAATAGCCACCTCCTCCTCGGCTGTAGGCTACCAGAAAACACCTACATTCTAGGCGTCACAGCACTGGGACAATTTGATGGTCATCTGTTTACAGATACCTAAGAAAACAAGAGAAAGGCTCTGCCCGCTCTTTATGCATTACGGAGACACTCCACATCCCACTCTTTGGCTGTAATCTGCCAGAGAATGCTGAAACTTCCAAACACACTATGCAATGGCATAATAGTGCTAGGCATGTTTGGTGGCCATTGGTTCTTGGGCACCTGAGAAAAAACAGGACAAAGTTAATGCCCTACTCTTTCTATATACTGTATACAGTGCAATTTATATGTCTTATAAGTGATTTATTTGCCGAACAAAGGGAAGCGTGGGTGAAAGTTAATTGGTTTCTTGCCAAATAAGGAAAGCATTAGGGGAGCGCGGGCGAATCCAATGCATTTTCATTCTTTAGGTGAGCTAGCTAGTGAGGAGCCAAGCGAGTCAGGCAGAAACGTCGGTACGCTACACCTTCGGAAACCTTTTCCTCTACGGAGGAGACTTCTTGCCCCGTACCTGCAACGTGATCGGAGGCGCAAACAAGACTTGGCTAGTGAATCGTGCGTTGGCGGAAGGTTAGCCCGACGGCATTGGAGGCGGAGGGAGCCAAGCTGGCTCAGAGGAATCTGACGGTGGGACAGGACGGTGGATCGGTGATTAGCTGCGGCGGAACTGACCGTAATCTGAGTCTCTGTTTGTTCGGTAGCTAGCTAGCTACTTGAGATGTCTTTCCGCCGTGACCGGGTCCTCTCGTGCGGAAGAATCGGCCACCATTGACGCACAAATTTCAACAGCTGCAGTACGGTAGAACGGCAGTAATCAGTTTGCACAGTTCTTCCAATAGGATGAAGCTTTTTGCGCCCTTTTCCGTGACTGAAACTACAGTGGCACCATAGATATTCAAAACCCAACCACATTAATAGTTGTGTAGTGTACGAGTTACTGTATGCTTCATTGAACTGTTCTTGTGTTTCATCTGAATGCAAGCACTTGCATGTGAAGTGTTGCTGCTATTGATTGAATCACACTGAACCTGATTAGATATTTTCGTGAACCTGATTAGATATTCTTGCTCTCCGATAAGATATAATCGCTCTCCTATAAGATATAATCGCTCTCCAATAAGATATAATTGCTGTCTGATAACAAATTGTCACCTCTCACTGCAAGTAGTAGTCACTCAATAAACATAGCAACCACCTAGCAACGGCAAATAAATATGTAGTAAGTGATTTACCAAAAATAAGCGCCCACAATTTGAATTATAGTGCGTCTTGCTGGGGAGCTGCGTTGGAACTGGTGGCAATCTCGCCGTAGGACAAGGCTGAAGTCGCTTCGTATCCTCTCCACCCCGCCCCAGTAGTACTTTCGAGTGCTGTGCAATGGTGTCGCCGACTTCTGTTCCTGCGCACTCTCAGACCGGGAACATTCAGTGCACGCGCAGATCTGTGGCAGCAGTACCCAACGAAATGAGTGACGCATGAATACGCGGAGATGTCACGAAGGCTTTGACGCTTTGCTTTGGCTCAGCTGGATTGCACATGCTCGGAAGGCTTGGCTCAGCCCACAACAGAAGCAAAGCGGTGAGCAATGGATGTGATGTATTGGCACGGATTGCGTGTCGACTCATTTCCCAGGAGTAAATGCATCCTTAGGGAAAGCATGTACATGTGCGCACTCCTCTTTCATGAGCTACCCACTTCTCCAGAAGTTGGTACATGAAACTTCATGGCTAAATTGATTCTCGTGACTTTTCCGCTCTTTGTTTACTTTACGGAGGTGTTAAGGGGCGCTAAAAGGTGTTAGTGGCTTTCACACCATTTACTGCACTGCAGTATTCTGCTACTGCATCAGCGGTGCCTTTGAAGTATGAGGTCATCATTTGGTAAATATATATACTGTATATAGATAGATAGATAGATATGTGACAGTTCGTACATTTATGCACTTGTTTGTGTTTCCTTTTGCTTCTAACACTTCATATAGCAGGCTGTTCCTCAAGCTACCTACCAAAGTGATAGCTGCTACGGACGCTCAGACAGCCTGGTGCCTATGAAGTATCTCTCTCAGCAGCACCTGGAAAGTGATCTCTCTCAGCAGCACCTGGAAGGTGATCTCTCTCCTCAGTGTTACAAAGATCGCTTTTGCAGTCTCCTCTTAATGGAAGAAAACAGAAGACAGCTATTGCTACAACACAAGTAAGTTTATTGTAAATTTCTTTGGAAAACTGACAGTCGTAACACAGTGGAGATGCTTTAACATTTATTCTGTTGATCTAACATGTTTACGTAACTACTCTGTTATTGTATGCAGAGTAACAGTCATTTGTTAAACGGGTTCCAGTGGCAATGGCTTATGGCAACCAGTTTAATGGAATACTGAAAACAGACGTTTACTATGCTGTAACACTTGCTCAAGGCCTTCACAATTCACCGAGTCATACTCCTAAAGTCAGTGAAACGTGAGCTTTGTTCACAACCTGTTCCTCTAGCATTTGTATGGGATAATCAGCTCCCTCTGCCACAAGCAACAGGCTTGAAATGGGTGAAAGGGTAGTCCCTTGCTTCCAATTTCCTTCCCTAACTATTATATTTAAATGTGAAGAAGGAAAATGGCTAAAACTTCTGTGCGACATAGAAGAAACTAGGCAAGTTGGATATACGTTATACAGTGAATGTTTTCAGATAACGGCTCAATCAGAGTGTTCAGCTGCCTAACTACGCTTACTTGACAACTGTCGTATCCCACGGGTTCGCAGGGACCTCTGACAATTGTCTCAAACAAGGCCGCAACTCGCCAAGATAGGGTACACGATCAAAACCACAAAACTCATTAACCAACTGTGCATGCGTAATCATATCAATCATTCATGCAGTATACAAAACTAACTACATAATACAAACATGCAACATATGCTACAACTCCTTCCCCCTTAAAATTACAAGTGTATAAACATGTGATCACAACTCAACAATCACGTCACCACATGCAATAGTCAAAGCAGTTACAACAGTCCAGGACGGTAACGATCAGGTTCCGTCCTACGTTGTTGAGAATAACGGTGAGATGACACAGTTGGTTGCATTGTCTGTGTCACGGCTGGCTGAGATGCCGTTGCACTGTTATCCAACGTACCCTCACGCTGCGAGGGCGGTACTGTTGCATACACCTCTTCTCCCTTCCGGAATAGGTGAGGATGCGTGACAACATTGTGAGTAACCTTCTTTTGCAGCTGTTTACCTTCGACACGTTCTGCAGTGTTTGGTCTGACTAAGTCTAACTTAGATCGTGGTCTCCTCCCCAACAACAGCTCAGCTGGAGAGACACCGGTAGTGCCTTGGGGGGTCAGGCAATAGGCAAACAAAACTTTTGCCAGTCGTGTGCTCAGAGTACCTTGAGGGACTTTCTTCAACCCATGCTTAACAATTTTGACAGCACGTTCTGCTAACCCATTTGACGCAGGGTGATATGGCGCTGATGTTAAATGCCTGATTCCATTCATCTTTAGGAACAGCTCAAATTCATCACTGGTGAAACACGTGCCATTATCAGTCACTACTGTCTCCGATACACCAAACTGAGCAAAGACTTGTCTCAGACATTCCACTGTGGCACTTGATGTGGTGGAAGTAGTACAAAATGCTTCAATCCACTTCGAGTGGGCATCAATCAGGATTAGAAACATTCTGCCCAGGAATGGACCTGCATTATCCAGGTGGATTCTCGCCCAGGGTCGCGTGGGCCATTTCCATGGTTGCATAGGGGTCTCTGGAGGTGCTGACTGATTCAGCTGGCACTCCTGACAGGTGCGCACACACTCCTCAATCTCCTTGTCAATCCCCGGCCACCACACGTACATCCTGGCAAGTGACTTCATCCTTGTATTTCCTGGATGTCCCTCATGCAGCTCATGCAAGACCATCTCCCTACCTTGCTTTGGCACAACCACCTGTGAACCCCACAAGATGCAGCCCTCATGTACTGACAACTTATCTTTTTTGGATGAAAAAGTTGCAAACTTGGGGTCACCTTGGCCTGGCCAACCTTGTTGCACATACTGTAGGACAGGTGCCAGGGAGAGGTTTCTCTTGGTCCAAAAACGGATGTGGTCTGCTGTCACCGGTGAGTCAGCAAGATGTTCCATCAGCAGGACCAACTCTGATGATGTTGAAACCTCAGCTGGTACTGTGGGCAGTGGCAGCCTGCTTAATGCATCAGCATTACTGTGTGCTTCAGTCTTGAGGAAGACTAGGGTGTACTCATATGCTGCCGCAACAGTGACCACCAACGGATTCGGTCAGACGCTTGGGGGGAGGTGTATTGGTGTTCATTGAACAGTGCTAACAATGGTTTGTGGTGCGTAACCAACTCGAATGGATGACCAAAGAGGTATGAGTGAAAACATTTAACACCGAACACGCATGCTAACCCATCCTTTTCTATCTGAGAGTAGTTCTTCTCCGCTGGTGACAATGTACAGGAGGCATAGCCAATGGGTCTTTCTGTGCCATCTAGCATCCGATGTGCCAGCACGGTGCCCACCCCATACACAGATGCATCACAGGCCAAGGTCAACGGAAGGCTCACATCGAAGTGCGCCAGGAGCTTGGATGATGTCAGTAACTCCTTGGACTGCCTCCTCCTCTTTGGTTGATCGATCCCACCGTGTGTCTTGCCTCAGCAACCGGTACAGTGGCGCTAGCACTGTGGACACATCTGGTAAGAACCTGCAATAATGTCAATAGCCCCAGGTAGGCTTTCAATTCTGGTACGGACTTGGGGCTTGGTGCCTCTACCACAGTTTGCACCTTGTCAGCCAGCGGGTGCAGACCTTCCTTGTCGATCTGATGACCCAGATAGGACACAGAGGGCACCATAAACTCACATTTGTTCTCACGAGCATGCAACCCTGCCTCTCCAAGCGATCAAACACCATCTCCAACCTCTGGAGGTGTTCCTCCTCAGTTGCGGCTGAAACCAAGATATCATCCAAATAGGCAATCACTCCGGAGATCCCTTGCAGTACACTCTCCATGACCCTTTGGAAGATACCTGGCGCCGAAGAGATGCCAAATGGAAGCCTTGTGTATCGAAACAACCCTTTCTGAGTGTTGATCACCACGAGCTTCTTCGACTCTTCGTCTAATAGCAGCTGCTGGTAGGCCTGGCTCAAATCAATCAACTTTTCACCGGCCAGCGTGGCAAACAGGTCTTCCACTTCCGGGATGGGATACCTGTCTAACTTGGATACAGGATTCACTGTTTGCTTAAAATCACCACAGATACAAATACTTGTCTTGTCACTCTTTAGCACCACCACGATCGGTGCAGCCCAATCTGCAAACTGCACTGGTTTTAGGATGCCTTCCTCCACCAGATGACTCAGATCTGCATCTACCTTGTCCCTTAACGCATACAGAACCGATCTCGCCTTGCAGAACCAAGGTGTGGCCTCTGGATCAGTAACAATCTTCACCTCATGACCACGCAGGGTCCCCAGCCCTTCCTGGAACAGGGCCTTGTGATGCTGTAGCACCGACTGCAGTGACAAGGGTCACAGAAAGTAGACTTCTCGCCAATCCAGGTGAACTTGTTGCAGCCAATTTCTGCCAAACAAACTTGGTCCTTCACCCTTAACAATTATCAGTGGTACTCAAACTTCCTGTTCCTTGTACCTGATGGTTACTTCAGTCTGTCCTGCCACTGGGATCTTTTCTCCCGAGTAGGAGCATAGCTGCACTGATGAATGATCCGGACTTCTCTCTGGCCATAACTTTATGAAAATGGCCTCCGACATCAGTGACAATGTTGCACCCGTATCTATCTCCATTGTCACCGACTGCCCATCCACTTGCAGCATCACCTTGTACGGGGAGCCCGTATCAGCTGGTCCAAGGCGAAACAGTGAGTACTCTTCAGTCTCCTCCTGCTCCTGCACCAGTTGTACAGGTCGGGGTTGCCCTGACTTCTTGGCCACCGTTCCCCTCGCCTTCCCATAACACATAGCCTGCACATGACCAGACCTTCCACAATGGTAACATTGGGCATCTTTGAACTTACACTTAGATGCCACATGACCTTGCTTGCCACACCTGAAGCATGTGTGGTCCAACTTCCCTCTGCACTGTGGTGTTACTTTGGCTTGTCTCTCTTTGTACTGCGATGTCACCTTATTGACCTCTCTAGTGGGGGCTGACGCTGTACCCCCCTGCAGCTCCTTCACACTCTGTGCTGCAGTCTCCATTCCTTGTGCGAGTTTAAGTGCCTTGTCAAGTGTCAACGGGACTTCTGCCAAAAGGCAACGTTGAATGGCACTGTCATTAATCCCGCACACAACTTGATCACGTAACATAGCCTCTAGTGAAGCCCCAAAATTGCAAAACTCTGCCAACGATCGCAATTCTGCAACGAACGTTGCAACAGATTCTCCAGGCTTTCGACACCGGCTATGAAATTTGTACCTTTGCACTGTCTCTGACGGGACTGGCTTAAAGTGCTCTGTTAGCACCTTCACCAAATCTTGGTAGGACTTGTCACCTGGTTTATTTGGCGACATCAGATTCCTCAGCAACTTAAATACTGTTGGGCCAATCACTGTGAGGAAGATAGACCTCTGCTTCCCTTCCTCTACGATGCCGTTAGCCTCAATAAAATGACCCAACCGTTCGACATATAGTGGCCACTCTTCTTTGGCCTCATCGAATTCTCCTACTCTTCCGAACACCGCCGCCATTCCGGTCGGGTCGTTCGGGTTGCGCTGAACACTGGGGACGCTCGAGTCACGCTGAACTTGAAGACTGTTTTAAGTTGTCGCTGAACTTGTAGACCATTAAATTGCCGCTGATCTCGTAGACCGTTAAGTTGCCGCTGATCTCATAGACCGTCTCGTGGACTCCCTGGTCCTTCAACCTCCGCTGGAGCGATGGAAGCAGATACAAGCAAAAGCAAGAACACACGTATCCCAGCAACCATTCCCTAATCCCACCTATGGTCGCCAATCTGTCGTATCCCACGGGTTCGCAGGGACCTCTGACAATCGTCTCAAACAAGGCCGCAACTCGCCAAGACAGGGTACACGATCAAAACCACAAAACTCATTAACCAACTGCGCATGCGTAATCATATTCATGCAGTATACAAAACTAACTACATAATACAAACATGCAACATGCACTACAACAACACTTTCTGATATGTAATTGATGGCGTCTGATTATCAAGATCACACTCTATTAGCAGTTAATCTTATCGTATGTGCAGACTTATTATAAGTTGCCATCAATGATCGGACAGTGTCCTCAAATAGTCGGTCAGTAGCTGAACCCTCTGATTAATTATTAGTCGTAATGTGAAAACACTCATCACATAAATTATGTATATCCAACTTGCCTAGTTCGTACTAAGCATGGAGGTTTTAACCATTTTCCTTCTTCACGAGTAAGTATACAGTATGGGAGGGTATTGAAAGGAAAGGACTACCCTTTTGCCCATTTCCAGCCAGTGTATGGTCGTTTGTGGCAGAGCGAGCCACTTTTCCCGTTCATACACTATAGGAGTAGATTCCGAACACAGCTCACATTTCCCTGGCTTTAGGCAGATTGTTATACTATTGTCCATTGACAATAGCCAATGATCCAGATGGGCAATTTTGACAACTTCTAGCTTGGTGAATTGTAAAGGTCTTGAGCAGATGTCACAGCATAGTAATCATCTGTATTCCATGCAACTGGTTTTCATAGGCCATTGCCGCTTGGGACTTATTTAACAATTGACTGATTATTCCTCATCCAATAACAGTGTAGTTACTCTGTATATTTGTTTGTGAAAAAAACACTTAGTTCATCATAGACATTTGGGTTTGGTAATTGAAAGCCGCAACCATGCCATAGTTTAATTTATGTTTCTAAAACAAAACTGTTTGATTCTCTAACATGGAACACTCCTTTCTGTAGGTGCAATGGTTATTACGTATTGACTGTCACCCACTCCCGGGATGATGAGAGTCGCTGGATTTATACCGGTTTTCTACAGCCTTGTCAGAGTGAACTTCATGTAGAGATCATTGAGTATGCTTCTGAATTTGGTGACAAGGTACAACTAACATTACCCAGTCAGGACATGATCATGGGTACTAACATTAACCTGTATCAAGAAGAAGATAAATATTGCCTAGCTATTGAACTTCCTGCAGAACATGTTCTTGGAGTGTTGAGGTACAATTCCATGCTATACGAAGAGTGGATTGTAGCAGCAAGTTTTGATGTGAAACAATCATATGAAATCTGCCGCAAACGCCTGAGAGTACTTCACCCAAATGTTATCGTGAAGCTTTTTCCAGACAAAGCTAAAGTAATGCGTCCTAGGAGGGGGGCCATGTGTGTCTCTGAAGATTCACAAATTGCTCCAGACTTAGATGAGGAATGTCAAATGCCTGCACTTAAAGCCATTTTGAGGTGCCCAGCCTCAGCACCTTTCCTGCTCACTGGTCCTTTTGGTACTGGCAAGACACGTCTCATAGTTCGTGCTGCCTATGAAGTTTTGCTTGCTGCACCAGATACTCGAGTGTTAATCAGTGTTCATCACAAGCAGACAGCCAGTACCTACATTGATGGCTACTTCGGAGAAATGGCATCAACAATACCACTTCGCAATGCTGTAGCACGTGTTGTATCTACAGCCAAAAGGATTCCCAGTTCTAAATATTCCAAGCTCTACTGCACTTACAATGACCCTTATCTACAAAGCGGACATTGCCGTGTTGTTATCACTACTTGCACTGTTGCTGGCATGTTGGCAAGAGTGTTGCCTTCAGGATGGTTTACGCACATTTTCGTGGATGAAGCTGCACAGCCTGTGGAGCCAGAGGCAGTGATGCCACTCGGCCTTGCTGGCCCTGAGACTCACATAGTGCTTGCTGGTGATCACTTACAGGTCAGTAACTTTATGGCAATTGAAAGTTCTACATATGCAATTCCATGCACCTTTACTCAGTTAGCATGTGCACTATGTAGATAGTTGAATGCTATGCCTTATGTTTGCTATCTGCATTGTTGGCATTTTCTATTACCAGGAAAGAGTGCCATAGATATATATTATTAAGTATTTCATTACAGTCTACCATATACATACAACTTTTCGTGGGACGTTATTTTCGTGAATTTTGCGAATCCATGGAGTTTCATGAAATTAAAATTTTGAAAACTAATACAATTTTCCAGGGCCTTCTTCAATCAAGCGCTGTTTCACCTTCTTGACAGTATCTTCAGGACCATTGAAGGTGTAAGTGCAAGGCAATTCCAGACCTCCCTGTGGCAAATTGGTGGAGCGCTTTCTTGCTCCAGTAATCATGCATATTATTGAGCCACTGCGCCGAGCAAACATGGAGCAAAGGCAGAATATGGTGCATGGAATGTGTCCCACAGTCGGTCTGGACTGCCACCGCATATGGATCTTGGCTGTTTTTGCTTTCCCGTTTGCCCTAAAGAACTGCTCCTGCCGATGTAGTCCAGACATCCTTGTAAACATAATACCAGCAAATGCAACTACTTAAATGGAACGAAAATATCTGTAAACGGTCAGAAATGATCCTCAAAGCACCATTGGAGCGAACCAAAGCGTACAGGGACGCCTGAGCCACTCTAGGTGTTGATATCTTCCATAGAAAGGGAGCCATTCGTGAAATTTTCAGGGCTTCACAAAATTAAAATATCAACAATTGTCAGGTAAGGGGCTTTTGCGAAATATACATCCCACAAAAATTTGTACATATGCGGTATTAGTCATGAGATTCCAAATAGAAAAAAGTAAATGCTATGCATGTATACTGCTGTGTGCAATCCATTTCTGTCACACAACAGGTTTTGATAGGGGTGAAAAGCAGGTCAGTCATTTTATCACTTTGGAACAAGTTGAGCATTCCACTGAGTTGCCTTAGCCGTAATTCGCACATTGCTCTTCATGGGCTAGCTTGATGCTTATTGGGTGGCTGCTATCCTGATAAACGAAGCTCAGTTGCACTCACTGTCATGGAGAATGGCAAAGGCCACTGCAGAATGATGGATACAGTTTATTCTCATTCATTCAGCGACCATTTCTTATACATTATCCTGGTATTATTATGACAACCAGGTTATCGTCCAAGACCAAAGTGGAGCTGAGCTTGCACTCTCCAATTGGACAGCACTGGTCTAGTCTCTTACCTAGGTCATATATTGCATAATTCAGTTCGTTTGTTTGTTGACCTGTTTTGTTTGCAATTCAAGTAAAAACTACTGTACAAGGCACCACAAACTCTCAGGGATTATTAAGTGCGGATTGGGAGGTGTCCTCTATTTGTCAAAATTGCCCATTTTACTGTTCTTAGGGAAGTATCCTTCAATTTCTCAGTTTTTTTTATTTATTGCTCCCTGTGACTTCCGATTATTGGGCAATTTTATTCGCTGTCATCCAATGATCGAATTTAAACTCGCCGTCATAGCCACTTCCTCCTTTGTTAAGCATGCAGATACTTCAATGTGGCTGGGCTCAATTCACTGGCATGTGACTTGCCATCGCAGAAGCCCACCGGGGACAGGTGCCCTGCTAGTCCACAATTAATAGAAATGGCAGAAAGATTTCCCTAGATTTCCTCCTTGGCACCACTGTTTTGATTAGCAGCATAGAGGATGTAGGAATTATTCACTTGTTTAATGTCACACTCACCTTAATGATGTTTCCACACAGTGTGGTCCTCAGGACACAGTGTATGATCCTGAAGCAGGCAGGAGTGGATTGTACACCAGTTTGCTTGAAAGACTGCACACCTTGTATATGTCTCAAGGAAAAGGAAGTACCCTTTGTGAAGAGTACATAGCAAGTCTGTTCACCAATTACCGATGTGATGCAGGTAAGACGTCTGCATACAATAGTTTTTATAAGGATATGATTTCACCATACATAATGTAATATCTAAGTATATTACAAGAAGATGTACTATATTATGGGAAAATTGCGCGGGAGAATATTTTCACGAATTTTGTGGATAGACTATGTTTTGCTAAATTATTCTCCACAAACCTTCTGCTTTAACATTATGTTCTAATATGTTCGGTGACGAACTAACAAGATGTCTTATAGACTAATTACGGTTGCCTGCACAATGACACAGATGCTGATTCCACGAAAATTACTGTTAGGGCCAATTTTTGGGATTTCGCAAGTCTCTACTGCAACAATCTCCCACTATGCGGTATTATGTTGCCTGCACAATGACACAGCTGCTGCTGTGTCATTGTGCAGGCAACCGTGAGTAGCAGTGCCTTGTGCTTGCACTGCTACCCTGCAAATGAATACAAGAGAGTCTGTGATTGAGGTCACTCTAAAACTGCTTTGAGAGAACTGATTCAGTGCTACCTAAGGAAGATAGCTCACTATTAACAGTAGTATCGTACCCCACTATTGCAGCTGCCAATGAAGCAGTAAAGTGCGTAATCGTCTGCAGTGATACAGGTGAAAAGGCGATTGCTGGTCAGCACAGAGAGTACTAGCACAATACCCCAAAGAGACAGCCTCAAGAGGACAGCAGATTGGAGTGTCATATCTGCCTCACGCTTCATTTCCAAAGTGTTTCCTGTGTGGCAGTCCAGGAGCATGCATGTAATTTACAAGGGGCGTGGCTTATGTGCATAACAAAACACGAAAATGATTCCACAAAAATTACTGTTAGGGCCAATTTTTGGGATTTCGCAAGTCTGTACTGCAACAATCTCCCACTATGCGGTATTATATTTGTGGACATCTCCAGAGTGTACAGAGGTGCATATCTATGCTATACATCCACAGGCTGTTTCTTTACTATGCGATACATCATTATTAGTGGTGCTTGTGCTTTCGTGTTCCCAATACCATTCAGTACCTACTACCTAGATTTTGTCACTTCATATTTGGAATGTAGCAGAGCTATGAAGTCAATAAGTAGCCATGTGCATACGTATGTACTCTAAACACATGCTGCATACGTACATACTGAATTTGTTCTTTATCATCCTCCCTCAGCAATCCTCCGTCTGCCGTCCATCCTACTATATGACCACTCCTTACTAACCAGGGCCACAGACAGCAGTCCACATCCTCAAGCTCCTTATCCGGTTATGTTTGTTTGTTCCTCATTGGACAAATCGCAAACAAGCATGAGCACTTCTGATATCGATGAGGCTAACCTGGTCATTGAAATGGCTAACCGCTATCTTAGTCGGTGGCCAGAGTGTTGGAGCACATTCCAAGTAGATCAGGCGTGCATCTTGGCCCGTACACATCAGCAGGTATGACTGTTTCATGTATATGTAGGTACCTAACTGAAATCTACCTTGATGCAGATGTACTGCAATTTCAGTGAGATGTATATACAGCTACTAAACAGGTATTTTGAGTTAAAACTCAAAATACTCGTGGGGCATGTATTTTGAGTGTGTGTGGGCGTGTATATTGTGGGGTGTATATTTCAAGCTGGGGTAGTAGCCCCAACTCAAAATGCTTCTTCTGGTCACTGCCATGTTATCAATAGTTGCAATCTAATTCATGAACACACCTGTGCACACACTGCTTAGGCATGCATGACTGAACATGAGCAATTGAAGTGAGCATGAGAAGACTCATACATAATTTGTCACATGGGCACAACTGCACAGCACACAAACATGCTGATGCACAGCTTGTATGCCCTAATGACTTTACCATAAGCCCATGCACATTGGGTTGCATGTCCTCTCCAATGCACACATAACACAATACACATGCATGCACCCACACACAACACACACACACACAGACACACACACACACACACACACACACACACACACACACACACACACACACACACGCATGCACGCACGCACACACACCATGGTAAAACACAGTGTACTTAAGTGTACTATCCGCACACTCCAATATAAAGTCATTTAGAAGGGTAATGGTGAGTGCCTAACCTTTCAAATCCTTTGGCAACTCTTCCTGTGTACATAATTGACAGCACTCACCAAGCTCTAAGTGGCTCCTGTCATTGGTCTGAAGTAGCAAACTGAAGTCTTCTGGGCTGGCAGCCATTATTGAAGACATGGGAACCATGTCAGTGACCTGTTGGCTGCTATCTTGCCATGTTTTCTGAGCCTGTTTACCTTGGGAGCCTGCTGTATGGGCAGTTACTCTCGGCAGCTTGCACTGGTGGTCTTACCTTCAGCAGCTTGTACTCGTGGTCTTGTTCCTAGTAGCACTGGAACATTCATGCACATGCCGATTGCGACTTGCACTCTGTGGTGGCGGTGGTGGTATATATACAGTACAAGTTACAAAATACTAGGTTGAAGTCATATAAGGAATGTGGCATGGTGAATTCGCGTGTGGCTACTTGAGATGGTCTGGCGGAAAAGTGCTTGCCGCAATATTAAAGCTCTCATCATTTGCCTTTTTACAAATATTCATTTTTCCCGATTAGGCCTTTGTTCTTGTGTCAGGGGAGCTGAAAGATCACATATCAATGTCCATAGGAGAATACTGAATGTACTGTGCATTTATACTGATACATAGTAATGCCTGGTATTGGAAAAAAACAGATACAGTCATGCATGAACTGTGGCAGCCATGGTCAGGTGGTCCATCTGACTTGTGCCATGGGCATGATTGCACAATTCAGTTCATGCGGACGCACTATAGACAGACAAACAGAGAAATTTTGCCTTCCTGTTTGGCTACCTGGGACGGCCTGGCAGAAAAGTGCACAGTACGATATTAAAGCTTGCAACATTTGGCCACATACAAATCTTAATTTTTTTATAGTAGGCCTTTATTCTTGTGTAAGGTGCACTGAAAGTGCACCTATAAATGTACATGGGAGAACACTGCATGTACTGCGCATTTTATTGAGACATGGTCATGTGTAGTACAGTGGAACCCCTATAATGCGGACACCCTTTGAAACAAGAGAAGTGTCCTGATTATAGGGGTGTCTGCATTTCAGAGGTATGGCACATATGCCCTAATGTAAAACAATCATGTAGTACTCATGAAAAGTATCCAAATATAAGGCGAATTTGTGAAGGTAGAGGTAGTTCACCCAAGTACTTGACTCGTGCACCATTTCTGAAGAAGATTTTAAAGGGTAGCTGTTCGCGCTGAACTTTCCCGTGTTAAAGACACTATCAAAACCTTTAGTATAGACGATTTGTGGTACTTGCCAATTTCTGAGCTGCTCCTATTACTTGTCAGAGGTAGCGGTGCAAAATCAGGGAGCAGACATTTTCTGGCAGCTGATCAAAATGTCTGGACTATCAGGTGAGGTGTATACAAAGTTGTATAGGGCGATGCACAGGTTGCGTTGTCCGCAATACGGATTAATGTAGTGTCCGCATTTCAAGGAGAAGTTTATACAGGTAGAATAGGGCCAATCGTTGGGACTTTAGAAAGTGTCCGCATACTCAAGGTGTCCGCTTTTCAGGGGTGTCGGCAAGGTGGGGTTCCACTGTATTCCAGATAAAGCAGTGCATACAATCACAAACTGTGGTAGCAGTGCCCAGGTGGTCCAGCTGTCCATGGCATGGGCACGATTGCATAATGTGCCTCAAGATGGCTGAGATAAATGGGGTTAATCTAATTATAGCACCTACGAGTAGCCCAGCCCTTAGCACAGTTGCCTGACAATCCCTATGGTGTAGGGTCCAAATCCTATTTCACCAATTCCTCCTTTTTTTGCTTGACTTTATCTGCCCCTACCAGCCCCACTACTGCCTCCACCACCAGCACTGGCCACCACCACCACCACCGCCACCACACAGTACAAGTTACAAAATGCAGCTCCAGCATACTGTATGTGCCAGTGCTACAAGGACAACACCCACCAGTGCAACCACCACCATCACCTCCACCACCAGCACTGCTGCCACCACCATGTACCACCATACAGTCCAAGTGACTATCGCTGTAGCTAGTATATGCGGCAGAACTTACTAGAAAAAACACCACCAGTACATGTTACGCAGGGTAACCACCACCAGTGCATGTAGAATAGCTCCACTCATTGCTGGAAGGCAACCACTGCCACCCCCACTACCACCACACAGTACCAGTTACAAAATGTGGCTCCAGTATATGCGCCAGTGCTACAAGGACAACACCCACCAGTGCAGCCACCACCTCCACCACCAGCACCACCGCCACCACCATGTACCACCATACAGTTTAAGTTACAATCGCTGTAGCATCATGCACAAAGCATCTTGTGCCCAGCAAATGGGTACAAGTTACATTTGCATGCCACATGATGCTCTCCAATGGTGCCCGTGCTAATCCTGGCCCTCTGCAATTTGCGCTGGTGGTCATTTTCAAGGTGTAGATGGTGCAAATCGTTTATGTGCGCCTTTAGTCCTTCACCACTGTAACTTGCAGTGTGGTTGGTTGCTGTGACCAACAAGCCCAAATACTCTACTGGCACTTATGGTGGGTACCATCAACAACATGCACTGGTGGTGGTGGCCTTCCGGCAATGTTCTCAACTACTCTACATGTACTGGTGGTGGTTACCCTGCGTAACGTGTACTGGTGGTGTTTTTCGTAGTATCTTCTGCCACATATACTGGCTACAGCGATAGTCACTTGGAAGGTACGTATGGTGGTGCATGGTGGTGACGGCAGTGCTGGTGGTGGAGGTGGTGGTGGTGGTTGCGCTGGTATATATGTTCGATTAATTATTATTTATTATTTGATATGTTCGATTTGTGTTTCAAGTATGAAGCCATAATATTATAACAAAGTGTCAAAACAAAAGTAGTATAGGTGCTGCCAAGTGTGTGCATTTAAACCCCTAATACAGTGCATGCAACTACATTGAAACCTGTCTAAAACAACCGCCTGTAGGCCAGTTCTAGCAGACTTTTATAGGCAGGTGGCAATTGTACAGAGGCAGATTACAATGCTTTAGTGCCCTTTAAGATCCAGGGAGGCTGGTTGTTTTAGAGAGGTGGCTGCCTGACACAGTGACCATCTCCCAGTGTACCTGTAGACGTATATGTATTATCTAAATTGCTTGTCAAGGCCCCACACAGCTTATATGCAGTGTATGTACTTTTGTACTGATTTTACCTGAGGCACCCTACTTGTCTGCATTTCTCATGTTTCAGTTGCTGCGTATACTACATAATGACTTATGTTGTTGTTACTGGTGCCTACTAAATACTTCTACCATTGCAGCAAAATGTTCTGAGAGAATCCATCAAGCAACTGAAACAAGCTCGTGGACAGGGACACCTGAGGGGGAGCCAAGTCAGGGTCACCTTTGCTATCCAAGGTATTTCAACAAAACCAAGACTAATCCACACAAGCTGCAAGTTCATTATTGCCATATCACTGGCAAAGAAGAATAGATAGAATATAAAGAAGACTAAATGAGTTGTTTTGAAATTTGCTTTTTTGCTAGCAGACTACAAGCCAGTTTATACCAATCAGAATGGTCTGTACTTAGGTCTTGTTTGGTGGGCTTCAGCTGTTGTTGTTATTTCACCCTTATAGCTATTGAGTAGAGAGAACGAAGCAACCATGGTCCTTACATTATAGAGAGTACTACTGTATATGTAATTCCGCAGACATATTGAAAAGGGACTATTTGTACCATTTGTATAGACTTTGGCAAGTATCTCCTCTAGTTATATAATGTGTATATCATCAGACTCTGTCATCTGTATAGATTCATGAATGATTTAATGACTTAAGTGATGTGGAGAATACGAAATATTGGGCAAACTATGGTGGTTGTTGAACGCAAACTGACCCTAGCAGACATGGACAGTGACCAAAAAATGCATCATAAATCACTGCAAAATGAAGGTTATGAGAAGAGCTTGGGATAGCGCTATTCATACGCACATATTATCTGCTCAAAAATGAAAGATGATGCAACGTTATTACACATAAATGCAATGATTATTCTCGGTAATTGTCTGTGCATTATCAAATAAATCCCTGTGTGTTAACATCGTTTTACCATTTCTTTGTCTTTAGGTTTGGAATTCAGAGTAGTTTTTCTCAGTACACATGAACCAAGAGAGTATGAGGACAGTGGAAAGCTTTTGCCTTGTTTGGATCCAGGTGGCACTGTTGCGAATAAACGGGTATTCAACACAATGATCACAAGAGCCAAGTCTCTCTTTGTGGCAATCGGAAATCCTTTCTACCTGCTAGATGCAGAGGAGAGTCTTGTGGCATCAGGTAACCAGACAGCTTTCTGCTGGAGGGAATTCCTTAAGACTTGCATTGATCACAATTCGATTGTTTATCCTGAGAATTGTATATTGGACCAACGTACAGAGCTGCTGGAGAGAATATACGGTGAGCCTTCAGTTGGTATTAAGCCAAACATGAAGAAGGATAGTATTTTGATGAAGACAAAGGAAGACATCCGAGAGAATATAGTGAAGTGGTTGGAGCAGAGTGGAGTAAGCCTCTATCATGGAGAGTGGATTTTGGGACAATTTAGTTTTTCACTCCAATGTAGCTCAGATGCAGATCTCAGGCAGCGTGGCAATAAACGCTTGGCAACTCATATATTAATCTGCACCAAAGTTGGAGAAGCCAAAGCAGAGCCCTTGCAGCGCTCTGGTGAAGAGTATCGTATTGTTGGATCGAAGAATCGGAGAGGAGCTTTAGATGAAGCTTTGGTGAGGGTTGAGAAGATCCAACCTCCAAGAAAATCCAAGGATGCTTCATCGGAACATGATTCAAAGCCAAGGGTACCACTTGGTAAGGTGGTACAGATTATTGAACAAGGTCCTACTGATACGTTTGTATGCCGTGTAGATCGCTTCAATAGTAATCTTATGATTCCTCTCAGTGCCAAAGACCCTAAGCTGTTCAACCTTCCCCATATCTCTCGTGTCCTGATGAATGTAAACAAGGAGAGGCAGCACAGAAAAGGAAAGAATGAGCCTGGTCCTGTTGTTTGCTTTGACAAGAATAGCCTTACCCAGGATAACCCTTGTATTCGCGATGTCATTCCCTTCAAAGATGCCAAGGATATGCTCTTTCTTGTTTTGTTCATTCGTTGGGGAGCAAACTTTGATTTTCCCCTTGGGGCAGTGATAGATGTTTTTCCTGTTGGTCATTCCTTGTTTCATGCACAGCGGATACTGAAAGCACAATATCACATTGTCCAAAGATGTGATGGACCATTGGATTCAGTATCACATGATGATACAGTGCATGTGCAAACCGAAGCAGACTTTCCCTTTGCTTTCACATTGGACCAACCTGGGAGCGTTACTCTGGATGATGCCCTCAGTCTGAAGAGGATTGATTGTGATGTTGATTCTGAAACGTTTGAGTTCGCTGTACACATTACATCTGTGGCTTCAAATGAAAGAGTCTCAGAATTGTTGGCCATAGCTCGAGAGAAAGGCTGTACGGTTTACCAGCCCTACAAAGGGAGAATTAAGAGGTACTCTATGTTGCCTGAGCAAGAGGCTCAGAGCATGAGTCTGGATGTTGGGTGTGTGCGGGAGTGTATCTCTATAGTGGGTCAGGCAAAGATTGCTGACAATGGCTCATCAGTAATAAGCATTTCTGGTGAATCTGGCACATTTACACCCCAAGCAACAAAGGTCAAATCTGAAGCAACGCTGTTCTACAATGTGGCTGAGAAAGTACTTGACGGTGAACCTCATCACAGCATGGTTATTACTGAGTACAATGACTTAATTAATAGCCTTGACACTAATGAGTATCCTCCACTGACTGAACAGCTAGTAATTCTCCAGCTCATAAGCCAGCATCTCAAGGCTGTGCGATTGCAAAGCAGTCCTTTTTTCTCTAATCAATGTCTACCAGAACGCCAGGATCGGCACAGTAAGGACACTCCCCAAGCTTCTGCAGTGGTTCAGGAGTTTATGATATGGGCTGGTTGGAAAGTGGCTGAGTTTCTCTCTGATTGTCCTATCTCATATGTCCCACTCAGGCATCAGGAATCACCTTCAGCAAAAGAAGTGGAAAAAATTACACCACAAATTCAGAGAGCACTGGGCCCTTACCATGAGCACCAGGCTACTCTACCTAAAGACGGGATTATGTTTTCATTGTCAGTGATAAAGCAGCTCCTCAGTTGCATGGAACGTGGTGGCGAGAGTGGGTACAGTGACACAAAAAAGATCTTATTGGCTCAGCAGAACCACCCACAGTTGACAGTGGCCCTGAAAAAGTGGTATCATATTCAAAGACGAGCAGAGTATTGCATAATGGAAGATGAACAAAAAATTGACCAATATCAGCATTTCTCACTTAACTGTGTTTACACACACTTCTCTTCTCCACTACGACGCTGCTTTGATATACTGGTGCAAATGGAAATTTTGAATAAGCTAGGTGAGAGGACTTTTTCCCTGCCTGCTTCAGATGCGAGAAATCTGGCCCAGACCTGCAATGGTAAAATCAGGAAAGCTACCTACTTTGAGAGAGATGCACAACAGGTTGAAATAGCTGTCAAGTGCTTTCAGAGCAACTTAGCATGTTCATGCTATGTTGAAGATCAGCATGGACACTACCTCACTGTAGCTTTCTCTGACCCATACTTGAAGGACATTGACCGTAATTGCTGCCAAATATCTCTTGATGCTCTGAAGTATTCCCCACAGAACATTGATGAAGATCCAGAAACAGATGATTCTGTCACCCTTGTGCATGCTACATGGAAATATAAGGTATGCTGTCTTAACTCTACTCCATCAGTGGTGAAGGAGTACCAGTTACCTGCAGAGTATTCTGAAAAATCATTGACAGACAATGTATCTGTGGTGCACACATACAGTGTGGAGACCCATGTGATTGATGAGAAGGCAGAAGAGTGCTTCAAACGCACCAGTGTACTTGTTGCACAGCCACTGCCTGTACTTCATTTAAATGCGTCTCAGTGGCTCCGTTTGAGGAGTATTGCCACACAGCCTAGAAATGCAGAGAAGTTACCTGGGTGTGCAAAGATGCTGCAAGAAGTGAAGGAGCTTGCCCAAGATCAGTCAGAGCAAGCACGTGATGAATTGTATGCTAGCAGCACTGGGTTTTCTAGGCCATTTAATAGAGTCAATGCAAGGCCTTCGACTGGTGTGGATGCCCCCAAAACTGTAAGTAAGGTAGTCGTGGATGAAGAGTGCATGCATGAAGAAGACGAAGCTGATATGGAATCTACAAGTGTTGAGTCCAGCAGTGATGAAGATTCCGAGTCAGCATCTGGCTCTGATCAACCTCTGTCTAAAGACATTTCTGCTTCAAGTCCTTCCACTGAAATGGAAGACCGATCTGATGTAAGAAACTTTCCCTTGAAGAAGCTGTTGAGCCATTACAGCAGTCCTAGTGGTATGACAGTTTTGGAACGCATAAATGAAGATGACGAGGCTGTTCCGGAATCCACAAGTGGCGAGCCCACCAGTGATAAAGATTCCAAGACAGCACCTGGTTCTGATCATTTACTGCCTAAAGATGCTTCTGGTCTAGTATCATGTCTTTCCACAGAAATGGAAGACCACTCTGATGTTGAAAAGTTTCAGTTGAAGAAACCATCCAATCATAAAGACATTCACAGTTGTGAGACAGCTTTGGAGTCCACAAGTAGCGATGATCATGTGGCCATATCTAGTTCAGATCAAACAGCGGCTCAAAGCCTTTCAGGTCCAATTGCATTTCAGGTTTTTGAAGTGGCAAGGAGCCTTAGCCTCGCTGATCCTTTGGATGTGTGGCTAGGTGCATCTGTCCGCAATAGAATCATATCCCCTTCCATACACCTTGTGCAACCTGTCCCTGGGCTGGATCTGTGTGTCCAACACAGCCAGTGGCCTGATGAGTGTTTCTCTGACCCTGTATTGAGAAATTCATCGCATCCAAAGTACCATGATATCTATGAGTATGTTGACTGCTGGGAACCAATACTCCTGGCTGAAGCAGCAGTGAATGCTAACAAAGAACACGATCTACTCTTTCTTAAAGATGTTGCTTTGCAATATAACAATGATGCTTTTTATCAGCCTTGTGATGCACTGGAGGAGCCTCATTTTGTGTACAAGAAAGATGCAGAAATTACACTTGTGTTACAGCCAGATTTTGTGGAGCATTCTGCCTTCTTCTTTCCCTTTGCTGTCGGCAATTTTGTTTGTGCTCGCTATGAAGTACAAAAGACTACTGGAATTGATGAAACATTTTGTGGAAGCAACTCTACAACGAGAGCTGTTTTTCACATGGTAGTAAAGGCAGTGGATGAAGTAGAGGATGCCAGTGATAGTCCTCTGCCAGCAGCACCAAGTGCAAAATTACAGCAATCCAAGACTGCATGTGCAGTTCTCACTGTTCCAAAGGATGCTGTGGGCCCTAAACAGCAGAAGGTAACATTCAAATTTGTAGGGGAACGAAATTCTATATTCCCCAGGAATCTCAAGGAAGAACTGGAGGGGGGGCAGCAAATGTGTACAATGCAACTCATTCCCTCTCCCACCCCAATGAGGTCTGTATAATTATGTTTCAGCTTGCACTGTCCTGGGTAAATTCGTAACCAAGGAATCTTGCTTAATATGTATAATTATGTAATAGTGAGTTTGAGGCTTTTCTCTACTTTGCTATTAGTCGGTTTATGACAGAATAGAGATTCATTACCACGTCTGGACATTGATAAAGGGGGGATTTGTTGAGCGTTAAACACGTGGTACACTTTTTACCAAAAGGCAAAACGTTTCGGCCCCAAAAGGGCCTTCTTCAGTTGCACAAGAGTTGTTCTGTTTTGTACTCTTGTGCAACTGAATAAGGCCCTTTTGGGGCCGAAACGTTTTGCCTTTTGGTAAAAAGTGTACCACGTGTTTAACGCTCAACAAATCCCCCCTTTATCATTAGTTGGTTTCTTGACAGCTGGTCAGTGACTAAGATTATGTATGTGATCACCATAATTGTATACTAGTTCAAAGTAATTCTTATGTACGTTGCAGGAGGAGTAAAATATGTATAATTATTCAGGATGCTTTGGCCACGTATTTAGCTATAGGCCTTCATCAGCTGATAAACTTCTAATGTAGAGAAGAAACCATGTTTATACAGGGGTTGGTGTGGTGATATAGATGGGAAAGGGGTTAAATGACAGAAGTGTGAACTACATCACATGTATGATTATTGATGAACTAGCAGGGCACCCACCTTCGGCGGGATTCTGCTACAGTGAGTCGCACAGCAGCTAATCGTGCCCAGGCTGATTCGAAGAATCTGCACTGTTAGCAATGGATGGTAGCTGCTATAATGACGGCCGAATTTAAATTCAATCGTTGGACGACAGTGAATCACACCACCCAATAACCGGAAGTCAAGGAGCGATAATTAATAAAATGGCCGTCAGCCGTGAACAAAAGCTGAAAATTGAAAAATATCTCTTCGAGAACTGCAAGACGGGCGATTTCAACTCGTGGAGGACACTTCTGGAGCCCCACTCTATAATCCCTGAGAGTTTGGTGGCGCCCTGTGCAGTATTTTTTGCCCGAGTCGCAAACAAACAAACAAACAAACAAACAAATGAACTGAATTATATATATAAGATGACTTAATCAATAATGAAATGTAATTATGGTAAAGTAAGTGAACCAAGGAGCCAAGAGGGTGGAGTTGAATGACAAACCTAAGTTATGTTACACAAATTCTGAGCTGGTCTGTAAATTTAACCTGAGTGAGAATCAGCTCAAATGCCGTTACTATGGCGATCTAGGTATACCCTATCCAAAGCAATGAGCCTCTATGCCAACAGCAAGTGTCAATGTCTTATAAATCAGAAGCCAAATTGCCAAACTACTCATTCCCCATAAATAAGACAGTGAAGGTGTTAGTGTTAGCACAAATGGGTATGAGAGTGTTTGTTTGCAACTCTGTACAATTTCTTTCCTGCAGGCGAATGTACAGAGTACTTATCAGCCTTAAAGGTGGCTTTGAAGAACCAGCACTAGCTACTTTTATTGCTTGTGGTAATATCATAGCTGCGAACAGAGGTAAGTTATTACAGCTGGAGCCAGTAGTGCTATATTATCTGCTGTAGTCAGTGCATGTAAATATAGTCAATGTGCCAGCAAAGATTACTATCCCCTTTCATCTTTTTACATGAAACATTCAATGTTTTAGAATTATTGATGAAGTGAGCAAGTAAACTATCATAAATATTTTGGTATCAAACTGAACCCTAAATCACATATTCAGGTTAGCACATTCACATGGGTCATATAACCCTGGTTGAACTTGGGTTAGCAAACCTTGTTCAACTCCTGGTCAGGAGCAGAATTGAGGAACCAAGTTACAAACGTGAAGTCAAGTTGGGAATATATAGTGCAGTGAGGAGCACTGTGGAGCTGCAACAAAAGTCAGGTTTTGCTGCCAAGCTGGTCAAACAAAATTTTACAGATACAACTCTTGGGAGTTAGCAAAGCTCCAATATGTTCTGTAGTGCAAGGATAATTGGGTGGTATGGTTCAATGCCCAGATAAGGTTCATTCTTCATCTCACCTGAGAAGGAATTCAGCCATCTGGGTCCTTGAAGCTATTCTGCTATTCTGCTAGCTAGATCGGTGCTAACTGCAGTGCACTGAGCGCCACCACTGTAACCATTGCAGAGGACACAATTAAACAATACATACTATATATGTACATATATCAAGTCAGAGCAACGTCATGTGCAGCTGTTCGATCTTTTATGCATGGAAAGTGGATTACGACCACTACTACCATGTTGTGGTGCACAGTTTTAAACAATTGTGTGAATGAAATTTGAACCGTAAGTGGCAATGCTATTTATGTTCTCAACAGTTGTGTCACGAGTGTGAACTGTATATTAGGAGGTCTGACATTGCTAACTGAAAAGTGTGAACTAATCACTATCCCGCTAGACCATCCCTTCCCTTCTGTGCACCTGGTGCTTATTGGGATGGTCTATCTAGCCAGACTAGGGCCAATGGTGATTGAGATCATACTCTCAACCCTTGGGTACCTTTAGCCCTGCTGATCTTTATCCAAGACTCATCTTTTTGTTGTTACACTGTTTTGTTAATTACTATCCGTCCAATTTGGGTCAGTTATGCATTGATTTGTTTTGTGATTGCCTGCTCAGTTATTACTAATATCTGTAGTTGTTTTGTCTACCGTAGCTCAGAATGTACCTCTTTGCCACTTAGAGGGACTGGACCCTAACCATGTTCGTGAAATTCTCGGCCGGAAGAAGAAACAGACCGACAAGTCTTCTAGATTTCAGGTTGAAGGAGGTATACCAGCTGCATATGGCTTGTGGCCTAAAGTTGATAAGAAGCCTAGGCAGTTGGATGAGAAGCATCTAATGACTGAGCAGTTGAATGCTGATCAGTGGTCAGCAGCTAAGAAGGCCATGAGCCACAAGTTTACCCTCATTCAAGGTCCTCCAGGTGAGTAAAAATTATACCTTTGACATCTTTTGCCATTATAAATGAACAATAATTTGTTATTCTCTTGCTTGCAGGGACTGGAAAGAGCATTACTGGAGCTCACCTTGCTTTGGCGTTTGTACTGTACAATGAGCTCTGTTGCCGACCCAAAGATATCACATTGTCACTGCCAAATGGTGAGACATTTAAAGCAATGCGTCCTGTCATGTACTGTGCTCCATCCAACAAAGCTGTGGACAGAGTATTAGGTGAGACTTTATTGTGACAAGCAAGACGTCAGATTCTGCAATATACATAACTTATTCAGACAAGGTAATACTTACAGTAGCTGTCCGGTTATATATTTCTCCTGCAGAAATCTTACATGACTTTGTACTGTTAAGTATGAAATTCAATATGAAATGCCTCGAGAGACCAGTTCGTATTCTGAGGCTGTACAGCAAAGCAGTTGAGCGCAAATCCTATCCAGGGCCATTTGCTGACAAGAAAGTCTTTCCACATGAAGACACTGATCACAAGTGCCCTACAGAATTTCACTGCTATGCCCTTCACCACATTATTCGGCAAAATCCATCATCAAAGCTAATTAAACTAGAAAACAGGTTTAAGAAGATGCACTCCAGAGGGCTGACGCCAGCACCTAAGGCTGTGGTTGAATATCGGAAGTTGTTGTACCGTGCAGAATTGCATGCTCTGATGAACAAAAGCTATGATATTGTAATGTGCACATGTAATGAAGCTGCTAGTCATCGGGTTATGGGGACTATTCGGCCAGCACAGTGCATTATTGATGAAGCCGCAATGGCAACAGAGCCAGAAACCATGATTCCTATCAACTTGTCTGACCACGTTGTGCTGATTGGAGACCACAAGCAGTTGCAGCCAGTCATTATGTGCAGGTTAGTTCTTGGACTTTGCTATAACATATTACGTATACATTGTGTAATCTCTACTCTGATATTATATTTCTTTCATCATTCAGAGGTGCTCGTGAGAATGGTCTAAGCATATCTCTGTTTGAGCGTTACTGTACTGGAGTAAGAGAAGAACAGTTCTTCACCATGCTCACAATTCAGTACCGGATGGTGAGTTTGTATGCAGGCAAATGCTTATGCATGTGGCAATCAATATGATTCTATAACTTTGTGTTTCATTCTCCTTGTAGCATGAGTCAATATGTGAGTTTCCTTCTAATTGCTTCTATGATGGAAAGTTAACCGCAGATCAGTCTGTTCAGGAGAATTATGACGACAAGTTCATGACAAGAAATCCCACCTTGAGACACAATTTTTGGCAGGACATAAATTTCCCAATCATGTTTTGTCATGTTATTGGGCAAGAAGATTCATGGAAAGAGAAGGATGGAAAAGTGGCTTTACAGTCCAAGTTGAATAAGAAGGAAGCACAACATGTGGTATGTGCAGAGTCTTTTTTGCATAAGTGATCATGCACACTGTGCAGCTTGCTATGTACGTAATATAACAATAATATGAGCCTACTGTGGCGACACCTGACTTTGTACAGTTGACGTTATATTGCATGTCCCGTCATGTTATTCTATCACACCACAGATGTTTATTGTGAAACATCTTCTGATTAATCTTGGAGTCAAAGGTAGAATAGCTGTCCTGACATTTTACAAAGGGCAGAAGAGGCAGCTGGAGAAACTGTGGAAGGAATTAATGGGGAAATTTCCTCAACTGAAACACCTGGATAAAGGAGCAGATCCAGAGCAAAGCTTTCGAATTGGGACAATTAATGAGAGTCAAGGTGGGTAGTCAGTGGAAACCCATATATATTTAGGAAGTTACTTTTACCCTGCAATGTGTTACACTGTAGGTGATGAGTTTGACATAGTCCTTCTGTCCACTGTGCGTTCCCTCCCTGATGATGAATATAATGAGAGTGTGGCAGACAGGAGGTGGCTGATGGAGCACCTAGGTTTTGTCACAAACCAGCACCAGATTTGTGTTGGAATCACACGTGCCAAGTTTGGTCTCATAATTGTGGGTGAGTCCTGATAGATGCTGTTCTCCTTCAATGGCAGAAAGTGCACAAGATTTCCGACTACCCTTTTAGATAATTTGGACAAATCATTGGATTAGCAGACATAACTTCATAATTTTATAGGTGCATGTTGCACCCAAAAATGACCAGTTTCTCGTTGATGGTGCAAATATCAGGCTGAGGCTATCATGTATACAAGGACACTTAGACACTTGCAGTTCGCAACGACACTTGAAGAATTCCACGCAATTATCCCTCATTCATACAATCCTCTTGCCTGTGTATAGGTAATTCCAATCTCCTAAGAATGGATGACACTTGGAAAGAATTGATTGAGCGTTATGAGGATAAGAGGTGTCTCAGATACCATAGCAGGTGGCCAGTGCCACCAACTCGCCAAGATATTTAATTCTTGCTGTCTGAGACTTGCGTATTCAAACTTTAGGAATTTGTTGAAATGTAGTGGTATAAGAAATTCACATCTGCACTGACACTATTATTCAGCCGCCATTAACAATATTGGTGTTTTGTATGTTCATTAGCATATTATTTAGTTTTATATGCGTACAATGCAATACAAACTGACAATGGAATATTTATGTATTTATCCGCACATAACATATTTTGAGTCATGCATATGTAGGTATACAGTTTTGTAGCTGCCATATATTATTTATGTTTATATTATTTTACCATTATAGCAGTACTATATATAACCATGCACTTTACATCTGATATAATATTATTTATCTCAAGTGGTGCTGCAGAATGAATCAAAAGTGGGTATATATATATTTTATAACAACATTAGCTATGGCAAAGCCCACAGAATCAGAGGGTGTCAATGATGTGGATCCAGAATGGTACATGCCTTTCGCAAAGTGCATAATTATAGTTAAAAATAGATGCAGTCACTAATTTGTGATCAGTCAGCAATGTGTCAATGAATGGTACAGGGCTGTTTACTGACAAAGAGTGCAACGTTCTTTAGCAATGAACAATACAAGACTTGTTGTATGGGTTCATATCATTCACATTAATTTTGTCAGGGAATAAAACCTGCTCAAGTGTATTCTCAATCATGCATGGCAAATTTCCTGCCTCTTGCCTTCCCGATCAGGATAATAATTATGGGCTCTATAGCTAATTTTATCTTGGGCAGGAAACATTTGCATATACTGACACAGAGTGTATTCATAATAGCTGTTAGCAGCTAGGCTGCATGTGACTGTTCATCAGCACATACAGAGCCAACAATAACAAGCCATATTTAGCGATGTTTGGTCCACTCAACAAGCTCAACACAGACACTGCATGCAGTTTTGTTTATGGTACAAGTTGCAAAGGTGCATTGTCTATACATGTAGCTGCAGATCTTGCTAGTTTGTTCAAATTGTCACAAGGACACTAGGCTTGGACTGGAAGTCATCTATCTATCTATATACATGACTAGTTGAAGGTATGACATATAGGTAGGGTTCAAAGCAAAGAAAGTAGGTGTGCCCATACTAAGGGCTATGCCATGCACATTGGATGTATTGGGACGGAAGAGTATATGGGGCATGGGGGAGTGAGGTATTGTTGGTTCAGAATGATGTAACTGTACACAATAACTGAAAATGTCAAATTCAACACTTTCTATGAGAAATGCCATCAACAGTTGTCAGAGAACATCATATCTGCCATATTGCAGATGGATTGAAATAGATACCAGTAATGAGTACCCGAGTGCATACGAGATACATTGATGGAGCTAGCTGCCCTGCACACCATATATATATATACCCATCAGTGTAGCATCACACAGTAACACTTTTCATACAGTATATATATGACACAATTTGCATAGCAGCCTCAAAAAACTGCTTTCTCTGAATGTACAGTATACAGAGAGGCAGAACAGAAACAAGTCACCCCTGTACATGGATTGCTTGCAATTGTTTCAACTTCACCTCTGTGAAACATGCAAAAGGTATTTTGTAAGTCTGTTCTGTTGTTGTCTGCATTCGTAATCATGTGCATGTTAGAGCATGTCAGACATTCCTTACTGCATGCAATCAACATTATCTCATGGGGATGTTCACTCTGCACAGTGCTCCCTGCAACTGGCACTAGCTACACAGTGGGCATTGTAAACAGAAAATGAAAATGACAACATCTTCAGTGTAGCAAGTTTACAGTACAAGATAAAGTATAAAAAGCTATCACTATATACTCATATCAAAGCAAATGTAGTTGCATAGAACCTCTATTGAGAGCCAGTGGTCAGGATTATCCCATGAAGTCGAAATGCTGATGTACAACATTGAAAGAGTGTGCCTATTCTTACTACTGATCAGCTCAGTACAGAGTGACTGTGAGAGAGGAGGGACTTGTGATGATGCAGACACAATGCTGAGAGACATAGCTGCTGACCCCAAGAGCTACCAGCAGCTGCTGCAAGCCTTCTACCCCATCAACAAGGCACAGCCTGCCTACATGGTGGTTGCCTACTTCACCAACTTCACTGGCACCTTTCCAGAGGAGTGTGACGGACACACCTACCCATGGACCACATTCCCCAACTTCAACACGACACACATCCATTGGTTCATGTGGTCCACTCTACCAGCCAACAATGTGATCAACATTCAGCTCATGATTGAGTTTGGTTTGTCTGTCCCTGCTCAGAGCTACTATGCACTCTTCAACACTGCTCCTTGGTGGCTAAAGGTGACCACAACCACTGCCTGTGTTGCACTGCCATACACCATAGATGATCTACAGTGTAGTAAAGGACATTTGTGTTTCAATGCCATGGATAGGATCACAGCAGAGGTGAGATCAAAGACATGCATACTGGACACTGCTAGTAATAACAATTACTGAAATCAAATCGCATGTATGTGTACTTGGTAGTAGTAGTGCCACTGAATATTTCATTGAATGTGATGATGCTATTCAGCCTTGATCGTCTGCCATCCATAGCTATTAAGTGTTGTGTCTCCTGAGAGGTACCAGGAAGAGCTCATGGATGTAACCAATCCAGGTGTGCTTGAGTTCTTTATGGGCAATGACCGGAAGTGCTACAGTGTTAGGGTTGCTAGGACTGCAAATGCAGCTGGAAGGCAAGAAAGAATGTTCAATGCAACTGTGCTCACACTGGGCATGTTAGCTCCTCCCATCCTCCTCTACATCACATGGAGAAAGCAGCTGGCTGTGTTGCAGCTAGTAAAGGAAACCAAAGGTGGACCGGCTGTGATGTGGGCATGCATTGCCTGGATGCCTCTTGTCAACCTGTATGTTGTAATGAAAGCTGTAACAGCAATTTCACATTTTGCTGTTGGTGAGACTGAGCAAAGGGAGAACGTTACATACACAGGTATAACAGTGTCATATCTCACAATATTATCCTTCATAGCAGCAGTGGTTCAGAGTGGAAAGGCTCTACCTGGGCTGCCAAACACCAGTGTACTCAAGAGGGCCACTGTGAGGAGAGTGGTGAAATTCCACATATGGTATCATATCGACTTTTTGGTGGCCCTCATACTAATGATGTCTCCACTTGCTGTCATGCTTGTGGGAACAAATCCCTTCCTGTATGGCTCGGCACTGCTGGCCATTGTCCTTGCAGCCTCCCTCCCCATCCTCCTCACTGCCACACTGTTCACCAATGGACAGGTGTTCTTGGAGGACCCAGACTTCAGGCTGACATGGAGAGAGGCAGTGCGGCAGGCAGGTTGGCTACTGCTGGTTGCCACTGGCTGTGTGGGGGTGGCACTCTTCCTGGGCTGCATCTGCTTCCTGCTCCTCCTCAGCAAGGACGGCAACAAGGTGCAGAGTGTCTCTGGAGTAGCCTCCTTCCTCATGAGACATGTGGTCGTCACTGCACTGCCACTGCTAATGAACACACTCATCAGATTCATCAGAAACATAAGAATTTAACCACAGCATGCATCCACCACCTGGCTGACAACAGAATAAGATGTATACGTACGTTTCATCAATGCATTGTAGGTATGTGTGGGACACAACTATAGCCATGACTGTACATTAGTGCATGACATCATGTCTATAGATAGGTACATATGACATCAAGTTTTATGACATGGTGTGTATATAATACGTGTGTATAAAGTATAATTATGCTAAAGTGACAATACATACGTGCATGGGTGGTACTCAAGCACACCAATGCTTTCAGAATATCGGCAGAACAGTATGCAATGTACTTGTCTTCCTCATTGTCAGCTATAGATATTTGCCGACAGTACGATTGATCATCTTCATCACTGACTATTAATGATTGAATGATTTGTACAAGTGCACAATACACAATAAGAGCCACAAGTATTCAGTACAAGCAACAATGCAGAAAGATGTACAATTTCAATAGTAATGCATAAGAAAGAAGAAAAGCATAAGATATGAGTTTGCATAGCTGTTGCAACTGTCACGCCAACCAATCTTTGAACACAGCATCGTCCAGTTCATCTTTAACCCATTGGCTCCGCTCTACTTCAAAATGCACACCTGAAGCGGGGCTCACTACTGCCTGATTCCTTGCACGAACTTTCTTTGACACATCTCGCCAAAATGACTTTGCATTCCACTTCTGTGCTCGCCGTTTCCTCCCTGTTGTGGGCTCCTCTTGTGATGGATCCATTGAAGGCTCAACCGCCTGCTCATCCTCCACGAGGAAGTGGCACTCCTCTGGTAAGGTATCCAGTACTTCATCAATGGTGAAGTTCCTGCCTTCCCGATGAGCCAACGTCTGCAGCCTCTCCTTCTCCCTGTCCAAGAAAATTTGACAGTATTCTCCGCTACCAAACTCTTCTTGTGTGGGGCGTTCTGTCGTATGTTCGGAGTTATTAGTGGGAGGATCCAAAGGTTGATGTGTTGGAGGCTGAGTCACGTTGGTTGGAGTCTGTGATGTGTCATTAGTTGTCTGTGGAGTAGTTTGTGCTGTTGGTTGTGTCACCTCTTCAATATTCTCTAACAGGTAGAGGCACTCTTCAGGTAAGGCATCACGCAACTGTTTAGTGGTGAAATTCTTGCCTTCCCGACTGGCCAGTATCCTCAGTCTCTCTGTTTCTCGCTCCAAAAAGATTTCACAGTAAGCACCACTACCAAGCTCTACTAGTGTAGGACCCTCTGTTGTTGGTTGGGTGGTCCCTTGTGCTGGTGCCTGGGTCGTAGTATTTGTTGTAGGCTGTGTTGGAGCCTGAGTTGTATTGTCTGTTGGAGGCTGTGTAACATCGACAGTTGGAGGTTGTGTTGTCCCATCAGTTGGAGGCTGCGTTGAATTGTCTGTTGGGGGTTGTGTTGTATCTTCAGTGCTAATTGGAGGCTGACTTGTTTCATTCATCCCATTGGCAGGAGGTTGTGTCATTTCAGTAGTTGGAGGTTGAGGTGTTTGACTCGTTCCACTAGTGGGAAGCTGTGTGGTGCTACTAGCGGGAGGTAGTGTGGTTGCACTGGTTGGTGGCAGAGGGACTGGTGTTTGAGTGGTCCCACTGGTGGCAGGCAGAGTGGTGCCGTTAGTTTCAGGTTGTGAGGTTCCATTTGTGGGTGGGGGGATGAGGGGGCTTGGGGAAATTGTTGTATTCTGGGTCGGTGGTTCTGTAACAACTGGGATACCTACAGAATACATAGCACAAAACAAATAACACACGATAAGACAGTGTTGCCCTTGTATTCTGACATAAGTAAGCGCTTAAATGTTTGAGGGGTTCAATATTTGTCAATTTCATCCATCTGTGAAAATTCTGACTGCCAATATTGATATATCAATGAATATGCACTGTACACAAAGTACTAACAGCATGTCATGATTGCCAAATGATGACCATTAGTTACCCCTTCGTATTGCTTGACTGTAGTATTTTCTATATAGAGTGCTGTCTTTTAATGGACACGAAGCTTGCCTAACCAAGGTCTCCAAACCATAGCAGTGTGCCAGATCTGGGTAAGAATCTGATCATTCCTAATGCAATGGCAGTGGCTGCAAAGATGTAGAGTGCACTGCAGAAACACGGCTGAGCGAATCGTGTTGCAGGAACAAAGAAGACATTCGTACGATAACCTGACAGCAATGCAAAGCTCTCCAAGTACACCGCTGTGGTTGGCAATGAACTATACTACTATTCTTAACTATCTGTACGTACATCCACAAATATTACACTGGATACATATTTTAGTGCCACTGTCTCTAAGTAACCACAAATTTAAAGATGTGAAATTGACAAATATGATAAAACTGTGAAATAGACAGTATATGAACTGCATGGACATTAAAGCACATATGACATATGGTCCCTATTGAGGGTGTACACAGAAGCCTAGCTAACATAACATGCAGTAGGGCATACACCATACAGCTCTGCTGTAGGAGAGCTACTGTGCTGAACTCACGGCATGTTGTTCCTGTGAAGTCTGGAGTGCATATGCACTGTGATACTGCACGACACTCCCCGCCATTCCTGCACCGCCCTCCACATGCATCACCTGGGCAAACAACAAAGAATAGACAGCTCACATGTCAACATACAGAAAAATAGATAAGTAGCAACACTGAGTAATAATCTTATTACAATAAGTGTAACACACGTTTCGTTGTCCAGAATATATTCCTTCAATTCTGAACGGAACGTCATGAAACATGGTAGGATTACGAAGAGGCGTAGGGAGAGTAACCTGGCCGAGCTGTAATTTAATGGTGTAAAGTCGTTCCATCCAAGTTCTTGCCATGTACCTTTACGGGCGCCACCATATGTAAGAGATAGGGAATAGATCATGTTTTGTTGTTTGGAAACTCTTCCTTCAATTTTCTACCAATCTTCACCACATTTGGAAGAGTACATCATGGAAATACAGGGGGTGACCTAAGGTAGTTAGCGCCTTTGCCAGTGGACTCCTTTAGACAAAATGCATTATCATAAATAAATTCTGTATGTACTGAGTTTATGGAGCGAGTCTACGGAATGCTCCCAATTAAAATGAACGATTTTGATTGGTTAAACGTTCAAATTCCGAACCGACTGGGAACCCACCCAAAGGGTGGCCATTCAGCTAGTCATTATAGAATGATCATACCAAGAGATTGGACACATACGTATGTGCACAGTGAACCACAAGCCTCAGACATGGTTAGGATTGGTCTCATGTGCCAGACGTTTCTGTAATTTGCAAAAAATGCAGGAACGTCTGGCATGAGAGATCAGACTTGGGCGCAGTCAGTAGTGTACAGTCATAACTACATGGCTCCATATGACACTACTATGGTGTATCATTGTCTCATATACTGTACTATTGTCTCACGGTGCACTTACGTCTGAGGAAGGTCAGTTCTGGAGTGTACTCTGTCTCCCCAAAGGGGTTTGCAAGGAGCACTGTGTAACGTCCTCCATCTTCCAAGGAGGTGCTGGTGAGAACGAGTGCTCCGTCTACCCTCTGCATATACTTGGTTGACTGTGCGGTGGTGAGGACCTTGCCGTCTCGTAGCCAGGTTACATTCGGAGTGGGGATACCCCCAGAGGAGAAGGTGAATATCATTGGTCCACCTGGTGCAATCAGACGAACATCATCTGGGAGCTGGTGGAAGAAGGGCACCACTTTGGAAGTGAGAGGGAAAGCAGGGGGCGGGGGAGAAAGATGAGAGTAAGCAGAGATGAGGAGAAGAACACACACTATTCTGATATCCCAACTCAGCCATAACTTCACAAACACAATCAAGCAAGCGCCAATCTCATCGCAGTGATGCATGTATGCATTATGCAGTTCATACAACAGTCTTGACATGAAGTATGTAACCGTATTTCTGCTAATACAAACTACGTATAGCCATCCTATGTAGTCAACCTCCTCACCTCCTACGGTAACTTTGCAGGTTTTGGTGTAGGTAGCACCCTTCCTCATTGCCAAGCATACATAGTATCCACTGTGCTCCACCTGCACACGTGGTATAGCCAGCTCATTGGATGAGTAAGAAAAGCAGCCCTTTTGGCAAACGGAGCCAGAGTAGGCCTGCACTTGTGGCAAGGCTGTACCCGCCTGCATTGGACAAGATGTGGAGGCAGTATTGTCACACAGCTGCATGCAGGAGCAGTCAAAGTGAATGTGTGTGTGTGTGCATGCATGCGCAGTGGTCAAAATAATGGTCGGTCATCGGTCAATTTCCAAGCATTTTAGTTGAATGACTGTGCATTATTTCAAATGGTCAGTAAAGTGACCGATCAGATTTTTCAGCCTAAACCTTGACCAATATTCTCCAAAGGACTTCAACGTTCACTAGTTATTGGATGAAAGGTACTAATGACAATTTTGTGAAGTACAGACTAGTAAAATAGCACTTAATCCATAAATGCTGTCTTCGCTCAGCGGCCATCTTTTTGTGACATTTGCATAGCGCTACGTGCAGGGTGTGACGTCACATCCTGTGGCGGTGGCTAACATTGTGCAGGCTGCAACCACACTGCACATCACCACAGCCAGCTCATATTATGTTGTTTTACACAACAGCTTTCACTTGAGTGGGAGTGGCATGTTCGTGGACCACAATTTTGGAACCAGTGCCCAGGAAGTTTGCCTTGTTTTCTTGAACAGTGTTACTGTTTCCAGTAGTGACACTACTGTGCATCCTAGGAGATTGGAGCTGTTCCAATTTGTAGCCCACTTGCCTTGCATCAACAGTACATAACAAAGTTGTAATGAAGGCAATGCTTCCTAGGAGACACAATTCCAATCAACCCGACAAAATGCAAATGGCTGAACAAAATGAGAAGTATGTGGACACGTACGACGTGTGTGACTGAACAAAATCAGGAGTGCTTGGACATATGACTGCACAACCACAAAACCTTATTTCCACCTCTGCGTGCATGTGTGTGTATGCATCTGTGCATATGTGCATGTGTACATGAGCACGTGTGTGTGTGTGTACGTAGAAAGAGGGGGCTCTGACTGAGGACATGATTGTTAGGAATGGACAGAAACAAAGAAGAAAGAAGAAGAATGGAGTTACTAATATATACTGTCTGGTCCACAGTGTGTGCAGAGGACGGAAATGGCATCATTGCACAGACCAGCTTTCATGCTAAGTAGAAGCACAGCAATCACTTCAGGCAACATTTTACAACAGCTACAAAGGAGAAGGACCAGGTGCACTGGACGTCTAACAACTACGTATGAACCGACTTGTGACAAGAGATCCCATAACCTCTTGAGATGACAGCTGCTGTCCCATTTATCAGCTCAACGCATGCTTTACCATAAGAGATGTGCGTACTTCTGGTTTTAGAGTGAAAGCAGCACAGTCACGAATGATGGTATAATGTCCTCACCACAGCTCATGGCACTAGCAACACAACACAACGAGCCCACCAGCCTACGCACTATGCAGGCCATGGAACGGTCACATGTGGGACACACATACAAGACATTATGTAGGCAGCATAGCCTACCCTGATCCAGGACACTTGTGCTGGTGGGAATGTGGTGCACGCCAGCTTGAGGCACTCCCCCGTCCTTAAGTACACATCATCACACTCTGGAGAGACATCCATTGACATCTGAACATCGTCTGAATGGTGGCAAGCACAGGAAGAGTACTACATATGTACACAGCTCTTCACACTAGAGAAAGAAGATCTCCATTTCTCATCTACCCCAATCCTATATCAATGAACGTTTTGTGCAAGAAGACGAAGTGGGAAATACATGTTCTACACATTGCTTACTATACTTTGGATTGTTACCAACTGTCCCTTCTGTATATAACTATGGATGTGTAAACTAATGTTCCGTCAAATGCACCTAAACGCAACCACATCAAACAAACATGTCCTACATACCTATCAGGTAGCACCTTTGACATACACATACCTACTGTGCACATTATACGCACAGTACACATGCACCAATGTCTTAGAGCTCAATTCCCTTCCTTACTGCTGCAAGTGAGTTCTTCAGGGTCCACGTCAGCGAGCTGCTGCCCAGCAAGGTGAGGAGGGGACGTACAGGTGATGGCTGTCTGCACCACAGAGGTATTGAGGAACTTCCACAGCCAGAACGCATTGCAGTCACAAACAAAGTCATTGCCAGGCACACCTTGGAAGTCCCAATCACTGCATAACAGAAAAGTAGGTGTGTTCATACATGTACATATTCGTGATAGGTAACTGTTGATGACGACACGCATGACATTACCAAATTCACTAGTAAACACAATTATTTGGACAGTCAAGTAAATACGGTGCTACAGTTGAGGAAACTGCAACAACATCTGTTCAGGCAATCAAAGTAATCCTGTCCTTGTAAGCTGCATACAAACACAGCAATGGATTGCAGGCATGGTATTGGAAACCTCCTATAAGAGCTCTGATTTTGCCCTTTCCATACATCTGTGATTGCACTGATGTAAAGCTACGTATAAATACATTGTTCAGCTGTTGTACTGCTTCTCACTGGACTGCTAACAGTGTCAAGCTGATGCTACTACTTAAACAGTGTGTTCTTGCTTGCCGTCAATATTGACTCACATCACTTGCAGGGGAGGGCTACTGAAGGCATTCTCCTCCACCATCTGAATCCGGTTGAAAGTGAACATTCTGCAGCATACACACACACACACAGCACGTCATATGATAGGGTGGCAACAGTATACGTACTTAGTCACACTGAACACATGTGAAGAGCTTCTACCAGAGACTGAGCCAATGCATTGTTAAAAAGCATCAAATTTCTATTGTAAAAGGTAAGGCATAGAAGTTTGCCAATGGATGACAAGGCCAGTATACTGTACTGAAATCACAACAACACACATACATAAGTACGTACGTATTCTGTGCAATTATCGATAAAGACACACTACAACCATCATACATAATGTTATTATTGTTGTTGACTGACTCTTTACAGTGGATGCCTGGTATGAGAATGTGTATGTGGGAGTTACTGTACTTACATGCGTCCAATCTCAGGCATGCCTGAAAACACATCCTTTGGTATGTATGTGAGGTTATTATAGTACATGAATAGAGTCCTCAGAGCTGGGATACCAGTGAACATGTCTGCTCGCAGTGCTGACAAATGATTGCGCCCCAAGTTCCTGTGACAATCAAAGGGCCGGGGGAAGAAGCCAAGCTTCCAATCAAAAGCTTGATAATCAAAGCACATTTACAGTAAGTAGGTGCATCCATCAACAGCTACAGTAGTCCACACACCACACGCACACACAAAGCTTACAGGAATGACAAACGGCTGCTTCCTTCAAAGGCATTCTCCTCAATGCACGATATTGAGTTGTTATTGAGGTACCTTCAATACAAAGTAAATATCAAATGTGATCATGAACATGTGATGTACGGGACATGCCAAGAAAGGAACTCACAAACTCTGTAAGTTCTTTGTGAAGAAGAAGGATCGAGTAAAGAGCCCTGAGATTTGGTTGGTGCTGAGGTCCCTGTGGGGTCAATAGTGGAGGAGATGCTGAAAATATCACAGGGGTCTCAAAATGACAGCAAATAAGCTTCCAGTCACAAGTACGGAATTTGGCCCACACAGGCTGGGCTTCTGTCAGTTATCATTTCTACTCGAGCTCAGAAACAATAAATGTTTATAATAACCTGATCCTTATATTGCGTTGCATCTCTTAGATTCAGAAAGGGTTGGTTCTCTAATACCAGCTTCACAACAGGGTTGAAAACCTTGCCAACGTTTCGACCAGATGCTCTGGTCTTTTTCAAGGCGAAGAAGACCAGAGCATCTGGTCGAAACGTCGGCAAGGTTTTCAACCCTGTTGTGAAGCTCGTATTAGAGAACCAACCCTTTCCGATTCCTGAGCCAGCTGAGAAGCCCTCACTTCATCTCTTAGATTTGTGTGCCATACAGCAGCATGGTTGAAGTCAATGTTCACACTAGCTTAGCTGTTTCAAAAGAGAGACAGTTACATGATGTCTAGATCCCATTCCAGGAGAAGCTCAAGCACACACCTGGGCTTGTCAAACAGACTCAGTATGCCATTTCAACAGCCACTTCAATTCAAACTCAGTCTCTATAATTGAAACCTGGCCTTACTAAAACATAGCTTAGCTGACCCAAGGCTGCAAATGAGACCCAGTCACTGTTGAAGCCCAGTTTTTGCATGGCTAAATTTACGGAACACACGGCACCATCCATAGACATGCAGCCATTCACATAACCCTTACGTACATACACCCTACACTGTACCTACGTACGTATATACATAGCCATTTGAGGCTGTAACGTACATGTACTCCAGATTCTCCAGCCCATCAAATGCACTGGGGCTCAACTCCTGCAGGTTGTTCTGGGATAGTATCCTTCACAGAAGCAGAGGCAATGTCTTGTCTTACACAGTAGCACACACACACATACATGCCTGTGATATTTATCATACATCAGTACAGACACACACACCTACACCCACATACCCACACACACACACGCACACACATACATGTGCACACACACTCACACACACACACACACACACACACACACACACACACACACACACACACACACACACACACACACACACACACACACACACACACACACACACACTCACAGTGTCTGTAAAAATCTCAGCCGGAAGAATGTTCCTCGTTGCACTGCCTCCATACCATTGCCCAAGGCATACCTACATACATACATACATACATACATACATACATACATATATACATATATACATATATACATACTGTACATACACACGCACACACACACACACACACACACACACACACACACTGTATGTACATACAAATGAATACAAAACACACTGCCTTGTCAAACAGCAACAAGTGAATGCCGTCAGGTGCATCACCATAGCTATGAATGTGTCCGAAGCCAACGCATTACAGCGATAGACGAGTAGGGGTATGGCATGCGTGAGTATCACATGCAGCGAGCACACAACTCACAGCTCTCTGAGGTTGATCAGATCTGAAAAGGTGACAGCGTTAATGACTCTAAGGCGATTACCAATGATATACCTGTAGGGGGATGGACAGCAGTCGGGGAGGGCCTGGCTTTGTCACTGTTGGACTTATACACATGAAAACAACTTGCATAATATTATATGAGATACAGTTTGTAACCATTCAGTTAATGCACTATATACTGTACAGTAGCACCATGGCCAACAGGCCCTCAACTCACAACTGGATTAGGTTCCTCAGGGGCCGCAGTCCTCTGTACTCGACTGCTCTAATCTGGTTGTAGCTGACATGTCTAAAGTTTCATAGCATTACAACAAAGGGCAGAGAATGGCTCAAATACACATATACACCCATTGAGTATGTGGAGGGGATGCATCACAAAGCATTCCACACACTTACAACGTAGCGAGGTTTGCCATTCCAGCAAAGTACGGCTCTTCAATCACCTGCAGCTGATTGTTATTCATATACCTATGTATGTGCATATAGCAGAAGACACAGTTCAGGTGACAGTACTGTACACTGCAAGCAGTGACAGAACTAGTAGAAGCAGAGACAAGCAATAGTTACTTCCAGAGTGTATGGTTTGAGGTACATATGGATATAAGACTTATGTATGTAGGATAAACTGTATGAAAGTACCTAATGAAATGGTCGCCAAGTGACCGTTAAACACAATTTAGTGTGCATATGAACTAGGGGATGTTTCTGAATAGACAGGACATGCCACTGTATTGCTTCGTTACAGGACTGCTTGTAACAGTCCCACATTCATGACCCCGCATCATGCACACAGTGTGTGCACGGGATGTGAACAGGATGGAAGGCAGCGTCCCACCAGCTCGTGACAAGGCAGAAGCATGCCAAGAATGGGAATCATGTCAACCCACCATTTCTCCCACTGCCTTCCATTTCTGGCTTGCTTGTTTTAGTACATACAAGCTTTGTAGTTATTTGTACAGCGCAGTACATAGAACAGAAATGGTACATAAATGTATCCAGAACATAGCACAGCTTCAACTAGTATAATTCTCTCACATGCCTGACTAGGGAAGTGGGGGCAGTGTGCTGAGCATGTGATGGCTGCGTGCATAGGAAACCCCTTCTAGCACACCACCTACACAAATAACTCTTCCAAATAGGGCACACAGTGTACACAGAGCATGTCCACACAGTCCATACGCCACTCAAATAAGTACCATCCTTTCAACAGAACGAGTGTGCTTACACAAAGATGTCCCACCCCAAGCCCCTTCCCTGCTTGCCGCAGTAGAGAGATGTAGCATGATGGCAGGGAACAGCTGATACATATGTACTACCAGGACATGGTCCACCCTGTGTGACAACCGTGAATGCACTGTGTCACTATTTTACTGCCCCCTATCCACCCATGTTATCTACAACACACACTGCTAACACACCAATTCCACACCTAGACATCTTCACAAGATGTCCGCGCACACTGACAACACTATCCCCTGCATTTGGTGCCCATTTCCTGTGTGAGACAGCTCTTCTGCCATAGACAGCAAACATGAACATGTTAGGTAACATGCTGACAGGTCACCACAAGGTTAGCTATGTGTGGAATGTCCTGTTGACATTGAATTATTACAGCCATAGCAGTGCATTCCAGGAATGCAAGGATGAAGAGACAAGTCAGTCTGAGCAAGTGACATGGAGTCGTCCAAAGTATTACAGTAAGCCATCAACTTCAGCACATCAGTCCATACCAAGCATACAAGTGTACGTACTGTAGGTGAGGTGGCTGGCGCTCTAAGGCCGACTGTCCAGCAGGGACATGGCAGTAGGTGGCTCAGCTAGCCCCGGAGTAGTCTCTTATAGAGGACATTACTTGTTCTTCACTACCAAAGTGATAGGACAGACATACTGCATCTGCAGTGGACAACTGGCCCTTTAAACAGTATCGACACAACACACACAGAGCTGGACCTTAGACACACTACTGTACGTTCTTGCACGTGCAACTCGTGAGTTGTACAATGCAAACAGCAGTGCAGGAAAGGACAACACACAATATCACAACCTAATCTGAACAGGATACAGTGAGTTACGTAATACGGGATGTGGGTGCACAAGCAGCTTATACTGTATGAATACATTATGCACCACACCTATTACACCCGTCCTTGTCAGGAGGGCTACACACATGGCTACATCCTGCAGGAAGGGGACCATATGCAGGCCTAGAGGGTGTTCACGAAGCCACGACAAGTGAGTAAACCCCCAAAGAAGCCTCGCAGCTGGAGTGTGTACGGATGTGCGCACACTGCCAAAGGTAGCAGTCACGGCCAGTCACACTGAAAACATGGCACTGCAACGATTTTCATTAGCACTAATACAATGCCTGTAGTATATGTACATCTCCCTGGTATACATAGTGGGCCAGCACCAGGTACACTCCATGACAGGTTACATGCATCTGTAGTTATTGTGAATTGGGTACTACCTGTCTCCCAATTGTATGTATTATACTGTACAACTGTATTACGTACAGTACAGTATATGAACTAGGTCATGTACGTACAGAATCACACTGTAGTGTGAGATACACAAGGATACAAAACATACACTGTACACTGTACAACCCTCAAACAATGGTACGTGGTAACACATACCTACCCACACTGATGCAACACAGGGACACACACACTGGACGATGATGCCTACTGCAATTAACCAGCAGCAGTAGAGTTACGTAGTAAGGTTAGCAGTTTCAAACAAATGACACATACCATAAGCACTTTACACGTACACACAACCCCAGCAGCTGTTTACTTGAAGTCTACAGTGTACACACGGTGGTCAAGTGCAAGTACATGCATACGTGTGCATACAGTACTGTATATGAGACAGTGAGAAACTCACTATACCATACGTAAGCAGTGTAGTATACACACATACACATACACCTTGAGGCATTAACATATACCAATAAGACATCACCTTTGGAAATACATAGTATAACTGTATAAAGTGTATTCACGTGCAGACAGGTGACACTGAATGACTATGTACGTAAGTATATGCATAATAAATTATATAGTAACACATTCAATATAGTCTCAAACCAGCATTCCTTTCTTACTGCCCTATCACACATCTCAGGTGCACACAGGCACACACATCAGAGAATCACTTTGATGTTCTAACTGTCAGTCCACACGTAAATGCCATCCCAAACACATTCCTGCCTCCTCCATAGCTCAGTTCTACCCAAGGCCCCACTACACACCCATGACACCTAATCATGCCTGATCTAGTTAAGAGGTTGTCATGACCACACCATGATCAATCCCTCACATAATACTATAAGAGGCAGAAGAATCCTTGCAACCCTGCCATAATAACACTGAAAGGGTTTCCTGCCCACTGCTCCTTATTGAAAGGGAAATGTCTCATCAGCCACGACTGCATGGACTGCATGGACTATGCACCCAGGGGTCAGTCTGTGGTATGGCATCCCTCCCCCCCCATGCAACAATATAGGAAAGAGAATTATACACAGTTTATACAGAGTCAGCACTCCAATGAATTAAGAGAAAGAGATACAAGTACATGCTGCATATACTGTAGATGAGCTGGCTCACACACACATGCAGCGTAAGGAGTTTGACTACCTGCTTCACGTTGAATACCATGTGACTAACATGTGACCACTGCACACACACACACACACACACACACACACACACACACACACACACACACACACACACACACACACACACACACACACACACATACATTACAAGGCAGTTTCTAGTACAGTGGTCTCATGATCTTTAGTCCCGATTGACATTTGCATATTGCACTTGATTGGAACGATAGGCCCGCACATGGATCGTAGCATGTACAAGCTGATCCTTCCAATTCTTCACACTTGCGTGATCGAGTGCAATGCACAAATGTCAATCGGGACTAGAAATCCTGAAACCACTGTAAACCTGATCACTGTTGACTGCATCGTCCCATACCCGCCCTGTCCACAAGCTGCACTATTAATGGCGGTGATCTCCACCAGTGACTGCGTGCACTATGCAGCCTGTACTCTACAGGGACACTCACAGCAGCGTCAAGTTGGGCAGTGTGGAGAAGGGTGAATTGGATAGATTTCCAATAAAGTTCTCATGGAGATACCTGTACAATGATCAGAGAGAGCGCCAATGCAGCAAACATACACAAATTGCCTGTACATACATGAGTCCAGTGCAATGAGGTGTATACAGCATATTAGGTAAACTGAACAGTATTCAATGTACGTGTGTACATCGCAATCACTCCCGGCACAAATTGTAGCAGCTTTATCACACATATCTGAAACAAACTATGGCTGAAACTATGGTGAATGTACACACAACATTAGCCACACACGCTTTCAATTCAGTCTACAACTGCAAATGTCATATACTGTAGATTAACCTCCCTCACTCTGCACACAGGACAAGGTGTGTAGCAATCTTGTGGAGTGATTGCCCAATACCAACTTACAGTCCTCTCAAAGCCGGCAGTCCAGCCCACCACGACGAGTTGAGGAGGGCCAATCTGTTTCTATGCAGAGCCCTGTGGCAAGGACAAGGGGTACACCCTCAAAGGGCATGTTGCAGTAACAACAACATCTGTCAGTAAAACACATAAGAAAGTTATGTAGGTCCACTCAAAGTACATTTTAGGGCTTGATGAGAGCATGCCATTGTACTGATGCCATTGGGCTTCCCTTCCAAATTGATAACAAGGTGTAAGTGAATGTATGAGATCCACGTGCAGGTTCCATCTCATGGGGAGGGGGGCAGAGCCCTTACTCACTCTATGCCACAGCACAGTATCTACCCAACAGTATACACATTCTACACACATACATACATACATGTGTGCTATGACTCTTAATCCTGTATATAATGCAGTGTGCGCACACAGCATACACACACAAGGCACCAGCTGTGTCAGTGAATGTCATATACCTCACTTTTCAACTTACAGTATGGTCAAGGAATGAAGCCCTTCAAAGGCTCCCTCTTGAATGTGGTCAATGAGATTTTGGTGAAGAAGCCTGCACAGGAGGTCAGCATTTTCTATGAGCAGTTGTACACAAGCACAAGTCTTACATAGGCATGCCTAAGTGCATCGGTCTGATACACTTTGTGTGGTGTGTCTTTGTGCACATGCATGGCATGTCACTGAATGTGCTTGTGCTTGTGCTTGTGTGTGTGTGTGTGTACAAGTGTGTGTGTGTGTGTGTGTGCGTGCATGTGTGCGCACGCGCGCGCGCGCGCGCGCGCGTGTGTGTGTGTGTGTGTGTGTGTGTGTGTGTGTGTGTGTGTGTGTGTGTGTGTGTGTGTGTGTGTGTGTGTGTGTGTGTGCTGAGTGGGTGCTCCCTCATTTGAAATATCGCTCTAAATACAAATACAGCACTGCCAATGCATGGGTTACTCACAGTCTATTTAAGTTGGTGAGCCCTCCAAACACAGGTGGAACAAATGTAAGTTTGTTGTCATCCAAAAACCTGCATCACAGATATATACATACATAAATGAAAGTACATATCAGCAGTGGATATACAATTAATGTAAGGCAACAAATGGACACACCAGAGCTGCTTAGTGCTGTACATGCTATAGACTTACTGTAGTACAGTGAAATCTGATTATAACAGCCTCTGTAAAAGCGCTCTGCTAAATCAGTCAGCTACCCCTGCCTCAAGTACAGCATTACTATAGCATACGTACGTATGTACGTACATTGCAGTCAATGTCTATATAATGCAGCTACCTAGCTCTCTGTGTGAATGCCGATCAAACCTGGATGCCTTATACCAGTTTCACTGCACATGTTTCCCATTACAATGCTTATTAGCACCAGAGTCACACAGATTGGAGGGTGTCAACACAATTACTCACAATGATGTCAGACTGCTCAGTCCAGCAAAAGCAAGTGGGCCAATACGAGAAATTCTGTTACTGTGCAATTCCCTGCAGTGGCATAGAGAGAAGTGGAGCAGGTGCTACGTACATGGACAGTACACCTGGTTAGGGACAATGAGTGCAGGCATGGGCTGCTTCACTTACAGTCTCCTTAGAGATGGGAAGCCAACAAAAGCACTGTCTGGGAGGGACGTTAAGAGGTTGCCACTGAGATTGCTGCAAAAGCAAGCGAATCTATGTATTAACCCTTCACACCAACCGGATTGGGTACATGGTGCATGTAACATACGTACAGGAGTAAGATCCCACTGTAGTTTCCTTCCAATAAGGGAATGGTTGTTAAGCCGGCAATGGAGCAATCGATGACAGATTCTGAGCATTCCTTGCAATCACGAGCTGGACATCTGTAGGGTAGGTTGGGTGGAGGTCTTGTAGGGGCCTCTGTCGTTACGGCTTCTGTGGTGGGCTGTTGGGTGGTTACTGGCTCTGTGGTGGGCTGTTGGGTGGACACTGGCTCTGTGGTGGGCTGTTGGGTGGTTACTGGCTCTGTGGTGGGCTGTTGGGTGGTTACTGGCTCTGTGGTGGGCTGTTGGGTGGATACTGGCTCTGTGGTGGGCTGTTGGGTGGATACTGGCTCTGTGGTGGGCTGTTGGGTGGTTACTGGCTCTGTGGTGGGCTGTTGGGTGGATACTGGCTCTGTGGTGGGCTGTTGGGTGGTTACTGGCTCTGTGGTGGGCTGTTGGGTGGATACCACCATTATGGGCTGTGGTTGAGAGGATACCACCTCTGTTGGCTGTAATTGGGAGGTTACCGTTTCTGAAGTTACAGGTAGGGTGGTTACCATGTCTGAAGAAGCTGGTTGGGAGGTTACTGCTTTCGAAGGTGCCGGCCGGTTGGTTACTATTTCTGAAGTTGCTGGTTGGCTGGCTAACACTTCTGAAGTTGCTGGTTGGCTGGTTACCACTTCTGAAGTTGCTGGTTGGCTGGCTACCACTTCTGAAGTTGCTGGTTGGCTGGTTACTGCTTTTGAAGGAGCTGGTTGGGAGGTTACTGGCTCTGTGGTGGGCTGTTGGGTGGATACCACCGTTGTGGGCTGTGGTTGAGAAGATACCTCCTCTGTCGGCTGTAATTGGGAGGTTACCGTTTCTGAAGTTACAGGTAGGGTGGTTACGACATCTGACATTGCCAGTTGGCTGGTTACCACTTCTGAAGGTTCTGGTTGGGAGGTTTCTGCTTTTGAAGGTTCTGGTTGGCTGGCTACCACTTCTGAAGTTGCCGGCCGGGAGGTTATTGCTTTTGAAGGTGCTGGTTGGGAAGTTACTACATCTGAAGTTGCCAGTTGGCTGGTTACCACATCCGAAGTTGCTGTCTGTGAGGTTACTGCCTTTGAAGGTGCTGGTTGGGAGGCTACCATTTCTGAAGTTGTTGGTTGGGAGGTTAGCACTTCTGAATGTGCCAATTGAGAGCTAACCGCTTCTGAGGTTGCTGGCTGGTAGGTTGGAATGACTAGATTTGTTGTCAGATGCTGGATAGGTATTGGCTCTGGGGTAGGTTGGATAGCTACCACCTCTGTAGCTAATGGAACAGTGGTACTTAGTTGTGCGGGTACCATCTCTGTGGTTGGTGCTTCAGGGGTCCTTGGCAGTGTGGTCAACTTCTTCATGGTCGGTGGTTGAGTGGTTGGCAGATTTATCATTACGGGTGTAGTTGTTGTTGCTGGTTGTGTAGTTACTTGTTCTGTGACTGACAGCTGTGCCAATACCGTCTCACCAGCGGGTGGCTTTGTAGTCATGTGCTGTGTGGTTGGAGGTTCTGCACTTGCCTGTTCCGTTGCTGGCTCTATGGTTACCAGTACAGGGACTTGTGGCTGAGTCGTATGAGGAAGTGCAGACTCAGTAGCAGCCTGACCTGGTGTTGCAATGTCAGAAGTTGTCACAGTTGTATCACCCACACTCGTGGCAGTTGCTGCTCTACTGTTTGTGGCTGCTGCCTTCATGCTAGAAGACACCAATTGTGTTCCTGATGACAGTACATGCAAAGCAGAGCTGTGTGATGGAGGAATGGAGCGACTGGCAGACGAATGCTCACTTGTACCGCTCGAGGGTTGCGGAGCAAGAGACGACTCCGTAATTGCTAGTGATGCAAAGAGGGAAGATGTCGGTGGAAGGTGGAGGTCTCTCGAAGACTCTGCAGCTATTGCTACCTGTGTCGAGGATGAAACTGCATCTCTGATGGCTGTGGTAGAGCTTGGGGCATCTCGGGACACAGTGCTGGGAGCAGCAGTCGAACTGATTGTGGTGCGCACGCTGCTGTCGCTCTTGCTATCTCCGCTGCGGCTGGGTGTAGGCAGCGGCCACCCATGATCGTTGTTGAGAATCAGCACCGCGTCAGGAGGTACATTGGGGAGGTAGAAGGGACCTTGACTATTCGCAAGCAAAGCTGCACAGTAGAGCACTAGCAGACATCGCAGCAACATGACGGCCATATAGCAGGTCACGTGACCAACAATGGCCATTGTTGATAAATGGAGCTTGGCGCGCAAATACTAGAAAATATTTGATGTTACTAAAAATAGGTACAATTCCTTATTTAGGTGCGCAGCATGTTCCACATTTGGGACCACCGGATACGACCGTGACGTCACACGCTTCGGTCAAGGAGAACGAGCCAGCTTGTGCGCCTTGAGAAGAGCGGATTGTCGATACGCTAGAGTGAGTGCCCCAGCGCACGTTTCGCTTCTTATTGGTAATTATTGAAGGCGCGCGTGTAAATAGAGAGGACGTGCCTTAGCTGCTGTGCTGCTAGCAGAAGAGACGACAATACTGAATAGCCTGTCCTGTTCTGAAGGTGATGCATGAATGGTGCTGCTGCCACTTACCAAGGCAGCAAGGTGATACTCGCCCTTGTAGCTAGCGCTATACGCGTTATGGCCTACTGATGTGGGGTGATTACCTAAAGCTGAGTTAGGTGCCTTCCTATTCAACTGATATGTGCGGAAGTGGGTCTGTACTGTAGCCTGCCCGGTCGGCGCCAGTCTGCGATCTTGCTGTGCACTTAGCGCACTGGAATCCCAGTAGTTACGGTAGTATGAGTATTTCCAATGCCCAGCAGTTTCTGTTTCCCATTCATGTAGTAGCCTGCCGTAGGACGAATAGCTCCTGGGGCGTGCTGCATCAGTGCGTGCGTGTGTTAAGGGTAGCTCACTCCAAAGGGCTCCGTAACGGCCTAGGGTTTAACTTGTGCGTGGGCGATGAGTACAAAGGGGTGAACGGCGTTGCATAGCGCGAATGGCATGCGATGAAAGCTACCTAGACCAAAGTGATCTCTCTTTTCTCCTCTCTCATTCAGAGACAATGGCAGCGTTGCTTACATTGCTGTGCCTAACTGCACTGTGCTGGGGAGCTCTTGGCCAGGAGCGGAATGACACCATCCCTACCAGGGCCATGTTTGATCAGGTTGCAATGCCGGCCATGTTTACTGACATTATCAGTGCACGGACTGCGAGTGAGCTGAATGCTGTGTACATGCCAGTCGATAATGGAACCTCTCGGTTTGATAACTCGATGTCTTCTGGAATAAGAAGGAATTATTACTTTAACGTAAGAGTGTGTGTGTGTGTGTGTGTGTGTGTGTGTGTGTGTGTGTGTGCGCGCCCGTGCATGTGTGCCGTGTGTTCCACCAAGTGTAGATGTGTGTAGTGCACAGTTTGTATGTGTAGCATGTTAAGGTTTGTAGGAGATGTCTGCTGGGTATGAGTATGTGTGGAATGAAGTGTGTCAACTCGCGTGTTAGCTAACCACCTGTGAATCCTACATGGCATCAGGCTGTATTTGGGCTACTTTGCAACCTCTCTACTCGCAGTGTGTTGAGAAGGACGAAAACGGAACTGTCACATTCCCAACCCGTGAACAACTAATGAACAATAGGTTCTCAGTCTACTTTCAAATGCCCGTTTTGCTGTACCTCAATTTTGAGGTCCGAGTTGGAATGATGGCTGCTCTTAGGAATGTCACTGGGTCGTCTGAACTATGTATCTATCAGCACCAGGATTTCCGTGTCTCATACTTTGAGGAAGGGTAAGTCCCTTCAGAGTGCATGCGGGCTGTGTAGTTGAATGGCTGCTCTGTAATTGAGGTGTGAGATGTAATTTTGCTGTTTTGTTGCTCCTTTACAGTGTACTTGTGAGCTTTTTTGACCGTGCAACTGCAATGTCAGGAGGGAGCCTGAATGGAGCAGAATTGCTAAATCGTTTCATGAATCGACCCATGAACATGGATGGATGGACCACCTTCTTGGGAAAGCGTGCCCTCAATTTGGGTTATTCAGGACTGTATCCCAATAATATAGTCCCTGCTGTTGTGGCCCCTAGGACAGGCGACAATGCAGGCTTTCCTGTGGACCCAAGTGAAGTCCGTCGGCATGCCCTGACAATATTGAGTTGGGGTTAGTCCCATTGCTGTGACACGACTGACATACATACATGTGCTGCATTCTGAGTCAACACATGAGAATTCTTTTATGCTCCCCCCCCCCCCCCGTGCAGTTGAGGCCCCTAACTTGGCTGACGTCGCCTCTACCATCCTTAGCAACACTGCTACAAACCCAAATCCCATCAACTTTTACCTGGAGGCGGGTGACTATGTCTTCATTGTCATTGGATCCATCCTGACCTTCAGTGTACTGGTGTTGACGGTCGTTGGCTTTGCTATCCATCCATACTTCCTTGGCTAGAACTTGAGTAAGTGGCTGGCTGGTAGGTGGATGCAGAGATGGTTTGGGTTGTTCACATACTGTGTATCTGCCATCCCATACTAAATGAATTTCATCTGTGCACACCTGCTTGAATTGCCTTAGACAGTGGTCGCAGTGTGTCAATTATGACATTGATATTAACGTTAGGTTGCATAGCTTGCACGTCGATGTGACGAGTCAATCACACCTTAGCAAAAGGATGGATTTCATGCTTTTGCAAATCTGTCTTATCAGCCTCATATGTTGACCTCAGCGAGTGGAGGAATTAACATCGGAGTCTCAGATAGCTACTCTTACACTGGAGCCTGTGTAGGAGCTGTGTGTCACGGTGTATGTTGCTTCATTAGACCTGATTGTCTCAAACATTCACCTCTGCTTTGGCATCCCACTTCACTTTTGTCGTCCTCATTCCTGTGGCCATGGCTGGATGTTTCGGTTGGCCATTCGCTAGCCGAAGAGATACATATGTTCCCTGAACTTTATCAAGCATGGCTTCTGCCATGGGCGTGAATGTGAACATGTCAACATTCATGTCATGTTTGACCGTAACATCAGTGTCATTTTTTGACATAGTGTGACCGCTGCCTCAGCAGCATCATGTGCGTGTTGTGTATGCATGCATATGTACACACAGTTACACACAGTTATTCTGTGTGTACATATTATCCTGTCTTTCTTATGCCCTTCACAGATGAATGCAGGTGTATGGTGAATTCATTGTTTCTACAAATAGTATTGCCTCAACAATAATGTACACCCTATACCGTGCCTAGACTCTGTATTGTTGTAATAGGATCTGTAAAGTATGCACGTACATGTGTTTATCGCACACACACACGCACACACATACACATACGTGTACCACACATACGCATTCAGTGACAACCCATAGAGTACTGTGTGCCTGTAGTTTTGCCATTGGGTGAAGTGATGTAATGTGTAGTTCACCTACAACAAGTGCTATACGTAGTAGATGTCCATACAGTTGCAGAGTTTAAGTGCACATGCTTGCAGTGCAGTACGGTGTGCTGGACTACATGGCCTCTAGTGCAGCAGCTTCGATAATTGTCACTTAGTACGTATTAAAATTAATGTGTAATGTACATGTTATATTGTAATTTGGTTTGTGAGGTTTGAATTCCGGCTAGTACCACTACCCTCATGCACATGGATACATGTCCATTTGAGTTTGTGGATCATTAGAGACAATAGTATAATATTATACAAAAACTAATGCATACATAGCAGTACAAAAGCACTACAAAGCTATGCAATTATGTAGTTAATTGAATCCGTACTTCATGCATGCAATTAATCTGCAGCAATCACTTGTGTGCAGGAGATGTTTGTAGAAACACACCAAACTCAGCCTGCAGAGTGATAATGTGGATGGCAGTACACACACACGCACATCAGTGCACCCAACGCAACATGTACAGGTTAACGTTACCAGCAGGCTATGCATGCATAGAGACTATAACTGTAAGCACATACATATACCAAGGTAGAGGGGTGGACGCAAACTTGTGTTGCAACCAAGACAAAGTGCTGCATGATCGAGGGTGATTGCAACCGCTGTACAGACAGGGGTTTGCAAAATGGTTGTCGTGAACGTCATTCGACTCGCAACTCGCTTTTGAACTTCGACCTTATACTTTATACTGTAGGCGCGTGATAAGGAGTGGGTTCAAAGTTCAGAGGTGAGTCGCATGCGTGAGTCGAATGGCGTTTGCACGACAACCATTCTGCAAAACCTGTACATACTGTGGTGTGGGGGGTCAGATTAGTTTGGTAGTCGTAGAATTTGGCAAAAATGTAGGGAATGCTAGCTCCATGCAGTGTCCATGCAGATTGCTAAGCTCTAATTATCCTTGGCACATCAAAGGAGGGAGTTACTGTAACGCACAGCAAGACTACGTATTGAATGGCAAAAGCACATTTTCGCCACATAACACCTTTTCTGCTGAAATGAGTACATGATGCTCAGTTGTGCAAGCCATGAGTTACGTACTTGCTGGTAATATGTATGTACAAGTGTCCCACTCGTCTAATGCTACAGTGTGAGGAACACATATGAAAGGAAATGCTGAAGAAATTGTCAATGAAATATTCCTAACAGTCCCTTGTTGTCTAACCTGCACACACCAATGGCAGAAGGGGGATACAAAAAGGCCTTGCAAAATAAAATTTCAAACACCTACAGGTAAGGTGCATTCATGAAATACATGTCCTGCGTAAATTTGTACGGCACTTTAAGGCTACAAATAAATTTAGCAGCAACTAAATTTAGCATTTTGAATAATCCTGGATCCAGAGGGTAGGAATCTTAGCGATTTTCAAGTAATTTGTGCAAAAAATAATTTTCTGCCTGTACAAAAAATGTTTTGTGGGTACAACTTTTATTGATCTTTGTACTATGTATGTACTTGCTAAATTCACTAAAATTGGTACATGTTAAAATTAGTAGCCTACGTTATGTAGTATGTTAATCCCCACACCAGCAGCCACGTGAGACTACAGCCTGTTCACTCCATCTGTTACAGTGGGTTAAACGCTCACCTGTTTCTTCCCCTTGGAAGCAAGGAGAGTCTGGAGGAGGTCCTCCCCGCATCGCTCCCCACTGCTTTGGTCAATGCAGATTATGTTGCACCTTGTACATGCACCCACAACCTGAGGACAGCCAGTGGGACAGCACATGATGTTTGGTTACATCTAGTAACAGACCATGTAGCCGTATGGCAGCCAATAAGCGGATTATTTATGTATGCACATACATACACTCATACGCAGATTGAAAAGCACTTACATTTGTATGCATACACACAAACACAGCACGCACGCATGCACACACACACACACACACACACACACACACACACATGCACGCATGTATACAATGATTGCACCTCAAAGTGTAAGTCGCCAATGGAGACCTCGGTCCACATGTCCTCCAAAAAAGGTGGGGCATCACCACCGACAACAAGGTTAGCTCGGAATCGCTGCACCAAGTCATCAACACTCAGAACAGCCTTCATGTTTTGAGAAAGAATAGGCAGACACTGAATTGCTATGGAATTATGCTTGTAGTATTCAACAGATTGAGCAATTAACCTCACCAAACAGACAGACACTTATGTCCACTTGACAGATAAGTATGAGTTATGTATCACTAGTACCAAAAACAGCGTAAAGTACCCTTCGGGGAGTGCATTCTATAACAACAGCATCTGTCCTTTAACATTTTTGGCAGTTGGCACTATCAATGTTCAATGGACAGTAAGTGTTGTGTGGCAAGACTAGTGAGGCTAAATGTACACACTGAGTGTGTATGCACATGTGCAACAGGGTGAAGGTGACATAGAGAGCTACAACAGTTGCAGTGAGTAAACAACATGGCCACAATCAATAGGATGGTTGCAGTACAGGCAGAGGCTTATTCACACCTCATTGAAGGGACTGCTGTGGCTGTGAATGTGAATTAGTCCTCTTCCTGAAGTATAAGCACTGTACGTAGCTGCAAGGGGACTTACTGTGTAGGGGTCTGCTGGGTTGTCCTTCCCTTGCGAAGTGTAGCTGGAAGCAAGCAAGTCCCTGAGATGTTGGGCACTGCTCCGTGTTACCATTAGGAACTGAGCCCTGCTGGAGAAGGATAGAGCACCTCCACCTGTGGGTCACAAGGTGGGGGGCAAGAGGGAGGGGAGGGGAGGGGAGGAGAGGGGAGATGAAAAGGGAGGAAGGTAGAAAGAGGAGAGGAAGGAGAAGAAGAACAGGGATAGGAGAGAAAGTTTAATGGGAAAGGAGGAATATAAATGGTCAACAGCCTGTTCATCACTACGTAGATGTGCACTTGGAGTATGCCACCTATCAAAGCAACACAGTCCCTTCTTCACAACACTCCCCTTCCCCCTCCCCTGGCCACTTGCAGGGCTAACAACTGACCAAAAGTGCAGACGGCAACAAAGGTGTACCTCCACACAGCTCCCTCTCACTGCAGCTGCACACAAACTGTACACACTCTACATGCATGAGGGGCCAATAGACAGGCACAGCAGTGTGAGATGACAAACCTAGCTTAGCCTCTCTCTTGCTGTTTGGGTGCTGCTTGATCAGTTTGCATTTCCTCCCCAGCACCTTAGAAAGCCACTGGGACACCTCCAGCCCCCAGTCCAGACCACACACCCTACAATAACATTACATAGGGCCATGTGGTCAGAACGCAACAACCGTCCATTCAACACTTGCATTAGGGCAGTTGGCCATGAATATGCACTAGGATCTATTGAATACATACGTATGTTAAAAGGTAAGACTCCTGCAAAGTCGTATGACTAACAAAGTGTGCAGTAAGACACACACTGCCCAGTTATAAGCATCACACACTCTACACATCTGTTCATTATGTACCTCTCTCCACACACTCTGACATGGCACTGCTGGCCATTGGTGGACTCTCCACTTGATGTACCAGTCTCACCGTCTGCAGCGTCCAGTGGGACTGTAACAGATTGATGGCCTGTTGAGGAGGGAGGAAGGAGGGGTCACTGTTAGCTATATGATGATGTGAACAGAGGTGAGTGTGTGTGTGTGTGGCGCATGTGGATGGATGTGCTGTACACAGTAAATGAAACTGATAGGCAAGGAGGAGGAAGATGTGGGAAACATTCAGGAATTAGCTACACACAGAAGGACCAGGGGATGCAGTTAGCCTTGCTCAGTCATGAAACAGAATCTGATAAGCATGCACTTTACTGTATGTTGTGCAACATAGTTAAATGCTGAACTACTTGCACTTTCATAGGCTGATAGCATAAGCACAAATCGTACTCAATGTCATATAGTGGGGACACGTGTGTTTCACAGCAATATACAACAGATGCTATAAAAACTGCCACGGATCACTGAAGCAGTTCCTACTGTGCCAGGGTCCAGTACAGTTCAAGGTGCCTGCCAGTGCCAGTACACTCTCATAAGACACAGAGTGGACTGTAGCTACGTAAAGAGGAATCTGTCTACAGGCCTGCTTCACAATGTGGTACCTTACATATGTATCTTGATGATAGTGGAAGCTTGGGAGGATAATCACACAATGTCCACAACCACCTTACACACGGGGAGTACTAAATGCAAACGATGTGTATCACCAAATGGTGAAGAGCAGCTCCATACAACCTCTCTGTTTCATCTCCAACTAAAGACCAAGCCTAACGACAAGACCATAAAGCACCAACCCAACCACACACATTGATAGATCAATGCCAGATTGATGCAGCAAGTTATTTAGCCCAAACACTTGTGCACAATACATAAACACAACAATCAATGTAGTTGTCACGGATACAATGGATTGAATTATAATGGTTTGCTGACCATGCATGACAGCACACACATAATTATGACCACATGGGTAAATTGGGTTATGGCAGACATGCTGGTATCGGACTGGGGAATGCTTCATACATCTTCTCACCTCAACACCCACTACACTCCTAGAAGGAACCTGTTTCATTAGTGTTCATCAGTGTTCAGTCTTCCCCATACCCCCCCCCCCCTCCCCCTGTCTTTATCATTTGTCATGCAGTGCACTCCCCTGAGTACCCTCTTATGAGCCCCAGTGCTCCAGCCACACCTCCCTCTACCCCGAACAAGCCCCTCCTTCATGGCCCCACTCCTCACCTTTAGCTGACAAGGTGAGAGTCCCACTCTCCAGGTCAATAACAGGGGAGATGGTGCACAACCGTGGCTCCTGCTTCTGGCTCAATGCCACTCCATTCTCTGCCAAGATAAGCCACTCCCGGTCATACAGAAGGCCCTTCTCTGATAAGGGCCACTGTGACACCTACGTGTAATATTATATGTAATACACATGCACATAAACACATATTGTACAATACTCAGTATATCAATCACATACACACAGTACACACTATTAGCTGATTACTGTACAAGCAGACATGCATTTCATGCACGTAGACACAATTTTCACTTTGGGGCTAAACTGTACTGCATACATCAATGTATGGGTAGGTCTGTACATGAAGAAAAGTGTAGTGCAGTGCAGTAGGTGGGTGTGAGTGACGAATTCAGAGTGCCGCCAGGTTGGGTTGAAGGTCTATATGTACACATGTATAGTATAATGGTACAGTGTGCCCCAACAGGAGTCCCACGTGGTCAGCCCCTTCCCAACTTCTGCTGTTGTGCAATGTTCAATAGCGGAAGTGGAGGCTAGCCATGCGAGTGTATCCCAATAGCTGTTGCTCCTGTGAACAGCAGGCTCCTAGAGTGATTCCCTTTGCACCCCCACACAATACTTCCATGTCTGTGCACCACCATCACGACATGGGGTCACTGTACAATGTGTAACACACACAGCTGCGACTGAGTGATGGTCGCTCCCTAGTGGTGTGAATGGAATGTCTAAGGGTGGGGGCCAAACTGCACCTTACACTGACAAAACCACAACTAACATGACTTTGATGATAGTTGTATGTAGCTACATGAGGTGATGCCATTCCTCCCATAACAGATGTACCCAGCACTATAATAATACTGTAGGATCATTCCATTCCTCTGTATGCACAGTGTCACCATACTGTATAAAACCAGCACTAGCACGTTACAGACATGACGGCACAAGGGTACATTGAATCACATCCATTCTAGCACACCACACCCTCTCTGCTATCCAACACCTCTCACTGCCAACCCACATTCTCCATCAGTTGATTAATGTGCAAACTCTGCGATTGTACAAGAATACTGTAAAAGCTCATGGAGGAAGTAAGGCTGGAAGCGAGCCTACCTAGCCCCTTCCCAGGAACCCATCACGGAAGATTGAGGCGAAAAGGTCTAGCATACTGACTTCACTGCTCCATGCTATAGTCATCCGCCACATGTGCATACACACAGGTGCTAGAATACACACATATACACATACACATACTGTACATATGTATATAATTTTTATATGTACATATGTACCTTGCAAGGTCCACAGCTCTTGATGGGGTATAGGGCTATCTGTTCCAAAACCAAATGCAAATTGGAATGGGACTCTGCAAGCAGACCAGCCATATACAGGCATGCACAGTAGTGACAGACTAAACCTGCCCATGCCCACTTCCTGGAAAGCTCACCTTGTGACTTTAGAGCTATCTGCTCTCCCACACACAGTCTGCCCACTAAATGAGATTCATTGGTTTTAACACATTTCTCCCAGGAGGTCTGAGGATATTCATGAGCATCTGAGAGCCACATGCGGAAAGGTCAAAGTTCAAAGTATAAACAGCAGCATCGCTAATTACTAAAGAAGCCATGTCCTCTGCACTTAGCAAACCCTCATCTTGAGCGTGGGTATAAGAGAAATCCTCTTGTGTGGGATGAGGGCCTGGGCTAGCACAGATAGACTAGCATACCTTAGCCTGGCTGGCTGGATGCATCTTTTACATACGTAAATGCCCGAGGACTGCCATTGAGAAAGGTACGTACGTGTAGCTTGCTAAGCTGGTGAATGAACAACCACCCAACAGGGGCAACAACTGCACTTAGTGGGGTCAACAACTACCTGGTAGGGTCAACATTCACTTAGTGGGGTCAACTACTTACATACTTGACAGGGCCAGCAACAACTTAGAGGGGTTAACGCAATATAGCAACAATGACTCAACAATGTGAAGAGAGGGATATATTCCGTATATATGTGTGTACTATTACCATCTGGCAACAAAATGCAAATTATACCCTTTAGGTAGTAGGTCTGCACACAGCACCATTCCAACCATTCCCTGAGCACACAGAATCCCTTTAATGTCACAACAACACACACTGGACACAGGATAGGGTAACCTGACATGGCACTACACACAGGAGCAGGTGGGTGTTATCATACAAGAAAGAACTCTGCAATTTCAACTTGTATACTGTGTAAGAGTCCCCATTACATTCACAAGCCCTTATCACCTTACACATTGCAGTCGGGTGCAGGAAATGTACACATGTCTGTCTCTCATTTATGGCATCTATCTCCAAACTGCTTAATGTAGACACTCGTGCCCAGAGCCTCTGCTCACCTGCTGCAGGGGCAGTCCCCTTGCCATCTGTGGTCTCCATGGAGTGGGGGGTGAGGTTGTTTGAGGGTTGGGGTGCCACCACCATAAAACACTCTTTGATGAATTGAATGAATCTTTCAGCATCACCCTTCGTGGAAGTGTAGCCAAATGATATGCGGACCGACCCAGTGGGCCGGCCATTTACAATGTCCATAGAGTCGCCGCAGACATGACCAGCCTGTGTGGTGCACAGAGGATGGGGGCAGTATACTGTACATATACATGTCCCACCATACTCACCCCGTGCACAGTCACACACACATACGGCAATCTTACATGAACACACAATACACTATAGTCCCACTTGCAATGTGATTGGTCGACCCTTTATTATTAAGGGGTCACTTACTCAGCAGGTAGTTCATAGTTACTGTACTTAACGAAGTACACACGTACAGTTTGCTAGGCGCTTGCTCTTCTTTCTTTCAGTGCCAGAGATGGCCTAGCTAGCTAGACAAACACACCCCCCATACACAGCTATACGTATGTAAAATACACACTACACACATGCATAATCAATCCTGCACAGATGCACTCACACACACACACACACACACACACACACACACACACACACACACACACACACACACACACATACACACACACACACACACACACACACACACACACACACACACACAGTGACACAAACACACATGTACACACACACACACACACGCACGCACACACACACACACACACACACACACACACACACACACACACACACACACACACACACACACACCTCAAGGTTTCTCTTGATCTGCTCCGTGTCAAGGCCCAGGTGAAGCTGGCAAGCCCCAGTGTTACAGAAACACCCTGTTCTGAGGTGGATGCCTCGATTGGCTGCCAAGTGGTCAACCTACATAGCAATGAAAAGACAAAAGAAGTACTTTGTTCAGTACATATGCACGTTCAACAGAGCAAGCATTCTACATGACCACTCATCCAGCCACCATCCCTACACTACACTTTGTGGATTCACATAATCAATGCCCATATAACTGCTACTTATGTACCAACAACCCAACCCCACCAGCCCCCCACCCACACACTGCAACCAGAAACCACACAACTCTTCAACTATGTCTTTACCATCACTCAAACTGAAGATGACAATCACAGTCACAAGTTAACACATATATGCTTAACCCTGATCGAACCTGTCAACAGCTTAACTAAGGTATCGTTTCACTAGCAAACGGAATGGTTCTGGACCAGTTTGGACCACCTACTCGAGGTGGTACCATTCCGCATGGAACGGTTCGCTTTAGAACCGTTCCATGCCCGCTACACTACAGTAAGAACCGTTCTGGAACCGTTCCACCGCGTAGTGTAAACGGGCTGTAAGGAGTGTCCGTGATGTGCACCCGTCAAGGGTAAGCATGACACAGAGTACCATCATGCTATGTCACTATGTTTTGGGCATGTGCACATCCCTTGCCTTGTACAGCCACTCCAGTATCATACATGCACACATTCACCCACATGGAAGAACACACATGCACACTACACACACACACAATCACAGACTCCTGCCAACATCTCTGTTCAGCTTACCTGGCTGTATCCCACAAACTCTCCAATTGGGTCCAGAACGTTCAAATTGACAATTCCACCCTGAGTGGTGATGTCATCAAAATGGCCATCATGGTACAACACACACACTGGTCGGCCATTCCAGTGCTTGAGCTGACTCAGCTCCTTATACACCGTCTGAGCCAGCTTGAAGGTGTGTTGCGACACAAGGAGCATTGATTGTGCAATGTGCTTCATTGCATCGAATCCATGGCGGAGTGCAAGGATATCCAGAAAGGGAACAGTCCCGTACTCCAACCTGTACACAGTGGAATGGCAGGCAATACATTTAGGTGGCGACATGTGTGTAAGTAGCTTAAGGTGGACAGCCAATAGTGAAGAGCACCAACACTAACACAAGCAGCTGAGAGCATGTGTCAGTGTAGCATCGCCACTTGTGGTACATGTCAGGCCTGGAGGAAGCACTTTAAAGGTGGTCAGGCCAGGTCTGAGCAAAATTTAACCTAGACGGCCACTTGCACAGGCCAGGAAGTACTTTCGCTATAAAAAGCATGGACAGACCTGAGAATTTGGTCAGGCCATGGCCTGGGCAACCTGGGTGGTGCCGCCGGGCATGCATGTACTGTAAGCATTACTACATGTACATACAGTATACTGTCCATACTACAGTGCAGTACAGTACATACAGTATACAAACTGTACTATAGTGCAGTACAGTACATACAGTATACAAACTGTACTGTAGTGCAATACAGTACAATACAGTATACAACAGTTCATGTACTCTATTACATATGCTATGTCCAGTAGTTCCATTTGTAGTACACGTACACCACCATGAAGTGCAGTTTACAGAAGTACACAGCACTGTCACACAGACATAAGTTACCCATTGACAGAGAAAATGCACAATTTACACCAGTTGGTGTAGGAGCACACGTGTACATGTGTAGGAGTACATGTGCATGCTATGCCAATCAGCAGCGGCAGGTTAGGCCTGTGAAGTCTATAATACGTCAACACAGGCACACCCACCCACCCCCCCACCCCCCACACACACAAACACACACACAACACACACCGATCATGTAATCCCTGCCGTGGAGCATGGAACAGACTGCTGCTGGAGTAAGCATTCACTGTCCCTCCTCCAAAGTACCTCCCACACAGCAGGCCTGCCCTATCTCTACGGACCAGCAGGGCACCCAGCCCAGTGGGGTAGCCGAACATCTTGTAAAAGGACAGCGTCACAAAGTCAGCACGGTACCGACTGAGGTCCAGGTGATTGGTCCCAACATATGCTGCAGCATCCAACACAACCAGCCACTCCCCTTTGGTCAGGGACTGGGCACTGCAGCCTTTGAAGTGAACAGAGCCGCTATGAATATCATTAATCCACTCCAGTGGGTATTTGGTGCCAGAGAAGTTGGACATGGCTGGGTAGGCAAACAGGTTGTACACTGGGGCACCTCCCTCAGTGACAGGGGCACCAGCTGAGGGAGGTCAACAGACACAAGAGAGTGTATGCACCTTAAGTTGTCTTAGTGAGGTACTGGTGATGTATATGTGTACCATGCACTTGGACAGTGCATGCACTGAGAAAGCACACAACATCACAAGGCTAGATCTTATCCCACAAGCAGATGGTACACCATAACACATCTCTCCACACATGCAGTGGAGGGCAGCACTGGTCAGTGCAAGGCACTGAAGGGCAAATTAAGAGCCCCCAACATACAGTATCTGCTTACATACATGGCAAACAATAAGTTAATACTGTAATATGAATGAAGCAAGAGACACATCAATCACACTAACATAAAAGCAGGGACACTCTGCCTTAAAGCAGCAAACATGTGCGCACAAACCACCACACCTCATACTAGTGCCTACAGTACAACATGTGAACAAGTAGGATGCTCACTTTGTCCACTTCCTCCACTGGAGGTCACAGCGCTTGGCTCCACACAGACTACACCTGCTCCACAGCTGAGGGCGACCTCTCTCATACCCACCACTGAAGTGTGGTTGTCCTCCAGGTAGCAGAACACACTGCCTTCCTCGACTGTAAGTGGGAGATGTGTGAGGGGGGAGGAGTGTGTGGTGTGGGCAGTCTGACTTAGCCCAGACCCACTTTGAGCCATTTTACATTCCCACCACAGCTGTCATACAAATGGAGGCTGGAAGTGGTCTGACTCAAGACTAGGGTGTGGGTGGGTGTGCATGTGTGAGCGTGTGAAGCAATGAAGTACAAGGGAATTTACTCTGTAAAAAGCAAGCAAGCAACCAGTTGTGGTAGCAAGAGTTCAAGAGTGTGTAAGTGGTAGAGACTCGTATGTGCACACACTTTGGACCATCCCTGTGCACTTACATGGTGTCACATGATCATCATGTGACTTTACATGCTGAAACAAGGACTGCTCCTTCTGCCTCTGATCAGTAGACTCTTCCGCACTCACAGCAGACACAGGTAACCATGGAAACACATCCGCCAACAGCTTCAGAGCACCAGTGCACCCACTAGTGAACACCACATCATAGTGAGATGTGTCGGTGCCAAAGTGGCTCAGGACAAGGTCTCGCACAAAGTCTATAGCCTCAGCAGTGGCACGGCTGCTGGTGTTCTGGCTGTGAGGGTTTCCATACAAGTTGGAGGCGAGGTCCTCCATGTGGGCCTGCAGCTGGGAGGCTGAGTAGACCGCCGCACCAGCATGGTCCAAGTAAGTGATACCTGTACATGTTAATGAAATGTATGTATAATCAATATACATACGTACTGCTGCAAAATCATCCGAAGGGTGCAGGTGTGAACTGATAAAGTTACAGGTATACCATAAGACCATTCAGATGTCTGTAATGCAAGGCTACGTACGTACATGTGCACGTGCACGACATATCGACTGCCTTGACGGCTCGATCTTTAGCTATAGTCTAGACTGCTTCTAGTAGACATCACCTCTGCTCTGATCCTGTACGTGGGTCAGGTGCATTATCCGGACCAAGGTGAATTTCGCAACCGTGATGTTCTTGGGCACCTTGACAACAACTTAACTTAGTTTGGGTGCCTCTACAACAACTTAGTATTGGGCGCTCGCTACAACAACTTAGTCTTGGGCGCTCGCTACAACAACTTAGTCTTGGGCGCTCGCTACAACAACTAAGTCTTGGGCGCTCGCTACAACAACTTAGCCTTGGGCGCTCGCTACAACAACTTAGCCTTGGGCCATCGCTACAACAACTTAGTCTTGGGCGCTCGCTACAGTTAGGGTTAGGGTTAGGGTAGGGTCATGTTCTTATCATATGACTTCATAGTTGCAAAATTCACCTTGGTCCGGATAATGCACCTGATCCCTGTACGTTCGGCGTACCTTGAAGCTGCTTGAACTGTTCATGCTTGTAGCCCTCTATGGACGTGTCGTACGTTTCCAAGTTGGGCACGGCCATTTTCAAACTGTTATGCAATAGCTATCATGCGACCAACACTCCGCGGACTACACCATAGATAGATGACTACACTATTAAGGTGGTAGCAGGGGCAAATTTTTAATAAACTTCATCAATTTCCGTCATGTAAGTCACTCTAAAATACAGAGACTGATTGATCATGTAGCTCTCCCATTTGAAGTCTGCAGTGTTCTCAATCAAGGTGGACCGTTGTGGTAAGAGCCTCACTGTGTATGGAGGAGGAGGTCTTAATGGATACATCGCCAAATAATTAGTTTTCACATCAAAGGACTTTACCACATTATCTACTTCATCCTCAGAATGAAGCATTTCAAAGGAAACTCGAAATGGACTGAGGTGACTAGAAGTTTCTGATCCATTCCCTTTCACGTATACTGTCTTGCCCTCTCTACTACGCTTAGAATTACGTGTTACAAAGGAAATGCTGAAGGTTAGATCAACACCATGTATACGGACCTTTCCAGTAGACCAGGAACGAAAATTCTTACAATTCTCCATACAAAATACTCTTGGCAACCCCTCTGGTTGAGGTGGCAATCTTGATGCATGCTCCAATTCATGCTGCCGTGCCTTTAGAGACCTCAACCTCAATGTCTCATCAAAGTCACTCTTCAGTTCTTTCAATAATCCTTGGTATTCTCTTTGTTGTGCTTCATTTTGACACTCCAAGGCTGCATATTTATCCTTCAGCAGGTCATGGCTTGATTGTAATTCATCATACTTCTTCTCTTGAAGTACCAAGTGGGTCATCACTAACGACAGATGAGCGGCCTGACTGTGGGCCATATGATCTGCTCTGTCTTTGCGGCAAAACCTTTCACTGCAGCCCACATGAGCAAACTCACACCCCACCATGTGTAAGGGGCAGCTCTTCTTAATGTGATCGGGGAGGTCTTGTCTCAGTATCTTCTCATCTGAGCACTTGTTGGGGCAATCAAGAGGAACATGGCCACAAACATCAAAGTGTTTACCCATGATCTCTTCAAATGTATCAACTGCTTTGCAATACTTGCAAGGGACATTTCTCTTCAGACAGTCGGCCTTAAGGTGACTCTCTAGATCTTTCCTCAGCACTTCCACTCCACAGTCATTACTACACTGGACCTTCTGAAGGGGGCAAGTATCCAAGTGTTCTGTCAGGCCCTGGCGAACAACACCCTCTGCTCCGCAATTGTTGGGGCACGTAATAGGGTGCATTGGACACTCCGGCAAATGCTTATTGATAATGTCTGTATATGTTGACATTGTCTGGCAGTACTGACACTCGAAAGGCCTCAGCTGGCACTCAGTGGTGACATGGTCATTAAGAGACAACCTCATAACAGCTGTCTCACACTTGTGAGGACACTGGACAATGGCAAACTGGCAGCCTGTGTCCTTGGTCAGGTGTTCATTTTGGTCTCTCAGCTCTCCCCTCCACTGACAACCCTTGGAGTGGTTGTGGCAGAGCACATGCAGCCCCTTCAACATCCGCTCCACCATGCGACTGGGATGCCAATGCCACCCCTCCGTTGTTGTACACCCTGGACAGTGGTCCTTCCCCAGAGCCTTCCACTGCTCAATGCACTTCAAACAGAACATACCCCCACAACAGGACATCTCTTGAGCCTCAACCAGCAGCTGGTGACAAGAGCGGCAGTACAGCCATTCGGATGGCTGAGAAAGAAAGACATGCACTTCTGCATTGTACAATTCAGTGACATGAAGTTCCACCATGCCGTCTGGAAAATGGGCCCTCTTCCCTCGTAACATTCCCTCTGACCACCCTGGCTTTGAAGTCAGGGGTCTGACATCAGTGATGATGTCACCAGGAGTCAAGCGCATCTTTTGTTTACCTTCTCCCACAAAGCTGTACTTGACCAAAGCCTCTACAGAAAGTACATTACAGCACTAGTCACTAGTGAGAGCACATTGCTAGTGAGAGCAACAATACATGCATACTATGGCTATAGCTAGATACGTAGCTAGCTACCATAGAGATACACTTGTACAGGCACGCTTGAGTGCCCATCGAAAACGTATCAATTTGCTATTTTGGTGAATTACCTAGCTAGCTACCTAACTACAATATGTCGTGAGCTTATCTACGTACGTAGCTAAGTAAAACCGGGGCTAAAACGTACTCAAGTCATCAATCACATCCCGTGCTAACCTGTCTTTTGGGAATCCTGACGGTCGGCCATTTTCAGAACACACGTCGTGCCAAGAGTACTACTTGGTCGTGCTCTGTGTGAGCAGGAGGATCTACGGTGTGTGAGGCTGGGTGTCGTGAACAAGACAGGGCGGGGAGGGGGGGGGCTGGGTCACGAGACCTTGTAGACCGGTCTAGTGCATTGCGACATTCGAACAAAATGGCCACCAGACGCTGTGAAGCATTTGCGAGTGTTCTGCATGTCGCAAGCACCCAGAAGGGGATTCTTTCTTGTGTCGGCCACGCACGCACTGTCTTTCGTACTTCACTGGTAGCAAGCGCGAGTTGACGTCCGTAATTATCGTCTTGGCGACGTGGTCTCCAACTTGCTTGCTAACTTCCAGAGGGGCTTAGCTACCAGCAAAGACGGAGAAGACGAGGATGGAAGTGGAGATGACAAGAAAGGAAATTTGGAAGGAGGGGAGGGTGCAGGCGAAGTAGACACGCACGAGGAGGAAGAGGAAGAGCTGGATCTGGTCCCTCAACTCTTCTCCCGGCGCAGCGCCTCCCCCGCTGAGGTGACTGTCCCCGTGGACTTCCCCGAGGTCCCCATACTGGCACCGCCTCGGCAGCCATTGTTTCCAAAATTAGTAAGGACATTAGAAGTGAGAATGCTTGGTTGCAAATTAAGTGACTACATGATAAAGCATCACCTGGTAGCTAGGCACACTGTGTGGTGGTACAGTGGTTTCACAATTTCTAGTCCCGATTGACATTTGCATATTGCACTCTATCACGTGAGTATAAAGTATTGGAATGATAGGTTTGCATGTAGATCGAAGCACATGTGAGCCTATCATTCTAATACTTTACTCACGTGATTGAGTGCAATGTGTAAATGTCAATTGGGACTAGAAAGTGTGAAACCACTGTGCTGTGTAAGTGTATTGGTAAACAGTGTTACTGGTCTCCACTTCACCGTGTACTTAATTCCGCTTTATTACATGCAATTCCATGTAGAGAATTAATGTGCTTTTTCAGTGGAATATTTGCTAAAGAGGTATATGTCTGCTTGCTGTCCCAGTCCAAAGGAGATGCCACCTAATGGAGCTATTGTAGTGAAACTGGCCATGGAACTGTTACTCTCTGTCTGGATGTTAAATATAAAATTCAACGCATGCCCACATGTGGTAGCTTGTGAAAGTCTAGCACACTCCAAGACTGATGGCCTCATGCTACCCTGCATGTGGTGCTGGCTGGTACTAGAAAGGGTCGGTTCTCCAATACCAACTTCACAACAGGGTTGAAAACCTTGCCGACGTTTCGACCAGATGCTCTGGTCTTCTTCAGGGCGCTGGTACTGTGTAGGTACAGTCACTCACTACACTTGTGTAGTACATACTTCATAGGTATACAACAAAAATCTGCATGTACAATCAGTCATGTAAACTGTGTGTCCTTTCATGGCAGCCTACAGCCTACATGGTATGGTCAGGAGAGCATGCTGACAGTAGACTGACCCACAAGTGATGTTCAAATTGACAATTCTACCCTGAGTGGTGATGTCATCAAAATGGCCGTCATGGTACAACACACACACTGGTCGGCCATTCCAGTGCTTGAGCTGACTCAGCTCCTTATACGCTGTCAGAGCCAGCAAGAAGGTGTGTTGTGACACAAGAAGCATTAATTGTGCAATGCGCTTCATTACCATGACGGAATGCAAGGATATCCAGAAAGGGAACAGTCCTGTATTTCAACCTGCACACAGTGGAATGGCAGGGAGGTAAACAGACCGGTAAAACAAACACAAGAGAGTGACTGTATGCATTTTATAATAGCATTACAGTCTTAAGGTAGTAGGTACAGCTAAGTGACAATCAAACCTGTACAATTTTTGGTACAGAGGTAGAGTTATGGGTCTGATTCATTTTCCCAAAGCTTTGGATCAGTCGGTATTAGCTTGCGGGAGTTATAGAAGAAAGTAAAGAGTGGAAATCATGTCACACTCCAAGTGTTAATTACTCGATTAATTAATGGTCCGAAAGGTAGTTGCTGACGAAGACAAAGGAAATTCAGTGAAGAAGATGCAGTTCTCTTGTCTTCAGCCATGGATTCTTCCAGAGTTGCCAGCATACGTAGCCCCTTCCTTGGCATGGGATAATACTCCAACCTGGACTTGTCCATCGACGAAATAGATGGAGCGCCAGTGTCACTACCGATCGCCGTCAGCTCTGAGTTAGCAACTAACTCCTGGACGGCTGCTAGGCTGTTACAGTACTGTCCCATGGAAGAGCGATACCTCGAACAAACTTTAAACGTGGTTACAATACGATCTTCTTCAGTAGTCAGTCGGCCCGATACATATATAGGATGAACATAGGGTATGCGAAGCAACAGGTGTCAAACGAGGTGTGAAATCGCAGCTATACTTTGGTTCCTAATCACTGGTGAAGGAAAGTTTCCAAACTTCACCCTGTTGTAGGCGATTGCTTCAGTTGTTAAAAGGTGCACGATTGTGTGCTCACTTTGTCCACTTCCTCCACTGGAGGTCACAGCACCTGGCTCCACAGCTAGGTGCAACCTCTCTCATACCCACCACAGAAGTGTGGTTGTCCTCCAGGTAGCAGAACACACTGCCTTCCTTAACTGTGTGTGGGAGATGTGTGAGGGGGGAGGAGTGTGTGGGTGTGGGCAGTCTGACATAGCCCAGACCCACTTTGAGCCATTTTACATTCCCACCACAGCTGTCATACAAATGGAGGCTGGATGTGGTCTGACTCAAGACTAGGGTGTGGGTGGGTGTGCATGAAGCGTGTGAAACAATGAAATAATTATAAGGGAGTTCATCAAGTAAAAAGCAGGTAAGCTGTTGTGCTAACAAGAGCTACAGTTCAAGAGTGTTCAAGTGGTAGAGACTTGTATGTGCACACACTTTGGACCATCCCTGTGCACTTACATGGTGTCACATGATCATCATGTGACATTACATGCTGAAACAAGCACTGCTCCTTCCGCCTCTGATTGGTAGACTCTCCCGCACTCAAAGCAGTCACAGGTAACCATGGAAACACATCTGCCATCAGCTTCAGAGCACCAGTGCACCCACTAGTGAACACCACATCATAGTGAGATGTGTCGGTGCCAAAGTGGCTCAGGACAAGGTCTCGCACAAACTCTATAGCCTCAGCAGTGGCACGGCTGCTGGTGTTCTGGCTGTGAGAGTTTCCATACAAGTTGGAGGCGAGGTCCAGTAAACAGCACCTCTGATCCTGTAAAAGCATTGAAGCTACTTGAACTGTTCATGCTTATGATTCATGCTTTAATATACCCTCAATGGAGGGCACGGCCATTTTCAAATGTTATGCAATAGCTATATCATGTGACCAACACTCAACACGAGTACGCTATAAAAAATTAGTAATTATTATGTACTGTCATAATTGTTATAATAGCTAGCTATTTGGTAACAGTCACTCTAAAATACAGAGACTGATTGATCATGTAGCTCTCCCATTTGAAGTCAGCAGTGTTCTCAATCAAGATGGATCGCTGTGGTGAGAAGCTCACTGTGTACCGATAAGCTCTTGCACGGTCAAATTTCACATCAAAGGGCTTTACCACATTGTTTACTTCATCCTCAGAATGAAGCATTTCAAAGGACACTTGAAATGGACTCAGGCGATTAGAAGTTCTTGATCCATTTCCCTCAACATACACCATCATCTCGTCTCTACTACGCTTAGAATAACGTGTTACAAAGGAAATTTTGAAGGTCAGATCAACACCATGTATACAGACTTCTCCAGTAGACCAGTTATGAAAATTCTTACAATTCTCCATACAAAATACTCTTGGTAACCCCTCTGGTTGAGGAGGCAATCTTGATGCATGCTCCAATTCATGCTGACGTGCCCTTAGAGACCTCAGCCTCAACGTCTCATCAAAGTCACTCTTCAGTTCTTCTAACAATTCTTGGTATTCCCTTTGATGTTCTTTATTTTGACGCTCCAAAGCTGCATACTTTTTCTTCAACTGTCCATGGCTTGACTGCAATTCATCATACTTCTTCTCATGATGTTCAAATAATTCTTTTTGGCGTACTTCATTTTGACACTCCAAGGCTGCATATTTTTCCTTCAGCAGGTCATGGCTTGACTGTAATTCATTGCACTTTTTCTCTTGAAGTACCAAGTGGGTCATCACTAATGACAGATGAGCGGCCTGACTGTGGGTCATGTGATCTGCTCTGTCTTTGCGGCAAAACATTTCACTGCAGCCCAAATGAACAAACTCACACCCCACCATGTGTAAGGGACAGCTCTTCTCAATGTGATCGGAGAGGTCTTGTCTCAGTATCTTCTCATCTGAGCACTTGTTGGGGCAATCAAGAGGAACATGGCCACAAACATCAAGATGTTTACCCATGATCTCTTCAAATGTATCGACTGCTTCACAAAACTGACAAGGGATCTTTCTCTTCTGACAGTCTTCTTTAAGGTGACTCTCTAGATTTTTCCTCAGCACTTCCACTCCACAGTCATTACTACACTGGACACTCTGAAGGGGGCAGGTATCCAAGTGTTCTGTCAGGCCCTGGCGAACCACACCTTCTGCTCCACAATCGTTGGGGCATGTAATAGGGTGCATTGGACACTCCGGCAAATGCTTATTGATAATGTCTGTATATGTTGACATTGTCTGGCAGTACTGACACTTGAAAGGCCTCAGTTGGCACTCAGTGGTGACATGGTCATTAAGAGACAACCTCATAACAGCTGTCCCACACTTGTGAGGACACTGGACAATGGCAAACTGGCAACCTGTGTCCTTGGTCAGGTGTTCTTTCTGGTCTCTCAGCTCTCCCCTCCACTGACAACCCTTGGAGTGGTTGCGGCAGAGCACATGCAGCCCCTTCAGCATCCGCTCCACTGCACGATTGGGACGCCAACACCATCTCTTGCATCGCCGTCCCTCAGTTGTCGTACACCCTGGACAGTGGTCCTTCCCCAGAGCCTTCCACTGCTCAATGCACTTCAAACAGAACATGCCCTCACAACAGGACATCTCTTGAGCCTCAACCAGCAGCTGGTGACAAGAGCGACAGTATAGCAATTCGGATGGCTGAGAAAGAAAGACGTGCACTTCTGCATTGTACAACTCGAAGACATGGAGCTCCACCATGCTGTCTGGAAAATGTGCTCTTTCCCCTCGTAATGTTCCCTCTGACCACCCTGGCTTTGAAGTCAGGGGTCTGACATCGGTGATGATGTCACCAGGAGTCAACTGCATCTCTTGTTCACCTTCACCCACAAAGCTGTACTTGACCAAAGCCTCTACAGAAAGTACATTACAGCACTAGTCACTAGTGAGAGCACATAGCTAGAGAGAGCAACAATACATGCCTACTGTGGCTAGCTAGCTATATGTATCCATAGATATCATGATATCTATAGGGAGATAATACATTGCATAGGCACGGTTGAATGCCCACTGAAATATTATTTGCTATCATTTTACCATTTTGGTAAGGTAAGCTGAAAAATAGTTAATAGCTAAGCCAGCCGGGCCTATTCTATATATACGCCTACCTGTCTTTTGGAGAACCTGAAGGGCGTCCATTTCCAGGCACACACACCGTACTCGTTGTGTGGGTGTGGGGGAGGGGGGGATGGTCTACGATGTGAGGTGTCCGCCCCCAATGGCTTTTGGGGGGGGTTGTGTCACGAGATCCCTACTGCATTGCGCGCGACATTCAAACAAAATGGCCACCAGATTCGTTGTGAAGCTATATTTAGAGTGCTTGGTGTGTCGCACGCACCCAAAAGGGGATCCTTTCTGGTGTCTGCCGCCAAACGCACGCACTGTCCGTCGTACGTCTCTGGCAGTAAGCGCGAGCTGACATCTGTATAGCTGTATTGTCGTCTTGGTGACGTGGGAATTTGCTTGCTAACTTTTATGATCAGAGGGGCTTAGCTACCAGCCAAGACAGAGAGGATGACGATGGAGGTGGGGGTGAAATGAAAAGAAATGTGGAAGGAGGGGAGGGTGCAGACTCGGCGAGGTAGACGCGCGCGAAGAGGAAGAGGAAGAGGTTCTGGTCCCTCAACTCTTCTCCAGCGCACGCCTCCCCCGCTGAGGTGACTGTCCCCGAGGACTTCCCCGAGGTCCCCATACTGGCACTGTCTCGGCAGCCACTGTTCCCAAAATTTGTCAGGATACATGATGAAGTGAGGACGTTGGCATGGGTTGCAAATGATCACATGTCAAAGCGCCACCTGCTAAATACAGTGTGGGTGGTGCCATGGAAGTGTGTTGGTTATGTACATGCAGTGTATTACATATTTAGTGGAAATTGGAGAAGTTCGTGTCTGCTTGCTGTCCCAGTCGTCCCAAGGAGATACCACCTAGTGGAGCTACTATAGTAAAATTGGTCATGGTATTGTCTCTGTCTGGATGTTAATGTTTGTCTGACAATTGAGACAGTTCACCAAACACATGCACACATGTGGTAGCTCATAAACACACTCCTGGACTGATGCCCACATGCTCCCCTGTGTGTGGTACTGGCTGGTACTAGCTACACTCACTCACTGCTACTTTTGTTCCTGTACTGTGTGCCCTGCTGCATGGCATGGTCAACCTAGTCAGCTATAGCATGTTGTGACAATCTCTTTTGTAGATATGGTTAGGCAAGAGAATGCACGGAGTGTAGATTAGTCCGTGTGTCACAAGCACATTTATTTAGTAACATCTGTGTGTTGCAGCATCCAGTGTTATATAATCACCTGCTGTCCACTGCGTGTCGTTATTGGTAAGGTAGGAGGGCTAGAAGGAGTCTCTTCCACATCAGGTGGGCCTATTCCGACAGTACTCTCTCTGTTCTGTTTACCTTGCTGGTTCTCCACTGGGATGGGGTAGGGACATTTTCATCGTAACAAAGGAGGACTCCAATAAATTAGTATTCCATGGTCAGCACCAGCACCCTCTTCACACAGCAAGGGGCGTACATGATTTACATGCACCACCTAAGCTAAAGCCATACTCAAGTCCTTGAGCTTTAGTGGATCAACCGGAATAAATGGACAACGCCTGTAGGGGCTTATTGCCTAATATAAAAGCCAGCCCTAACCCTAACCCTAACCCTAACCCTAAAGTGCACTAAAAGCCCAGGGTGAATGTATGTCAGTTTATTCCAGTTGACCTTGGCCATTTTCAGAACACGACCAAGAGTACTACTTGGTCGTGTTCAGTGTGAGCAGGAGAGTCTACGGTATGAGAGGGCCTTGTGAGCAAGATGTGGTGGGGGGGCTGGGTCACATCCACTGCATGCATTGCGACATTCGAACAACATGGCCAATGCGAGTGTTCTGTGTGTCGCAATCACCCAGGAGCTTGAGGGGATACTTCCTGGTGCATGCCGCCAAATGCACGCACTGTCCGTCGTACTTTGCTGGCAGTAAGCGCGAGCTGACATCTATATTGTCATCTTGGTGATGTGGGAACTTGCTTGCTAACTTACAGAGGGGCTTAGCTACCAGCAAAGACGGACTTACTCTGGTCCCTCATCTCCATCCCCGGGGCAGCACCTCCCCTGCCGAAGTGACTGTCCCCGAGGTCCCCATACTGGCACTGTCTTGGCAGCCATTGTTCCCAATGTTTGTGAGGATACTTGAAGTGTTTGGTTGCAAATTAAATGCTTGCATGACAAAGCATCACCGGATAGCTAGGCACACTGTGTGGTGGTACCTTGGATGTGTATTGGTAAACAGTGTTACTGGTCTCCACCTCACCGTGTGCTTAATTCCGCTGTATTACATGCAATGTAGAGAATTAATGTGCTTATTTAGTTGAATATTAGCTAGAGAAGTACGTGTCTGCTTGCTGTCCCAGTCCAAGAGAGATGCCACTTACTGGAGCTATTGTAGTGAAATTGGCCACGAAACTGTTACTCTCTGCCTGGATGTTTGTCTATAAAATTCAATGCACACCCACATATGGTAGCTCACTAAAATCTAGCACACTACTGGACTGACGCCCTCATGCTACCCTGCATGTGGTGCTGGCTGGTACTGTGTAGGTACAGTCACTCACTACACTTGCATAGCTCATACTTCATAACTATCCAACAAAAATTTGCACGTACATGTAAACTGTGTCCTTTCATGGCAACCTACAGCCTGCATGGTATGGTCAGGAGAGCACGCTGACAGTAGACTGACCCACAAGTGATGTTCAAATTGACAATTCCACCCTGAGTGGTGATGTCATCAAATTGGCCGACATGGTAAAACTCACACACTGGTCAGTCATTCCAGTGCTTGAGCTGACTCAGCTACTTATACACCGTCAGAGCCAGCCAGAAGGTGCGTTGCGACACAAGAAGCATTGATTGTGCAATGCGCTTCATTGCATTGAATCCATGGTGGAGTGCAAGGATATCCAGAAAGGGAACAGTCCCGTATTCGAACCTGCACACAGTGGAATGGCAGACAATACATTTAGCTGGCGACATGTGTGTAAGTAGCCTTAAGGTGGACAGCCAATAGTGAAGAGTACCAACACTAACACAAGCAGCTGAGCGCATGTGTCAGTGTAGCATCGCCACTTGTGGTACATGTCAGGCCTGGAGGAAGCACTTTAAAGGTGGTGCAACTTGTGGTACATGTACTGTATGCATTACTACATTTACATGATGCATACTATAGTGCAGTACAGTACATACATGTATACAACAGTTTATCCACTTGTAGTACACGTACATCACTGCAAGGACAAATTAAGAGCCCCCAACATACAGTATCTGCTTACATACATGGCAAACCATAACATATGAATGAAGCAAGAGACACATCAATCAATAACATTAAAGCAGCTAGGGACACTATTTGCCTTGAAGCAGCAGACATGTGCATGCGCACAAACCACCACACGTCACACTAGTGCCTACTGTACTGTATGTGAACAAGTAGGATGCTCACTTTGTCCACTTCCTCCACTGGAGGTCACAGCACCTGGCTCTACACAGACCACACCTTCTCCATGGCTGAGTGCAACCTCTCTCATACCCACCACTGAAGTGTGGTTGTCCTCTAGGTAGCAGAACACACTGCCTTCCTCAACTGCATGTGGGAGATGTGTGAGGGGGGAGGAGTGTGTGGTGTGGGTAGTCTGACTTAGCCCAAACCCACTTCGAGCCATTTTACATTCCCACCACTGCCGTCATACAAATGGTGGCTGGAAGTGGTCTGACTCAAGACTAGGGTGTGGGTGTGCATGCAGGTGTACATGCGTGAGCGTGTGAAGCAATGAAGTACAAGGGAGTTTACCATATGTAAAAAGCAAGTAAGCAACATGTTGTGGAAGCAAGAGCTACAGTTCAAGAGTGTGTAAGTGGTAGATGCTCGTATGTGCACACATGCACTTTGGACCACCCCCTGTGCACTTACATGGTGTCACATGATCATCATGTGACTTCACATGCTGAAACAAGGACTGCTCCTTCTGCCTCTGATTGGTAGACTCTCTCGCACTCACAGCAGTCACAGGTAACCATGGAAACACATCCACCAACAGCTTCAGAGCACCAGTGCACCCACTAGTGAACACCACATCATAGTGAGATGTGTCGGTGCCAAAGTGGCTCAGGACAAGGTCTCGCACAAAGTCTATAGCCTCAGCAGTGGCACGGCTGCTGGTGTTCTGGCTGTGAGAGTTTCCATACAAGTTGGAGGCGAGGTCCTCCATGTGGGCCTGTAGCTGGGACGCTGAGTAGACCGCCGCACCAGCATGGTCCATGTTGCCTGTACAGGTGATGGAATGCAGGTATAATCATTATACATATGTAATGCTACACAATCATCCGAAGGGCGAAGGTGTGAACTGATAAAGTTACAGGTGTACAATTAGACCATTCAGATGTCTGTAATGCAAGGCTACGTACGTACATGTGCACATGCATGACATATTGACTGCCTTGACGGCTCGATCTTTAGCTATAGCCTAGACTGCTTCTAGTAAACAGCACCTCTGATCGATCCTGTGTTGAAGCGTTGAAGCTGCTTGAACCGGTATATATATACTTATACAGAGCCCTCCATGGAGGGCACGGCCATTTTCAAATGTTATATATGCAATAACTATATCACGTGACCAACACACGACACAAGTACGCTATATAATTATAAAAATAACTATTATGTACTGACATTATAGTTATAGCTAGCTATTTGGTAACAGTCACTCTAAAATACAGAGACTGATTGATCATGTAGCTCTCCCATTTGAAGTCTGCAGTGTTCTCAATCAAGATGGACCGCTGTGGTGAGCAGGTCACTGTGTATGGATGACCTGAATAATATCCTCTACTGGTATGTTCCACGTTGAAGGCCTTTACCACATTGTTGACTTCATCCTCAGAATGAAGCATTTCAAATGAAACTCGAAATGGACTACAATGACTAGAAGTATCTGATCCATTCCCTTCCACGTATACTGTCTTCCCCTCTCTACTACGCATACGTGTGTCAAAGGAAATGTTGAATGTTAGATCAACACCATGTATACGGACCTTTCCAGTAGACCAGGAACGAACATTCTTACAATTATCCATACAAAATACTCTTGGTAACCCTTCTGGTTGAGGTGGCAATCTTGATGCATGCTCCAATTCATGCTGCCGTGCCCTTAGAGACCTCAGCTTCAATGTCTCAAAGTCACTCTTCAGTTCTTTCAATAATCTTTGATATTCCATTCGATGTGCTTCATTTTGATGCTCCAAAGCTGCATATTTTTTCTTTAACCGTTCATAGCTTGACCGTAATTCATCATACATCTTCTTCTGATGCTCCAATAATCCTTTGCATTCTTTTTGATGTGCTTCATGTTGACACTCCAAGGCTGCATAGTTTTCCTTCAACAGTTCATGGCTTGACTGTAAGTCTTTGTACTTCTTCTCTTGAAGTACCAACTGAGTCATCACTGAAGACAGATGAGCAGCCTGGCTGTGGGCCATGTGATCTGCTCTATCTTTGCGGCAAAACGTTTCACTGCAGCCCACATGAGCAAACTCACACCCCACCATGTGCAAGGGACAGCTCTTCTCAATGTGATCAGGGAGGTCTTGTCTCAGTATCTTCGCATCTGAGCACTTGTTGGGGCAATCAAGAGGAACATGGCCACAAACATCAAGATGTTTACCCATGATCTCTTCGAACGTATCGACTGCTTTGCAATACTCACAAGGGATCTTTCTCTTTACACAGTCTTCTTCAAGGTGACCTTCTAGGTGTTTCCTCAGCACTTCCACTCCGCAGTCATTACTACACTTGACACTCTGAAGGGGGCAGGTATTCAAGTGTTCTGTCAGGCCCTGGCGAACCACACCTTCTGCTCCACAATCGTTGGGGCACGTAATAGGGTGCATTGGACACTCCGGCAAATGCTTATTGATAATGTCCGTATACGTTGACATTGTCTGGCAGTACTGACACTCGAAAGGCCTCAGCTGGCACTCTGTGGTGACATGATCATTGAGTGACATCCTCATTACAGCTGTCTCACATTTGTGAGGACACTGGACAATGGCAAACTGGCAGCCTGTGTCCTTGGTAAGGTGCTCATTCTGGTCTCTCAGCTCTCCCTTCCACTGACAACCCTTGGAGTGGTTGCAACACAGAATATGCAGCCCCTTTAGCATCCGCTCCACCGTGCGATTAGGATGCCATCGCCACCCCTCTGTTGTCGTACATCCTGGACAGTGGTCCTTCCCTAAAGCTTTCCACTGCTCAATGCACTTCAAACAGAACACACCCTCACAACAGGACATCTCTTGAGCCTCAACCAGCAGCTGGTGACAAGAGCGACAGTACAGCCATTCGGATGGCTGAGAAAGAAAGACACGCACTTCTTTATTGTACAACTCAGAGACATGGAGCTCCACCATGCTGTCTGGAAAATGTGCTCTCTCCCCTCGTAATGTTCCCTCTGACCACCCTGGCTTTGAAGTAAGGGGTCTGACATCGGTGATGATGTCACCAGGTGTCAACTGCATCTCTTGTTCACCTTCCCCAACAAAGCTGCACTTGACTAAAGCCTCTACAGAAAGTACATTACAGCACTAGTCACTAGTGAGAGCAACAATACATGCTACTATGACTAACTAGCTAGTTATATGTATCAGTATATACGTAGTACAGCTATCAGGGAAGCAATAGTATAAGTACATTGTACAGGCCTACTTGAGTGCCCCAATGGATTAACACATTTGCTCTCTATTTGCCACTTTGTATAGCTAGCCAACTATATGTTATAATATGACCAACTTGGGCTAATAAAGCTATACTCAAGTCCTCAAGCTTTAGCTGTGAATAGCTAAACTGCATGGGCCAATTTATAAATTAAGGTAGGGATTTCCGAACAAGATAGGGTTTCCAAACATGACGCCACTTTCCGCCTGCACTTGAAAATAGGTGTCGAAACCGGGGGGCAGGGGGGTCATGCCCCCTGTCCCCAGTTTTTACACCAGTGGGGCCAGGTGTACCTCTAGCCCCCCCCCCCCAGCTTACTTACACCTCATAGCTAGTCCTTGCGTCTTAAGGATTTGTGAGCTAGAGAGTTCAATAAAATTTAATGGTGACAATGTTCCACAGTGCCAGCTGTACTTGTTTTCATTCGATTTGAAAACGTATGGCCAAATCACAATGAACTGTTGCTACCCAAGTCCTTTGCTACCCGTTATATACGCGTAGAATCCTTAGTCCATCGTAAAGTTAAAGGTGGTCAATGATTTAAGCAAGATTAGGAGCTAATGGCACATCTTCCACTAGAGAAGCAACACAATCAATTTATCCTGTGCTGTGGCAAAATGGCACCATCTGCTGTTAGTTCTAGGATCAAAACCTACTTACACACAACCATGACCCAGTCCCGACTCCACAATGTCATGGTGTTGCATATACGCAGAGTCTCACTGACACGGTAGATTATACAGCAGTACTAAAGAATTTGTATCTGCAAATGATAACAGGCATAAGCATTTTTTTTTGACTATTTCACTGATTTTCTTTCTTTTGTCACACTTGCACTTGCACTTGCATTGTAATGGCATGTTTGAAGAGAATTTTATATAATATAATGAGCAAGCGCGGCCTTCGGCCGTGCTCACTCTGCATCGCGTCGCCCACTGGACAACGCAGGCCATCCATCACCATTTGGGTGATTGCAGCTGGGTGACACTGCCTGGGTATAGTGCTGATCTTGTTTGCATTGTCATGCACTTGCATGCACATAGCTACAGCTACACCATGTCAATAGTATTGCTTGGTCATGTCTTTCCTTAGCCAATACGCCAGTGCCAAAGCGAAGCAAGCCTTCTGCCCAGTAGCTTACTTCTTGATAGAGAGAGGGCTTTCAGCAGCCCAGAACGCTGAGCTAAAGTACCCAAACAGCAAAACAAAAATACCCGCGTGCCGATAGCCAGAGCAGCTCCCTCGCACCAGATAATAACAGTAAGTTTCCGCGCAAGTGTGCTTCGTGCTTTGGAGACCCAACCTGATGCGTGAAGAGTGTCTAAGAGACGGCTGGCTGCCAGGCACATGTGCACTGCCAGAGCAGCCATGTTTGTGGTTATGTCATTGCGTCGTCCAATCAAATGCCCGTTTTAAATGTAGTTTAACACAGTTGAACGTAGTTAATGGCCAGGGTTCGAAATGCCCGCGCTTATCATTACCCACACGGGTATGATAGGTATTGCGCATGTGCAAGGATAACCCCGCCTATATGCGTGACTGCGCATGCGTAGAGGTCACCTCGTGCTACATAGCTGACCAGAGCACAAGCGTTGCTGCTGTCGACAAGACTGTCGTTTTTTTCTTTTACTTTTCATTTTTATTTTATCTCTGCTTTCTTAGGAAGGCGTGAATGGGTTGTGGGCTGTATCCCCCAGGTTTGACGGTGACCACAGCTGCGGAGGTCAAAGGTCAGGACAAAGGTCAGGGGTCAGGTACTTACACGCTGTAAGGGCCCCCCCCGTGGCTAGCGGCCAAGTCTGACCATCGAAGCTGGGGTACAACCTGCCCCCTAATACCATGGAGAAGCTCCGTATATGTGTGGTTCGATCTACTAGAATAGATGTTGCCTATAGCTGCAGGCTTGATATGTATCGATGAGAATCATGGCCGCCAGCAGAAGGCCCATGAGTCTTCTTAGGTATGAATGGAGAACACTAGGACATTAAATGCCACGCACAAGCAAACGAACGAACGAACGCACAGACTGGAAAAGATTAAATATATTAAGGATAAGGATATAAGAATATTTTGCACCAAGCCTATAACAGGGTTCATCTCATTTTGAGTTATTATGTAGATTTATTGTTTAATTGGATATTTGCAATGTGAATGGCCTGACCAACTAAGACAACCTTCACCCGGCCCGATCCCCCTACCCTACCTTACGTATAGGTAACGTACCTGTCTTTTGGGAATCCTGAAGGCCGGCCATTTTCAGAACACACGTCGTGCCAAGAGTACTACTTGGTCCTGTTCAGTGTGAGCAGGAGGGTCTACGGTGTGACAAGCTGTGTGACTCGAAGGTCTCGGAAGGCAGCTCAACCAGTCGGGGGGGCGGGCGGAGGGGGCTGGGTCACGAGATCCTACTGCGTGCATTGCGACATTCGAACAAAATGGCCACCAGACTCGCTGTGAAGCAACTGCGAGTGCTCCGTGTGTCGCAAGCACCCAGAAGGGGGTACTTTCTGGTGTGTACCGCCAAACGCACGCACTGTCCGTCGTACTTCACTGGCAGTAAGCGCGAGTTGACCTCTGTATTATCATCTTGGCGACGTGGGAACTGGCTTGCTAACTTACAGCGGGGCTTAGCTACCAGCAAAGACGGAGAGGATGATGATGCAGGTGGAGATGAAAAGAAAGAAAATGTGGAAGGAGGGGAGGATACAGGCGACGTAGACACGCACGAGGAGGAAGAGGAAGAGCTGGATCTGGTCCCTCAACTCTTCTCCCGGCGCAGCGCCTCCCCCGCTGAGGTGACTGTCCCCGAGGACTTTCCCGAGGTCCCCATACTGACACTGTCTCGGCAGCCACTGTTCCCAAAGTTTGTCAGGATACTGGAAGTGAGGACGTTGGGTTGCAAATGATCACATATGTTAAAGCACCACCTGCTAAGCACAGTGTGTGGTGGTACCATGGAAGTGTGTTGGTAAACAGTGTAACCCGCTAGTCTCTTACCACACCTGCTTATTACGTACATGCAATTTTATGTAGAGAATTAATGTGCCTTCTATTACATAATTGGTGGAAAATTAGAGAAGTACATGTCTGCTTACTTTCCCAGTCGTCCGAAGGAGATACCACCTAGTGGAGCTACTGTAGTGAAATTGGTCATGGTATTGTCTCTAGAGGTCTAGATGTTAATGTTTGTCTGACAGTTAAGGCTATTCACCAAACACATGCACACATGTGGTAACTCAATGTAGTCAGACACACTCCTGGATTGATGCCCACATGCTCCCCTGTGTGTGGTACTGGCTGGTACTAGCTACACTCACTCACTGCTACTTATGTTCCTGTACTGTGTGTCCTACTGCATGGCATGGTCAACCTAGTCAGCTATAGCATGTTGTGACAATCTCTTTTAAGAGGCAAGAGAATGCACAGAGTGTAGATTACTTCATGTGTATGTACCAAGCGAGTATATGTACTGACATATGTATGGTGGCTGCATTGTACATACGTAGGAGTGCCTATTTGTTGAGGGTCTGGTTTCACAATGGGATGTGCATTGCAGCATCCAGTGTTATATAATTGTGTGCTAAGAACTACCAGGGACCATTTCATTCACTTTGCTAATGTGAACAGGTGAGTGACGAGAACTTGGTGGAGCTCATTCGCAGAAAGTGCCATCTTGCTCAGCCATACGCCGGAGCCTTTATGAAGAAGGATGACAGGTACATAGCCCATATCAGATCCCATGTGTGTGCTCACAACACTCTGTTTCTCTGTGTTCTTTGCTTATATGTCTTTCATGTGGTAAGTTCATGTGTGAGTTGTCATGGGATGAGGTAGCAGTAGTCCACCATTTGTGGGGTATATCATTCTGTGCATGGATCTTTGACAATGAAACTAACACTCTGTGAATGGTTCAAACCTAACGTCAAACAGAAGGCATGGATCAATGATCTGCAAAAGCTATTAAAAAATGTATCTTTATACATAATATATTGTGTAAATTACACCTGTGCAGTTATATTTTTTAAATGTGTTTCCAGCCAGTGCCTTCTAACAAAGTGTGCAGTTGCTACCTGACCTGTGTTAGGAACACTGTCACCTGCAATGCAGCTGTGTTAGCCTGTGCTACTGTAAACTGTTTGGGGTCTTGTTTGTGTTCTTCACTCTCACTCAGTAACGAGGCCCAAGTGGTGTCTAGTGAGGACGAGTTGTATGATGTGGGAGCATTTGTCCAGATCACAGAGGTCCATGACATGGGAGACAAGATACGAATGCTCATTCACGGACACAGAAGGTGGGAACATACACTTGCTCACCCACTCCCCCCCCCCCCCCCACCCAAGTTTTTCAGTGTACAATAATACATGTCCTAGTATGCATCTTCAGAAAATGCCCACCAACTGAGTGTTCACTATCATTCACTGTCACAATATTGCTTACAACTGCTGTTTTGTCCAGCTAGTGCATTGATCCTCCTACACATGTAAACACACAGTGATGGCATATTGTTATTACTTAATGCATTGTTATGGTAACATGTTTCCATGTATGAGAGTACCTTGCAAACAGTGTTTCCTAGTCCTCCTCTGGTTGAGTAGACCAAACTGTGATGGCCGGACTAGTCCACTCCTTGAATGTCCTGTGGATATGTAGAGTGGTTTATATGCACATGCTTACAGTGTAGCTGTGTGTTGTGTAGGATCAAGCTTCTTGAAGCAACCGACCACATTGTTGAGGATAAGGCAGAGAGTGAGCGACCGTCAAAGAAGAAGAAGAAGTTGAAGGGTAGGAAGAAGAAGACTGTACCAGAGCCACCACCTGCTGTGTCAGAGGATGGAGGAGTAGAACAGGAGGCTGCAGGTGGGGAAGAAGATCCTAATGGCTCGAACAGAGAACTTGATCCATGATCCCTTTGAGCAGAGAGAGGAGTCAAGGTGGGCACATACAGTACATGTACTTACACCAGTGTAGGGTGGCAGCACCTGCTGCTTCAAACAACTGTACTATTAGGTCAGGTGTACAAGAACTTTGACCTGAAACCCTTTGACACAGGTACACTGTAGTCCTGAGATTTACTACCTGTCGATTCACAAATGAGTGTTCAGGGATCTATAACATATGTGTGTATGTAGGCTAGCCATATGGACACTGGTGACCAGTGGGAGGTGTGCCTGCCAAAAGCAGTCGTGTTGCTCGTGTTGCAAGGTTTACAGAACCTGTGATTGTAAAGCTCTCTATGTCACTGTCCTTCAGTGTATGTATACTTAGATATACTACTTAGGCGGCCCAGTGGTATCAAGTGAACTACTTGCTGTAGGTGTACTGTATGTTGTGTACACTAGAGATATGAGCATGGATAAATGTACGTATACATACTTACCATCCTATTGATGTAGTAGCTGTGAGTGCACAGTGTATATGGTATGGCAGCAATGCACATGCCATGCAGTCAGTGTATAGGGGACCACATGTGTATACGTATGTGTATTGTGTATTCCACATATCCCCTATTGTACAGACTCTCTCAGCTGAAGTGATAAAGACCATCCGCGACATTGTCTCCCTCAACCCAGTGTACAAGTAAGCAGTTCTCACACAATCACTGATTCAGGACACTTTTCTGGGTAGTGCTGTCACCATGTGAACGAGCATGGGTTGGTTGAGTGTTACATACCTGTAGGTATCACAGTAATGACTGTGACAACTAGACACAGAGATGGGCTGCTTCAAGCCTCGGTAATGAAGTCCACCTGCATATTGTCAATAGCTGCCACTGAACACATGAGTCCTTTAGACACTGTTCTCATCATGTGCTCATGAGTCATATTCTGACCAAGTTGTGACTGCATTGTAGTGTTTAGTGTACGTATTGCAGTGCTGTATGCTGCTCTAGTAAGTGGTGTATCTGGTGTGGTTGTACTGGTGTGTGATGTACATAATCCTGACTTTACACTTTAGGGAGGTACTGGCCCAGCTGTTGGACATACGTATTACGTATTCACACACACACACACACACACACACACACACACACACACACACACACACACACACACACACACACACACACACACACACACACACACACAACACACACCGATCATGTAATCCCGCTGCTGGAGTAAGCATTCACTGTCCCTCCTCCAAAGTACCTCCCACACAGCAGCCCTGCCCTATCTCTACGCACCAGCAGGGCACCCAGCCCAGTGGGGTAGCCAAACATCTTGTAAAAGGACAGCGTCACAAAGTCAGCACGGTACCGACTGAGGTCCAGGTGGTTGGTCCCAACATACGCTGCAGCATCCAACACAACCAGCCACTCCCCTTTGGTCAGGGACTGGGCACTGCAGCCTTTGAAGTGAACAGAGCCGCTATGAATATTGTTAATCCACTCCAGTGGGTATTTGGTGCCAGAGACGTTGGACATGGCTGGGTAGGCAAACAGGTTGTACACTGGGGCACCTCCCTCAGTGACAGGGGCACCAGCTGAGGGAGGTGAACAGACACAAGAGAGTGTATGCACCTTAAGTTGTCTTAGTGAGGTACTGGTGATGTATATGTGTACCATGCACTTGGACAGTGCATGCACTGAGAAAGCACACAACATCACAAGGTTATATCTTATCCCACAAGCAGATGGTACACCATCACACATCTCTTCACACATGCAGTGGAGGGCAGCACTGGTCAGTGCAAGGCACTGAAGGGCAAATTAAGAACCCCTGACATGCTGTACTTATGTACATGGCAAACCATAACATTGCAATATGAATTAAGCAAGAGACACATCAATCACTAACATTAAAGGGAGGTATGTAAACAGACAGGGTGAAACAAACACAAGAGAGTGTATGCATCTTAAGTTGTCTTAGTGAGGTACTGGTGCTGTATATGTGTACCATGCACTTGGACAGTGCATGCACTGAGAAGCACACATCACCATGCAGGCTATATCTTATCCCACAAGCAGATGATACACCTCTCTTCACACATGCAGTGGAGGGCAGCACTGGTCAGTGCAAGGCACTGAAGGGCTAATTAGGAACCCCCAACATACAGTACTTACATACATAGCAAACTATAACATTGTATATAATATGAATGAAGCAAGAGAATCATGCAATCAACAACATTAAAGCAAGGACAGTCTTTGCCTTGAAGCAGCAAACATCTGAGCACAAATCACACCTCATACTAGTGCCTACTGTACTGTACGTGAACAAGTAGGATGCTCACTTTGTCTACTTCCTCCACTGGAGGTCACAGCACCTGGCTCCTCACAGACTATACATCTGCTCCACAGCTGAGTGCAACCTCTCTCATACCCACCACTGAAGTGTGGTTGTCCTCCAGGTAGTAGAACACACTGCCTTCCTCAACTGTGTGGGGGAGGAATGTGCGTGCATGTGTGGGCAGTCTGATGCAGCCCAGGCCCACTTTGAGACATACCACTGTCATACAAATGGAGGCTGGAAGTGGTCTAGCTCAAGACTATATAGGGTGTAGGTGGGTGTGCAGTCTTACATGTGTGAGTGCATGAAACAATGAAGTACAAGGGAGTTCACCAAGTAAAAAGCAAGTAAGCAACCTGTTGTGGTAACAAGAGCTACAGTTCAAGAGTGTGTAAGTGGTAGAGGCTTGTATGTGCACACACTTTGGACCACCCCCTGTGCCACTTACATGGTGTCACATGATCATCATGTGACTTCACATGCTGAAACAAGCACTGCTCCTGCTTCTGATTGGTAGACTCTCCCGCACTCACAGCAGCAGGTAACCATGGAAACACATCCACCAACAGCTTCAGAGCACCAGTGCACCCACTAGTGAACACCACATCATAGTGAGATGTGTCGGTGCCAAAGTGACTCAGGACAAGGTCTCGCACAAAGTCTATAGCCTCAGCAGTGGCACAGCTGCTGGTGTTCTGGCTGTGAGGGTTTCCATACAAGTTGGAGGTGAGGTCCTCCATGTGAGACTGTAGCTGGGAGGCTGAGTAGACTGCTGTACCAGCATGGTCCAGGTAAGTGATACCTATACAGGTATAGATTCATGGGTTGAAGAGTGGAGTATGTATATACACGAATAATTGTGGAGTACGATCACTGCTATAAATGCAAACTGCATGGTGAAGTTATAAATGTACCATTAGTTGGTGTCATTCAGATGAAATCTGGTTTATATATATATATGTGCACATATGCACAAGTATATCATCTACCAACATTGCGTGGAAAGATTGCATGGGAACTAAAATTTTTTATAATATATATTGAATGTGAAACCAGCTGGACTCACTATATACAGTCCCTAATCCAAACTGATCAAAAGTAGAAAAATATTCAACATCTCGAACTGTTCCAGTGGGTCTTATGTATCTTCAAGTTGCTTGAATTCTTCTTGCTTGCAGTTCTATGCATGCGTTGTGTATGAGACAGGGCCATGCATGTTACATATTAAATAGATGTACTACGTGACACTGATCGCGAAAATGGCCATGCAAAATCTTCCAAGAAATCATGCACTGGAGGGTACAGATGCGATTAGTATAATATTAGCTATAGCTAGCTATAGCTAAATAGGAAAGAAATGTAAGACATTTACACCACAAAGTTGCTTGTGAGTTGATGAAATTATAAGACTATAGTGAAAAATCATCAACACTAGTACTCAAGTTCATATTTTTAATGTAGCATGCATGAACATCTACCCCACTAGCTAGCTATTAAAAATATAGGTAGCTAGCTAGCTACTAGCTACCATGCACCATTGATGACTTAGCTAGAGAAAAAACAATATACTATTCTACTGTTAGCTAGCTAGTTATTTGGTAGCAGTCACTCTAAAATACAGAGACTGATCGATCATGTAGCGCTCCCATTTGAAGTGTGCAGTGTTAGCAATGAGTGTGGACTCCTTTGGTGAGAAGCTAACTGTCACTGCATGTGTGTCATTTGATGACAATTCTGTAAGTTTTACTGTAACATCAAAGAACACTGCCACATTGTTGCTTTCGTCTTCAGGGTGAATCAGTTCAAAGGAAACACGAAATGCAACTGGGCCAGTATACCTCCTGTTGCGCATGAAACTTCCTTCCCCAGATACAATCACCTTTCTATTAGACAGGAGAGCTGACGTTTGAAGGTGAATGCTAAAAATTAGTACAGTATTTTGTACGTTGATTTTACCAGTAGACCACTGACGAATATCATTACACTTCTTCACACAAAAGACTCTGGGTAATCCTCCTGGTGGAGGAGGCAAGCTTGCTGCATGCTCCAGTTCACGATGTCGTGGCCTTAGAAACTTTAGCCTCAGGGCTTCAAAGTCACTCCTCAGTTCTCTTAGTAATCCTTGGTATTCTTTTTGATGTGCTTGATATTTTTCCTTCAACAGTTCATGGCTTGACTGTAATTCATCGTACTTCTTCTCTTGAAGTACCAAGTGGGTCATCACTGAAGAGAGATGAGCAGCCTGGCTGTGGGCCATGTGATCTGCTCTGTCTCTGCGGCAAAACCGTTCACTGCATCCCACATGAGCAAACTCACACCCCACCATGTGCAAGGGGCAGCTCTTCTCAATGTGATCAGGGAGGTCTTGTCTCAGTATCTTCTCATCTGAGCACTTGTTGGGGCAATCAAGAGGAACGTGGCCACAAACATCGAAGTGTTTCCCCATGATCTCTTCAAATGTATCAATTGCCTTGCAATACTCACAAGGGATCTCTCTCTTCAGACAGTCGTCCTTAAGGTGACTCTTTAGGTTTCTCCTCAGCGCTTGCACTCCACAGCCATTACTACACTGAACCACCTGAAGCGGGCAGATAGTAAAGTGTGCCATTAGGCTTTGACGTACCACACCCCTATCTCCACAATGATTGGGGCACATGACAGGGTGCATTGGACACTTTGGCAAATGCTTATTGACAATATCTGTATATGTTGACATTGTCTGGCAGTACTGACACTTGAAAGGCCTTAGCTGGCACTCAGTGTTGACATGGTCATTGAGTGACATCCGCATAACAGCTTTCCCACATTTCTGAGGACAAAGTACAACGGTGAACTGGCAACCTATGTCCTTGTTCAGGTGCTCTTTCTGGTCTCTCAGCTCTCCCCTCCACTGACAACCCTTGGAGCGGTTTCGGCAGAGCACATGCAGCCCCTTCAACACCCGCTCCACCGCACGATTTGGATGCCAATGCCACCCCTCAGTTGTCGTACATCCTGGACAGTGGCCCCTCCCAAGACCCCTCCACTGCTCAATACACTTCAAACAGAACATGCCCTCACAACAGGACATCTCTTGAGCCTCAACCAGCAGCTGGTGACAAGAGCGACAGTACAGCCATTCGCTTGGCTGAGAAAGAAAGACATGCATCTCATTATCGTACAATTCGGTGACATGAAGTTCCACCAGGCCGTCTGGAAAATGGGCTCTCTCCCCTCGTAACATTCCCTCTGACCACCCAGGCTTTGAAGTCAGGGGTCTGACATTAGTGATGATGTCGCCAGGAGTCAACTGCATCTCTTGTTCGCCTTCTCCCACAAAGCTGTACTTGACCAAAGCCTCTACAGAAAGTACATTACAGCACTAGTCACTAGTGTGAGCACATAGCTATAGAGAGAGCAACAATACATGCATACTATGGCTAGCTAGCTATACGTATCAGTATATAGTAAAGCTATCAGGGAGGCAATAGTAAATACTAGGGGTCGGACGAATAACCGAATAGTCGAATATTTGTTCAGTAGCCTAATATTCGAATGATAATTTTATTTGTTTGAATATTGGTTATGCTTTATGACGTCATAAAAATGGCTGACAATCACGTTAAACCTCATTTTGCTGATAAATCAGTCGATATCTATGGAACAAAACATCTCCTATCTTTTATGAATTACGCAGAAGACTGCATAAGAATGCTTTCTGACAGGTAAAATTCGCCTGTTCTGCTCTTCATCTGACTTTCTCCTCCCATTTCCGGTAATTGCTCCACAGAAGACGACAATATTTAGTGATCACTTCTGGTGGAACGAATATTCGAATATTCGTTCTTTGGAAGCAATGAATAGTCGAACTTAATATAGAGTATTTGTTCGACCCTTACTAAATACATTGTACAGGCCTGCTTGAGTGCCCACTGATTAAAACATTTTCTTTCTATTTTCCATTTTGGTAAAGTAGCTAGCCAGCTATATGTTACTAGCAGGAAAGCCCACCTTTCCTGCTATGGCGCACTGACAAAGGCTATCCGGCGCTGGCATGTCCACGCCAGCACATCGCCGATAGCTTTTTGGAGGCCAACTTGTTAGCATTAGCTGTGTGGGTCCCAGTAGTCATCAATGGCCTATCTGACATCGTGTGCTGTTAAACATCAGTGCATCACACAGACTGACAATGATTGGAGTATTCAAACATGATATGACCATAATATAATGCAAGTCAAGAAAAGGAGAAAACAGATAGACTGTAAATTTTGTCATAAAATGTTCAGGATAATGATACAACATTGTCAGTGTAGCTAACGTGTGCCATGGTCATTGGTTTGTTGTCTTTAACTTTAAGATGCTGTAGTGCACCTACGCGACTGAGTGCGATATCCAGTTGGCCATGAGAAAACAGGGGTTTGTGTAAGTAAATACCAATGGTGTGTCTGGTCCTGGCTTTAGCTAGCTCCATGATGAGCAAGCACGTTAAAGTTGCTGAGGCTGGGCAAGAAAAATATTAAGGAGCTAACCGCATGCAGTCTTGATCCTGCTGCAATTGCTGCTGACAGCTGTCTAGAGGATCCTCTGTAAAGACAGGCTCATCCACTGTAATCGCTCCTGGAGATCGGCCATAGTGGTGGAGAGCACAAAGTCATCAGGAAGCATGGGCATTTCGCAGGATATGCCTGTGGGCAGCGTGGTCCCCGTCTCTTGGGCATAGTTGGCTTCGCCGGTTGCTGGCGTCTGTGCGCTGAGCTTCTCCTATAAAGACCACTGTGTTCGGTTGCGCTGCCACCTCACGCTACTTGGCAACCTTTGGCAAAGATGGCGTCGTTATCCAGAAAACATGGCTGCCGCAATGGTATTTCCCTAATTCTCTCTGCAGAGGCATCATGGGTGGCTGTTTTCGCGTCACGGCCGCATTGAATGGAGGTAGGCCAAAGTGCTGTATAAGAAAGCTCGTCATTTTCGCGTCGCAAAACGCTAAACTCTCCTAAGAATACGGAACATGGATACTCGGGCTCAGCTCCATTATATATAGAATAATATGACCAGCTTGAGCTAAAGCCATACTCAAGTCCTCAAGCTTTAGCTATAAATAGCTAAGCTGGGCCAATTTATAAGTTAAGGTAAAGTAGGGGGTTTCTGAACAAGATGGGGTTTCCAAACATGGCACCACTTTCTGCCTGTGCTTGAAATAACAGCTTCTCACCACGTCAGTCAGCACATTGACTCCTTGGCTAACTGCGTACAAAAAATGAAGCTGTTTTACTGCATACAGGCGAAAGCGTAGCTGTATTCAGAACCCCCATCTTGTTCAGAATCCCCCTAGTACCCTACCTAATTATATTAGGTAGGGTACGTGGGGGAATTCGGGATATAATTTTATTGTGGCAAATAAAATATTGCATTTTGTGAAAACTACAAAGCGTAACAGAACAAATTTCTCCAAGAATTTGGAGAAGACATGGCTCTTTCATGTTGTACACAAATCATCCCAAACCGGCTATGACAGGGAGAGCATGGTAGTCTGATTCATTTTCTTGGAAATTTCAGCGCAAAATGGCTGACGGGGTATCATGTAAGCTCTAATTTCGTGGGACAAAAATTTCGCGAATCGCTGCTTGGAAGACTAATTCATGATTTTATTTTCATGAATGGTCACCAGGTTATTTATTATTGGTAGTATTTGCAATGTATTTAAATACTAGAACTGTAAAGCACGAAATAATTATTTGTGAGAATATATTTTCGTGAATGCTGACGGCTTCGCGAAAATTAGAGCTTACACCATAGATGTAGGAAAAGGTGGGATTGAAAATGTGAGCAGATTACGTGGCAAGTTCATATGTTATTATACGCATGTCCAAAGGGCGTGGGTTAAGATCATTGATACATCCGTGTCTCGGCCAAAAATGGCTGCCCTTATAACGTGCTGATACAAACACACGCATACAGGGGCCTTAGTGTTAACGCTATTGGCTAATTGTGCACGTGGCTCTTACAGGGAACATGTGATAGAAGCATCGTGTGTTTGTCTTGAGACTGAAGTAAATTCCGGCAAAGCTGGAGGTCTGAAAGCCTTGTGCAAACAGCTGCGAAGGCATTTGTGCACTCTGCTGACGTCTGTAGAGGTATGTCAAAGCAGTTTCATCACTGGGAGCACTGCTGGCATGCACGACAGTGGAACCATACCATCCCTGCGACTCAAGCTCTATGCTTTTGGCGATTTTTTGAGGATGCGGCTATTTCGTGTGTTGTAATTTTGTGTTTCTGTAAGTAGAATAGCGAAAGCAGTACAACAGTTGTTTCCCTACTGGTATCGAAAGGAATGAAGTAGAAATGGAACAGCCCAGTTTTCATGTTGACTGATGTACAAGTTTGTGTACTAGCTATTATTATGAAGTAATTAATATGTAGACGTTTGGTATTGTGGTTCAATGCTGTATTGTGTAGTTGTGAGCATGCCACGAAGACTGGCATTGTCAGCACTCCACTTCCAAAGCGAAAATGTTCTGCAAAGTAACTCTGCATAATACATGTATTATGCTACCATGCGTGTCTTCTCAGTGATACATGCACCATGTAAACATGCATACGTATCTGTTATGCTGCTGAAAGACGGAGGCCTTTTCTTAGTCCAGGAGTTTTCATTGCTTTTCTTTGACTCCTGCTCGTATTCCTCCATCCATGTTGCAATGATGGAGAATCCCCTAACTGTGACCCACAGTGTTACTAGTTCGGTTAGAAGTTCAATTGCTTAATTCTCTGAGTCAATGGATTGTGATATGATTGTCCAGTGGAACTGCACAGCTCCATTTTGCACAGTTCTTTCAATTACACCCTTCTTAAATGTAATGTTCGCTTCTGGGGGGTTTGCTATGTGAATGGAAAGTATTCAACGTAACTCTACCACAATTGACAAGAAAAAGAGGTAAGTTACGTCATTCAGAGGAAATAAACCACCACAGTTGACTTTGTTAATCCACTCTTTGGTGCAGTCAAGGATGTCAATGGCAGACTCACTCTGTACTGCCATTTCACCCAGACACTCAATAAATTAGCCATACTTCCTGTCACTCCTCTTCTCGCACCTCTTGAGCAGGGCATGTGGAACATATCCACATGTGTACTGCAGGGCATTCAGTTCATCCTTGCTTAAGGGAGAGTCCTGCACACCTCTATGCTGAGGGGACGAAGACAGAGTACATTGTCTGGGCAAGAGCTTCTCAAACAATTTTTGGTTCACTGGCTGCTGTAGCAGCTGGACATCTGCCTGGATCTTTATCACTGAAAGGAAACTATCCCAGAGTTCTGGCAGTTTCGATAGCCTTACTTGATGAAAGGCACGTGCGCCATAGAGCTCCTTGCTCTGCTGCAGGGGATTGATAGGTTGCAGAGGTGTAAAGTGTGTCTCTAAGGACGGCCGTCAGCTCACTAGAGAAGTCACTGAAAGGTGCCCTTTCAGCTTCACTTCCTATTACCCTGTCCAGGATGCTTTTTCCGAGCTCTTTCAGCTTATCAATTCTCACTGAGTTCATCTGCAGGTCCTTGTCTTCCAGGACAGCATTGATAGCACACCTCACCAGTTCGCTTGCCGTGACTGCAACCGGAACACTGGACGACACATTTTTCGAACAAGATAGGGGTCCTAAACATGGCGCCACCTTTCGCCTATGTGTTGTAAAGCAGCTTCTGCTTTTGTACGCAGTTAACGCATGTGTGAGAAGCTGTTCCTTTGTGTACATGTGGAAGGCGGCGCCATGTTCAATACCTGCATTTCTTGTTCGGAAGCCCACACCCACCACAGGAGTTATTATTGTGCAATCCGAGACACGGATATATCGCAAGCAAACGAGCGTTTCCAATCCCACCTTTTCCTGTATTTATGCTTACACCGTACGTAATTTGAAATTACATGTATTAGGAACGGCCGAAGTGAAATTGAGTCGCTATAGTGCACTGAAATGGCAAAGATGTGTGCATGCTATTTCTAGACGTTAGAGAGCCACTGGGCACCGCCACACCTTCAAATTCGAGGATTTCCTTCATAGGAATGAAATATAGTGAGATTAGAGCTGCAATGAGGGCTCGTAACTACCATTGCACTAAGGCTAAGAGGACTAGGAAAGCTGAAGACTGGGAGAAGTATAGGCTATTGAGAAATCGAGTTACTATGATGATTAGGAAGTCGAAGTTGCAGCATTTTGAGGACGTTAGTGAAAGAGCCACCAAGAACCCAGGAAAGGCTTGGCGTGAGTTGGGCAAACTGCTTGGTACAGGGATGAGAGGGGAGATAGGAGCCATACAAACGGAGACAGGCACTGTAGTGGACAAACAGTGTGTCGCAGACAAATTCTGCAAGTTCTTCTCTCAAGTCATTGGAGTGCCCAACAATGATAATGATAGCATCCACTCAGCAAATGAGGTGTGCCCTATGTCAAACTGCAAGTTCAGATTCCACAGAATAGAGGAGGAAGATGTACTTAATTTGCTGAAATGGGTGGATACCAACAAGGCAAGTGGGGGTTGACCAGATTGGTACTAGAGTTCTTAGGATGGCTGCAGAGGGAAAAAGTCACAGCCTCGTGATCACCTCCTTGTTTAATACAAGCCTGGACACTGGGCAGGTCCCGGTAGAATGGAAGTCAGCAAACATCATTCCCATTCCCAAATCAGGTACCTCTGAGCGTCTTGACAACTTTCGTCCGATATCATTATTACCAATTGTGGCTAAGGTATTTGAGAGGCTTGTGCATCAACAATTGTTCGACCACCTGCAAAAGTTCAACATCCTGCACCCCACTCAATCGGGCTTCAGACCTCGGCACACCACACAGGATGTCCTGATGGGCTTGGTAGATAGTTGGCACAAAGCTCTGGATGCTGACCAACTTGTAGGAGCAATTATGATGGACTGCATTTGATTGCGTTGACCATTCCATCCTGGTCAGGAAGCTCGGAAGGTATGGTGTGAGTGGGGGAGCGTTGAACTGGTTCCAGGATTACCTTCATGGTAGAAAGCAGAGGGTCAGAGTTGGCAGTGCGTACTTAACATGGAGTGACATCCGGAGAGGTGTACCTCAGGGGTCTATCCTGGGCCCTCTGCTCTTCACCTTGTATGTCAATGACCTGCCAGAGGCAGTTGGTGAGTGTAAGTCAATGCAATATGCTGATGATACTACACTCTCTCTTGTACGTGAGAATGCAACAGATCTGGAGTATGGGCTGAATGAGGGTGCCGCGAATGTAGCCAAATGGGTACAAAGGAACAAGCTGACGCTAAATGTGAAGAAGACTCAACTGCTGCTGCTAGGAAGAAGACGGAGAGAAGCTGAATTGAATCAGGTGGAGGTGCGGTTGGAGAAGCAGGTGCTGCCCAGAAGTAGTTGTGTGAGATGTCTAGGGGTGTGGATTGATGACAAACTTTCTTGGAAGGATCACATCTCCAGAGTGCGTCAGAAATGTTTTGGGGCACTCTCTAAGCTACGAAGATACTGGAAAGTTCTGCCTATCGCCTTAAAAAGGAAGCTCTTTCAGGCTTTTGTACTGCCTCATGTAGACTATTGTGCAGTTGTTTGGCAAGAGTGTACTAAAGAGCTACAGACTAAAGTAGAGAGGATCCTAAACTATAGTATGCGACTGATCCTATCACAACCACACAGGACACCTAGTGGGGAGATGAGGCGTACTCTGCATTGGATGCCCCTAGAAAGACGTAGAGTTATGTTTCGGCTCATCGCTTGAACAATCTGGCCCCGGCCTACCTTACTCAATCTTTTCACAGAAATTGTTCCTTGGGCTATGTCAGGACAAGGGGCTCTGACAACCCCCACATCTTCCCTGTTAAGTCTGAGTGGGGAAGGAGATCTTTCTTTTTTAGAGCATCGCTAGACTGGTCAAATCTTCCTCCAGAGATCAGAAGTATCAAGTCCGTTCCACTTTTCAAGAATGCATTAAAATCCTATTTTATGAATTAACCTTCAATTACAGACCATTTTTGTTAATCACAATTACATTCTATCCTTACCATCATTAGCTAGAAATACAACAGTGCTATTGCTTGTGTGTATTGTATTGTATTGTTTTCAGGACTCCCAGGCAGACCAGCCATATGAGCTGATGGGACTATCCTGTTTCAATAAAAATAACCTAACCTAACCTATAGGAATGAAATATTAGCGATACCATGAGTTGCGCCTGGCACACGTCTTCCAGCGCGCATCATCGACAAACCTGTGACCTCCAGACCCTTGTACTCCATCTTCTAAGCTCATTTTTGTACTTTGTGATGGTTTGAAGGTCATCCCTTGGCCGGAATACCTCCATTTAACGAAGCATGTCGATGGACCCCTGAATTATTCGCCACGCTGCTCGGCAATTTGAGCACTTTTGTCGATCTCTTTCGCACCAAGCCTCTCTCACTGTGTATGCTACTTCAGGGTATCAACTAAGCTCTGAAGTTGGCAAAGGGAAATTTTCAGTGTATAACTTAAGCGAAAAATTACCATAAACTTTCCGTTAACCCTGTAATACCAATGCCTTCTAGCGAAGATTTGCATGCAGAGAATATTTTGCACCAAGCCTATAACAGGGTTCATCTCATTTTGAGTTATTATGTAGATTTATTGTTTAATTGGTTAACCCAACTAAGACAACCTTCCCCCGGCCCGATCCCCCTACCCTACCTTACGTATAGGTAACGTACCTGTCTTTTGGGAATCCTGAAGGCCGGCCATTTTCAGAACACACGTCGTGCCAAGAGTGCTACTTGGTCGTGCTCTGTGTGAGCAGGAGGGTCTACGGTGTGACAAGCTGTGTGACTCGGAAGGTCTCAACCAGACGGGGGCGGGCGGAGGGGGCTGGGTCACGAGATCCCTGCTGCGTGCATTGCGACATTCGAGCAAAATGGCCACCAGACTTGCTGTGAAGCAACTGCGAGTGTTCTGTGTGTCGCAAGCACCCAGAAGGGAGTACTTTCTGGTGTCTACCGCCAAACGCATGCACTGTCCGTCGTACTTCACTGGCAGTAAGCGCGAGCTGACATCTGTATTGTCATCTTGGCGACGCGGGAACTTGCTTGCTAACTTTCAGAGGGGCTTAGCTACCAGCAAAGACGGAGAGGATGATGATGCAGATGGAGATGAAAAGAAAGGAAATGTAGAAGGAGGAGAGGATACAGGCGACGTAGACACGCACGAAGAGGAAGAGGAGGAGCTGGATCTGGTCCCTCAACTCTTCTCCCGGCGCAGCGCCTCCCCCGCTGAGGTGACTGTCCCCGAGGACTTCCCCGAGGTCCCCATACTGGCACTGTCTCGGCAACCACTGTTCCCAAAGTTTGTGAGGATACTTGAAGTGAGGACGTTGGGTTGCAAATGATCACATATGTTAAAGCACCACCTGCTAAGCACAGTGTGTGGTGGCACCATGGAAGTGTGTAGGTAAACAGTGTAACCCACTAGTCTCTTACCACACCTGCTTATTACGTACATGCAATTTTATGTAGAGAATTAATGTGCCTTCTATTACATAATTGGTGGAAAATTAGAGAAGTACATGTCTGCTTACTTTCCCAGTCGTCCGAAGGAGATACCACCTAGTGGAGCTACTGTAGTGAAATTGGTCATGGTATTGTCTCTAGAGGTCTAGATGTTAATGTTTGTCTGACAGTTAAGGCTATTCACCAAACACATGCACACATGTGGTAACTCAATGTAGTCAGACACACTCCTGGACTGATGCCCACATGCTCCCCTGTGTGTGGTACTGGCTGGTACTAGCTACACTCACTCACTGCTACTTATGTTCCTGTACTGTGTGCCCTGCTGTGTGGCATGGTCAACCTAGTTAGCTATAGCATGTTGTGACAATCTCTTTTACAGAGGCAAGAGAATGCACTGAGTGTAGATTACTCCATGTGTATGTACCAAGCGAGTATATGTACTGACGTATGTATGGTGGCTGCATTGTACATACGTAGGAATGCCTATTTGTTGAGGGTCTGGTTTCATAATGGGATGTGCATTGCAGCATCCAGTGTTATATAATTGTGTGCTAAGAACTACCAGTGACCATTTCATTCACTTTGCTAATGTGAACAGGTGAGTGACGAGAACTTGGTGGAGCTCATTCGCAGAAAGTGCCATCTTGCTCAGCCGTATGCCGGAGCCTTTATGAAGAAGGATGACAGGTACATAGCCCATATCAGATCCCATGTGTGCGCTCACAACACTCTGTTTCTCTGTGTTCTTTGCTTATATATCTTTCATATGGTAAGTTCATGTGTGAGTTGTCATGGGATGAGGTAGCAATTCACTATTTGTGGGGTATATCATCCTGTGCACGGATCTTTGACAATGAAACTAACACTCTGTGAATGGTTCAAACCTAACGTCAAACAGAAGGCACGGATCAATGATCTGCAAAAGCTAGTAAAAAATGTATCTTTATACATAATATATTGTGTAAATTCCACCTGTGCAGTTATACTTTTTAAATGTGTTTCCAGCCAGTGCCTTCTAACAAATTGTGCAGTTGCTACCTGACCTGTGTTAGGGACACTGCCACCTGCAATGCAGCTGTGTTAGTTTGTGCTACTGTAAACTGTTTGGGGTCTTGTGTGTGTTCTTCACTCTCGCTCAGTAACGAGGCCCAAGTGGTGTCTAGTGAGGACGAGTTGTACGATGTGGGAGCATTTGTCCAGATCACAGAGGTCCATGACATGGGAGACAAGATACGAATGATCATTCACGGACACAGAAGGTTGGAACATGCACTTGCTCACCCACTCCTCCCCCCCCCCCCCCCCAAGTTTTTCAGTGTACGATAATACACATCATAGTATGCATCTTCAGTAAATGCCCACCAACTGAGTGTTCACTATCATTCATTGTCACAATATTGCTTACAAATGCTGTTTTGTCCAGCTAGTGCATTGATCCTCCTACACATATATCCTCCTGTGCATGTAAACACACAGTGATGGCATATTGTTACTTAATGTGTGTGATGTTGTTATGGTAACATGTTTCCATCTATGAGAGTACCTTGCAAACAGTGTTTCCTAGTCCTCCTCTGGTTGAGTAGACCAAACTACGATGACCAGACTAGTCCACTCCTTGAATGTCCTGTGGATGTGCAGAGTGGTTTACATGCACATGCTTACAGTGTAGCTGTGTGTTGTGTAGGATCAAGCTTCTTGAAGCAATCGACCACATTGTTGAGGATAAGGCAGAGAGTGAGCGACCGTCAAAGAAGAAGAAGAAGAAGTTGAAGGGTAGGAAGAAGAAGACTGTACCAGAGCCACCACCTGCTGCGTCAGAGGATGGAGGAGTGGAACAGGAGGCTGTGCAGGTGGGGAAGAAGATCCTAATGGCTCGAACAGAGAACTTGATCCATGATCCCTTTGAGCAGACAGAGGAAGTCAAGGTGGGCCCATGCAATACATGCACATACACCAGTGGAGGGTGGCAGCACCTGCTGCTTCAAACAACTGTACTATTAGGTCAGGTGTACAAGAACTTTGACCTGAAACCCTTTGACACAGGTACACTGAAGTCCTGAGATTTACTACCTGTCGATTTGCAAATGAGTGTTCAGGGATCTATAACATACGTATGTACGTACGTAGGTAGGCTAGCCATATGGACATTGGTGACCAGTGGGAGGTGTGCCTGCCAAAAGCAGTTGTGTTGCTCGTGTTGCAAGGTATACAGAGCCTGTGATTGTAAAGCTCTCTATGTCACTGTCCTTCAGTGTATGTATACTTAGATATACTACCTAGGTGGCCCGGTGGTGTCAAGTGAACTACTTGCTGTAGAAGGTGTACTGTATGTTGTGTACACTGGAATATGAGCATGGATAAATGTACGTATACATACTTACCATCCTATTGATGTAGTAGCTGTGAGTGCACAGTGTGTATGGTATGGCAGCAATGCACATGCCCTGCAGTCAGTATAGGAGACCACATGTGTATACGTATGTGTATTGTGTATTCCACATATCCCCTACTGTACAGGCTCTTTCAGCTGAAGTGATAAAGACCATCCGCGACATTGTCTCCCTCAACCCAGTGTACAAGTAAGCAGTTTTCACACAAAGCAGCAGCCACCAGTTTTCACATAAATGCTTTTCAGTGGGTAGTGCTGTCACCATGTGAACGAGCATGGGTCAGTTGAGTGTTACATAACTGTAGGTACAGTACGTATCACAGTAATGACTGTGACAACTAGACACAGAGATGGGCTGCTTCAAGCCTTGTTAATGAAGTCCACCTGCATATTGTTAGACGGTCAATTAGGCAATAGCTGCCACTGAACACATGAGTCCTTTAGACACTGTTCTCATCATATGCTCATGAGTCATATTCTATCCAAGTTGTGACTGCATTGTAGTGTTTGGTGTACGTATTGCAGTGCCGTATGCTGCTCTAGTGGTGTATCTGGTGTGGTTGTACTGGTGTGTGATGTATGTAATCCTGACTTTACACTTTAGGGAGGTACTGGCCCAGCTGTTGGACGCTGGTAAGAAGGTGGTTGACTCTCCAGTCCACCTGGCTGACTTTGGGGCAGCCCTCACCAGTGCTGCCTCCTCTGAGCTGCAAGAGGTCATGGCATGCATGGATGTGAGTGGTTGACTGTTGGACATGTACACACACACAATGTGCATGTGCTCACAGACACACACACACACACACAATGTGCACGTACTCACACACACACACACACACACACACACACACACACACACACACACACACACACACACACACACACACACACACACACACACACACACACACACACACACACACACACACACACACACACAATATGTAACTATCTGCATATGTGGGTAGCCATTATGGCAACATCAACTGTATCATGGTCACACCTCGTTCCCCTCCTCTTCTCTCCTTCCCAGGTCCCCGAACGATTGAAGCTGACTCTGGAGCTACTGAAGAAAGAGCTGGCAGTGGCCACACTGCAGCAGAGACTGGGCAAGGAGGTACATCCACACACTCAGACCACTGTTCACCCGTGCACCTTGTGTTTTAACAACAGAATAGTGACTTGACCTGCTCTCAGGATGTGCACTCCTCATCTTCCCACCCTCATTTTTTTTCTCTCCACTCCACCTTTCTTACTTGTCTCTCTGCTAGCCACCTCATTCTCCATCAATGTCTCTCCATCTCTCTCCTTCCCTCCTTTCCATTCAGGTGGAGGACCGTGTGAGCAAGATGCAGCGCAAGTTCTTCCTTCAGGAGCAGCTCAAGATCATCAAGAAGGAGCTTGGACTGGAGAAGGATGACAAGGAGGCCATTGCAGATCGGTTCAGAGAAAGAATGAAGGTGTGTGTCAGAGGGAGAGGGGAGGGAGTGGAGAGGGGAGGTGAGAGGAGAAGGGAGGTGAGGGAGTGATCAAGGGAATGATTGTGGGGGTGGCTTTAGTTTTTAGGCTATCTATTGTGGGTTGGGAGCGGGAGAGGTTGGGGCCTGGTGAATGTGACAGTAATAACAGTTTGCAGCTGGGAATGTATTCACTGTTTAACAGTTACTGTATCGAGCCTGGGTGGAAGGTATTAATTGTTCACTGGTTAGCATTTTGCATCTGTCCTGCATCTTGCACAGGACCTAGTGTTGTCCAAACCAGTGGAGGATGTGATTGAGGAAGAGTTGAACAAGCTCTCCTTCCTTGACAACCACTCCTCAGAGTTCAGGTAGGCAGCGTGTACCTTGTGTGGTGAGCTGTGCAACAGTGTTCAGTATGTACTGTATGTGCATGTATGTACGTGTGTGTGTAGGTGTGCAGGTGTGTGAACATATTATTATGTATGACATTGTGTGTATAAGTACACACTGTACTTTGTACGTATGTACATGTGTATTCGGTCTGTATTTGTGTGTCTCTGTATGTACTGTGTGTGTAAGAATGACATACATATATCAGAAAGGCAATGTTTCAAAGATACAGAGTGCTCTAAAGCAACTGAAATGACACCTTCTCCTCCCTCCCCCCCCCCCCCTTCCTCCCCCCATCCCCCCAGTGTGACCCGTAACTACCTGGACTGGTTGACCAGTCTCCCCTGGGGAAAGACCAGCGAGGAGGACCTAGACCTCAAGAGAGCTCGACAGATCCTGGACGAAGACCACTATGGACTGCAGGACATCAAGGACAGGATACTTGTCAGTTCTACTACTTCTTTTAGCTGTAACTAACTGTACCTACTGACATACAATAGCAGCCAACCATTCTACTGACGTACACACACACACACACACACACACGCACACACACACACACACACACACACACACACGCACGCACACGCACAGTCTCCTTGTTTCTTATTGCTCTCCTCTGCAGGAGTTCATAGCTGTGAGTCAGCTAAAGGGAAGCACTCATGGGAAGATCCTGTGCTTCATTGGTCCACCAGGAGTGGGCAAGACCAGCATCGGGCGCTCCATCGCTAGGGCACTCAACAGGGAGGTGAGGTGGACAGCTGGAGGACTGGCGTAGTGTAGTGTGCAGGCTAATCATCAGATTCTATCAAGTGTGTGATGTTTAACCATTTCACTTGTCTGTACATGTGCAATGGTCCCGCACATTGTGGAAAGTTATCATGTTCACTACACAGGTACATGTTTGCCATATGACTCATAGCGTTAATGAACAGTAGTATTCAGGACCTACTGCATTGCAATGCACCTCTTGACTGAGTACAATCATACAGTCATGTTGTATTTCCTCCTGTAGTACTTTCGCTTCAGTGTGGGTGGGATGACAGACGTGGCAGAGATCAAGGGACACAGGTGGCCCACATGTACAGTAACACTAGCAGCCCATGCATTCACGCACCCGCTATGTAGCTGTAAAGGACAGGAGGGCATCGTCATGTGTCTGTTTTGACTCATTAGTGTACTGTGTCATGTTCTATGTATTGTTTGTTAACACACAGTACCCACTGCTCCTACTGCGGGTGGCTATTGTTAGCCAGTTGATCATGCTGTCTCAGTACTACCATATCACAGTTTACAGTCTTAGTTGTAGTTCACTGCGAACATTGCCTTTGAGAAACGTGATGAATTTAATGTTTTACAGCATGTTAATTTGTTCCGCATACAAGCTCATTGGCCCTTCCCCCTCCCCCCGCCCCCCACCCTGCCCCCCCACAGGAGGACCTATGTTGGTGCCATGCCAGGCAAGATGATCCAGTGCCTCAAGAAGGTGCAGACTGAGAACCCTCTGGTCCTCATTGATGAGGTAAACCCTGCAATTAGCCATCCCTGTCCCAGCACATCAACGTCTTCCATACTATGGATACTACACACTGTAGTTGTACAATCTATCTGAAGTTTGTGTAACTATTTTGCAGAGGAATGAGTTTGTATGGTATTGTTGACCTGCAGGTGGATAAGTTGGGGCGTGGTTACCAAGGTGACCCTGCCTCTGCCCTTCTTGAACTGCTGGACCCAGAGCAAAATGTCAACTTCCTTGACCACTACCTGGATGTGCCCGTGGATCTGTCTAAAGTGAGTGGGAGGAGTGGCTGGGTGGGGGAGTGTGGATGGGGGGTGGGGTGGGATGGTGCTCTCCCCAAACATACATATTAGAGTACTGTGCAGCTGACAGAAGTGTGGGGTGCCTGTGTGGACTGACGCTGATAGAAGTGTATTGGAGAGTAGTTTTGTCTCTGTAGAATAAGAGTGGCTGCAATCCTGTGCTATGCATGATACGATACGATAGTTTGGGTGTGGTGTATTGACAGTTGCTTGAAATTAAATGAGATGCTTTTATGTTATTTCATTAGCTAGCCATTTCAATAACACTGTTCTGTCTGTCTGTCTGTCCACTTGCAGGTTCTCTTCATCTGCACTGGCAATGTGGTTGACAGCATCCCTTGGGCACTGCAGGACCGAATGGAGATGATTCAGGTCTCTGGCTACGTGTCAGAGGAGAAGATAGCCATAGCAGAGCGCTACCTGATCCCTCAGGCTCGGCAGGAGGTGGGGCTAGGGGAGGAGCAGGCAGTGTTGGAGCGCTCGGCCCTGGAGAGCCTCATCAAGTGGTACTGCCGTGAGAGTGGCGTCAGGAACCTGCAGAAGCACATCAACAAGGTTGGTCTGAGGGGGTGGGGTCAAGTGTAGAGAGGAGGAGGGGCTATGATAGAGCAGAAGAGTGGAGGATTGTGGTGTAGAGTATAGAGTGTAAAGGGAGCTTGGGCAGAAGAGGAAAGGATGTAGCTGTGGGGGCACTTATGGAATAGTGGGTGGCAGGGTTCATCTGACTGTGTCAAAGGTGGAGCTGGGTTGCCAGTTGATGGAATTAGTGAGGCGTGTGCAGGGCATGTGGTGACTGGAGCAAAAGTGATGCAACAGTGCTGTTGTTTTTTGTGTGAGTACTGTATACAGTTGAGACCGTCTCCATGTAGGCACTTGTATTTACTATCACAATCATCACATCGACTATCTCACATGTTCACATACCCAAACATACACCCACACACACAAACACACACCCACACACACCCACACACCCACACACACCCACACACCACACACACACACACACACACACACACACACACACACCACACACATCTACAGATCTTGAGGAAGGTTGCCTTCAAGATCATTGAGGCTACCCCCTCCTCTGAAGGTGATGACCAGACTCAGCCGGTGGAGGGCTCACAGCAACTCACAGTGGTGGCAGACAACTTGAAGGACTTTGTAGGCAACCCGCTGTTCACGAGGGACAGGATGTACGAGATCACACCACCTGGGGTAGTGATGGGGTTGGCGTGGACCTCCCTGGGAGGGTCTGTGTTGTACATTGAGACTGTTCAGTTGCCTCAACACTTCCCGAAGGGGGAGGGGGAGGGGGAGGGTGGGCGGAGCTCACTGACTGTCACAGGTAGCTTGGGGGATGTGATGAAAGAGTCCACTCAAATTGCTTACACATTTGCAAAGGTATGTATGTCAGCCATTTTGCCACTCATTCTACTGTATGTCACCTTCTCTTCGTGTGTGTGTGTGTGTGTGTGCGTGTTCACGTGAGATTGCTCTAGAAGTGCCCTTATCAGTGAGTCTGTAGGATCTTGACACGCTGTTTGGTATGTGTGTCACGTGTGTACAGTCCTTTGTATACATAGGATAGAGTGCATACGCATTCTGGTACGTAGTTGTAAGTGGTAATTGTGTGTCTTCTCCTTTCACTTAACCTAAAGTGTTTTCTGGTCTTCTCCTTTCACTTAACCTAAAGGTTTTTCTTGTCTTCTCTTTTCACTTAACCTAAAGGGTTTCCTGGCTTCCAAGGACAGTCAAAATAACTTCTTCAGCCAGGCCAACATTCACCTCCATGTGCCAGAGGTAGACCCCCATCCCAACTGACTGGATGCACTCAGAACCACACCACATGCTGTGTACAGTACATGCTGTGGGGGGGGGGCAAGCACATAGCAGAACCTCTGACTGGTTATACAGTAGCTAAGAGAGGAAGGGACAAGCACTGGGGGGGGGGGGGGGGGGGGGGGGTATCTACATACGTACAGTACATGCACTCCAGCTCTTGGTTTGGTGTATACAGTACATAACGGTTGCTTCACAAACAGTGTGCTCCACTTGTGTGCTAGCTGAATTGCAGTACCTATTAAGTGATTCAGCCACTGTGTGCTCTTGCATGCTTCGCTGCTACCTTCACCTGCCCCACCCCCCATTCTACTTGCTCTAGGGTGCCACGCCCAAAGATGGCCCCAGTGCTGGCTGTACCATTGTGTCTGCCCTCCTGTCACTGGCCAAGGGTGAACCAGTACGGCAGGAGGTGGCTATGACAGGAGAGATATCGCTGACTGGGAAGGTGTGTACATGTGCATGTCAGTAGACAGTGGTAGTGCACTAGGCAGAGTAGAACCAAGTGAAGTGACCCAAGCATCCACAAAAGCCAAAGCTGCAAACCTTGAAAAATCCTCAATCAACAAACATTTAATCATGCAAAATTTGGAGTGCATACGTATGTACAGTATGTTTGTTCATTTGATCTGCAATGGAAGCTTGTTTGTACAGTTGTCCACAACATGTGTTAGTTGCATCTCGTACACAGTGTATGTACGTATCACATGCACCTACTCTGAGTGTCTCAACCCTTCTCCCTTGCATATGTCCAGGTCCTACCAGTGGGGGGAATCAAAGAGAAGACTCTAGCTGTGAGCGAGTACTGTCATGTAGGCAATAAAACTGCTCACACCGGTCCCTAAGTGTCACCTACATACAGTATGTATGTACATACGAACCAGACATTTTGTACAGCTCCGTTGGCTAATTTGGGCCGTATCAGATCCTTTCATCTAGTTACATCAATATCCATATGTGTATGTGCATCTTTTGATACGCTTCATTCTCTTATGCATTTGTGTATGCATTTCTTGTATCCTGCTGTCCTACTATCATCCCCACAGGCCAAACGTGCTGATGTGAACTGTATCATTCTGCCCAAGGAGAACCAGAGAGACTTTGAGGACTTGCCAGACTTTATCAAGGATGGCATTGAGGTGCACTATGCAGAACACTATGATGATGTGTACAAGATTGTCTTTCCCAGCTAGCGCTGACTACTGCTTGCAACCAAGCCCACTCTGACAGCTGCTGTATTGCAGTATAGGGAATCTTTCATTTGACAGTATGTCCGTATTAGTTGGCTATGTTCAGTTTTGTATCACAGAGCTTCTTCAGTGAATTATGCTGCAATTCTACACAGAACTAATGGCAGTTCAGTGTGTCTATAGACTGTGCGTTACACATGCCCAGTCTGCCCAGGCCATGGCCTGACCAGAGTTATTAGGTCTGGCCATTTTTAATAGCTTATTATTATAAATTTCTTCCTGTTCTTTGCATGTGGCCACAGAGACAACATACTGCTGGCTATTAGTATGACTTAGCCTGACTGTCTTAAAATGATTCCTTCAGGCCTGACAAATATACCATGTGTGAGGTCACTGTATTGTCCTCCTTGTACAATGTCATATATACATTATCCATATGGGGACCGTACCATGCTATTTGAGATACACTAGTCTGAAGCACACATTGGTATACTTACATAATAAGATGACTTCACTTCATCACTCGAGGAACTTTGTACATATGTAAGTATGTATGTATGAACCCTTTCTGTAGTCAGGAAGTTGAGGGTGCGTGGCAGTGTGTGTGTGTGTGTGTGTGTGCGCGTGTGCACGCGTGTGTGCGTGGGTGTGGGTGTGCGTGTGTGTGTGTACATGTGCCCTGCACACTGTGTGCACAAATAGCTATATATCTGTGTTTGTGTCCGCATTCTATCCAATCAGGCCTGTCCACACTTCCAAACACGTTACCTCCATTTCACCTCAACCCGTCTTCCAAGTGTTCCATTTCACCTCAACCCGTCTTCAAATTCATTCCTATCATCACCTGGCTGTCAGACCAGTTGATGACATCTACTTATGTAACACCTTGCACAGCCTTGCCTGGTCAGCAATGCTGTGCATTCACCTAGTAATTAAGGGTAGGTGTGTATGTAAATTAAACTGTTCACGGACTTTAAACTATATAGGGACGCTAACCAAGTAATAAACAATTACCAAACAGAAGACACCTGGAGCCAGATGTATAGGTCATGTGTACAAGAGAGACCCTGGGATCTTTCCAGCTCACCACACTAGCTGTATGGATTGGGGAAGTACAGTAATGAAGTTATGGGAGGGGCCAGCACATGAGCCTCTACGTGTACACCTGCAGACCATGCTTTATAGTTACTGAGGACTTTCACTGTACACTGGCCATGTGTTGAACAGTGTGTCAGTCTGTTGTAAACTAGCATGCATATGCAGACAGTTTCATTCATAATTAAGCAATATTGTTTGCATCTCAATCTACTTGCATTGTCTCTTGCCTATAAACATGCCTATTTCTGTATGTTTAGAGAAGGCCAATTTTTCAAAATGGGCCATTTTATATACCATGGCCAGCAATATATATAGCCTCACAAATATGTGACCAAGTAAGTGGTGGACTGTATATATGCATAGATGTTTTAGATACTCCTTTAATATTCTAATGACACAAAGTTATATAGTGCAGCAACACTGAGAGCTTGAGAAAGTGGGCAATGGAGTTCAAATTAGCCAGCTGCTTGTGGATATATATGAGCATGTTGTATGTGTACGTATATGCCATTGGCTATGTTGGACAATGATCTTACCTGGGAAACCCTTTACTGTAGCATTGGTCAAGGCTATATTAATTTTGTAGGTAACTATTATATGATAACTAGTACTTGTCCAACTACACATGCATTGTCCTGCTACATATTACGTTTTGCCCAATAATCATTGACCCTTATATGTTACTGTTAGCTGCGATTGAGTGCAGTGCAGTCCATGTACCTTTGATTGCTGCACTCCAAGGTACCTCAATTTAATGTACGTACTCTGAGGTATGCTGCACTCTATCTCAACCCAGTATAATATAGTAAACAATTAAGTAGGCAGACACTTGGCACCAGGTCAAGACCACAAATTTGGAGTATATAATACCCTTGGATCCATGCAAGCCACAATAGCTAGTTATGGGGGATCACAGTTTATGAGGTGCACTACAGTACAGTAACATTTATATAATAATAGTATTAATATGAGGGACTTCACAGGGATCATGCATCCTCTAGCTGTTGCTAGGGCATTTGGATATGGATAGCATACATTTAGCATTAATTGATTATTTAATATTGCTTTGGCTAGCAATGGTGCTTTGTACCTTCCTGAACTTTCAGGTACTGCACCAAGTCTTAGCACAGCAATAGCAATTGACCAGGTAGCTAGATTCTTGACGCCAGATCAAGACCATGCACTAATTTAATATCTAGAATGCCTCTCAGTACCACCAGTTGTGTAGTAATGATTCAAAGTACTGTATGTACTGCATTAATAGGGGATCTTAAGTAGACATCTACCACACTGCGCAACTGATTGTGAATCATTCCATGCATGCAAGGCCTGTTGATTACAAGGGAATGAGACAGCTATATAGTGCAGCAACATTGCTTGTCACTTTCTACAAGTCTAAAGTACTGTAGGTGGCAGTACATAAAGTCAATTTACAGCTGAATGACAAATTAATGTTTAGGGTTAGCCCTAACCCTAACCCTTACCTTTACCTCAATTGTAGTTTGGTTGAGAGGTGTCACTAACACTACTCTAGACAAGTCACAAAGCTAATTGGACACCATCCATTCACAAGAAGGAATGCCAAGAACGAATGTAGATGGTGGGAGTGAACTGTGTACTCCCAAGATATGTACATGTGGTGCAAATGAACACAGAAAAACGACTGCCCATTTTACTACTATTAAAAATTAATTATTTACTGCAGTTACAGAGAGAATATGGAAATAGAAACGTCAGCTATGTACATAAAATTAATACATTTTGACACAGTCAGTCTACGTATATACACATGTATGATTATGCATCTGTTGAATGAAATGGAGCAATGCATTGTTTTCATTAGTGAGCCCGGATGCAGTGCCTGACAGCACCAAAACATACTGTACAAGTCATGTAGAAGCATACTATAGTTCTTGTATATAGCAGATTTGGAAGCTAGTGGGTGGATCGACAAGGTAGGGTCTATTTTATATACAGCTGACTTGTGTTCAACATGTACGTATAATGATGTATAGACAACCTTTACCCACACACACACCAGTATAATGTTATCATACAAACACAGTGTTCCTTATCCAATCATATGCATGCATTCATATGTATTACACACATGCACTCCACAGGCACACACATACACACACACACACACACACACACACACACACACACACACACACACACACACACACACACACACACACACACACACGCATGCACACACACACACACACAAAAGAGCAGAGTGTCCATGAGCACATCATTATGGTAGTATTGGGTGCACTCTATACTGTGTAATTAATGGTTGCATCATTTAAGGTCTTAGGTTCACCACCCACATGGACAACAGTTTGGGCTTCTCAATCCCTTTAAAAGGAGCTGTGCAGCACCATTAGCAAGCAGCAACCAGGATCATGGCCAGCAAGTTTTTCCTTCTTATAGGCATCCTGCTGGTGCCACTCATTCTGATAGCTGCAGACCGAGGTGACATTGATGCAGAGAACAGGACTGTCACTGAAGCAGCTTTTGAAGACTACCCTTCCGTTCCTGACAATGACAACCCATTCGAATCATTTGACCCCGACGAAGAGATTCACTACTATGCTTCAAAAGAGATTGAAGAGAATCGCTGGATCTCGTTGAGCCATGATGGAGTGGAGACAACAGAAACTGATGAAAACGTGATTAGAATCCTGGAACTTGCTCGTCATGACAATTCAGCATTTCGATTTAGCGAATCCAGCAACTTTACATTGGATGAAGAACCTAGCAAGGAAAAGCGTGCCATCATTGGCTCAGACAATCGCTACAGACCCCCACGCTATGGACTGAGAATCAGAACATGTACACTTGCCTATATGCAGAATGGTTGCACAGCAGTCCTCATTGGTCCTCGCCATGCTCTAACAGCTGGGCACTGTCTTTATGATCACACTAACAGAAGATGGAGAACAAACATAGGAATGTATGTGGGGCGTGACTGCTCTAGACGGGGTACGTTTGCTGCCTGGAGCCGTGCATGGATCATGAATGCTAATGGGGATGCAAGATCAAACATAGGCCTCGTCCTGCTTAGCAGTACGTTCACTTCTCCTTGCTGGCTAGGATTTGGATTCCAAGATCCAATGCCCAGAACGCATGTTGAAACTTGTGGGTATCATGGTGACAGGAGAAGTATTGGAACATACCCCTGCTATTACTGCAGTCACTGCTATGCTGAACTTGAAGTGGTCAGAATCTTAGGCATTCGCATAACTTACAACTCAAGGATGAGGAGCATGTGTGACATTTACAATGCTCCAGGCTCTCCCATGGTGGTTGACACTGGGCATGTCTGGGGAGTGCATAGCCATGAGAGCAGCAGCTACAACTATGCTGTTCGCATCACCAGGCAGAGATTCTATACGATATGCCAGTGGTTGTGCGACAATGGTGCTCGCTGCAGTGCTCGCTGCTGAGACACAACTAAATGGATGAAACAAGGGCAATGATTATAACACTGTTCCGGCCGGTTACCATAACAATTTGTGTGAGCATCTTTATTGCTAGGTTGTAGCTTTCCTGAGTGATTAAATGCATACAGTACTGCTTTGAAATTCTCATACATAGTTGCAATTTGCTTTCAGCTGTATCCGTTGTTTTGGATTGAGTGTGAAATCAAATGTTACAAAAATATTCTAGGCTCTATACTTTCTACGTGCATACATTGCCAGGGCAACAATTAGTACACATTCTGCATATACGTACGTATAGACACATTGCAGGCTAATGCTATCAGGCCCGTAGGCTGGGGGGTGAGGTTTGGGGGGTTCGGAAGAACCCCCCATAGCACTGGATAAGTTCCACCTGCCACTAAAAAAACTCTATACATTATAGTCCCATGAACTTGAACTTCTAATATCTATGCCTGTATGTAGTAATGGCTCAACTGAACACTGCTCAGCAACACACATGGTATTGCACTGTGTTCTACTGTGGCTGGACAACTTAAGAACCACCCCCCCCCCCCCCCCCCCATTTTCTGACCAGGCTACGGGCCTAGCTATAATATATACGTGATATTTGGGAAGCTGCGAGGGAACAGCCACTATCTTTTCAGGACCAATGAAAATGGCTTACAGTGCCCCACAGAGGGAATCATACACTACATTCAAGAACTAGAATCTTGTACAAAAGTGGTTGGTCAAACTCCTGACATCACTACTGCCACATGCAGTAAAGAATTAGTCCTGACAGTATCCTCGCTGTCTTCCTTTTACATCAATTGCAGCTGTCCAGATGTCTATAGCTATTATAGATGGCTGTGTGCTATGCATTGATCAAATATTCAATGCAATTATAATACAAAATATTACCTTAACCCTTACAGTCCAATAAACACCAACAATCTACTTCTTGATTAAACTACTTTAATACAATATCACACTGAAGGTGCAGATGTGATTGTATGAGCCTATAATTAGCAAATCAACCCATTAGTGCTACAATTACTCCACTCACAAGTACACCTAAACAGGTTTTGGTCCACATGTGAAATAGGATGATCTGTGCTCAAACATTACACCTACATCCTGTATTCCAGCAGTGCTGTATGCTTTCATTGATGTAACATTAATGTGTCCTGTGATTACAAAGGGGGTCTGGATGGCAGTGGATAAGAACATGTTTAGCAGTGCCATATGTTCCAAAGTCCAACCCTCATATATGAATCAGTTCTGTATCTATCATGGATACATACAGTATCACCCCTTAACTCTAGATTTGTTTCAGCAGAACATACAAGCCAGTTGAACAATGTATAGAGTATTTAGAGTTATACCAGTCCCCCCTCCCACACCTGACCATACTATCACTATCACCTATAGCTACGTATACCAGCCAAGCACCCCGTATGAAATGAATATAAAGGAGGTGCATGCTGATAATTTCTGAATCAGGTACTGTTATCCCTTAAGCAATTTGGTCATTAATATTTGTGCATGCAAGAGCTGTGAACAGATAACACATGACAGAGAGGCTGTAGAAATTATATTCATATATTTAATTAAACACATGCATATAGTCCCTTCATACACTACCTATTATACGTAGTAATCTGATACCTCTCTTTTGCTTCTGTTATAGCACTCTCTTGCTTTCTTATTGGCCTTCTTTTATGTCTATTATATGCTTTGCATACTTTTCTTGTACAGGTCCTTCTTAGACTGTACAACTTCTCTCATCCCTTCATTCCATATACCAAGCCATTGCATTAATTGTTTCGTTGATTGCCTCTATTCCACCCCACTACTCTCTCTGCCACCTCCATTACTGCCCATCTACGTAAACTATTCCATGCACTTTCCTCCTCATCATCCCGGATCCCTATGCGCATCTCCTACATTTGCTTGTTTACCTTTTTCAGTTTGATCCATGGAGTTGGAATTTTACATTTGCCTTCCTATACTCTAGTGTTTACATATCTACATAATAAAGGCTGTAGCTGGTCCCTCTTTGGTCCCTATATAGCTACCTACTCGTCTAATTATAAACTGTCACAGTGGTAAAATTGTCCATTACCCCCTCCTCACTGTGGGAGCATAAGATTGGTTTAAAGTAACCCAAAGCCACACCTAACCCACTAGTATATAGCCAAAGATTTAAGACCCATTTGCTCACAGTGTCACACATCACTTTTTCAAGTATTGCTTAGTACGCTCTCTTGAATTTATCACTGCTGCTCTGCCTTTCTTTTTGCCTTCGCTTACCAAAGAATAGATTATCACTGACTCGCCACAACATAAAGATCAAATATTCCATGCCCCTACTCTAATGAAATCAGTCCTTGATTTTGTGACCTATTCTGCATGGCGAAGACCAAAAGTTATGCATCTCCTTGGTATAGGTTGTCAAGTGCGCTATGAACCCTGATGTAGGTGCAATGTGGCTGCCACTATGATGCTCTCAGTCCAGCCATTCCTCATAGTGTAGTAATCTACAAGAGTAACCTTTTTGAGTACGTAAGTAAGTAGCTTAGCAATTATCTTCTATGTGGAACTGTTTAGTCAGACAAAGTGTGCTAAGGCTGGAACAATCATGAAGCTCCTTCTTGTGCAGACACAAGGTGCACATGTCCCACTCTTTGACAACAAAATAAGCTCAAAATAATTTTCTTCTGTCTAGATACAAAAGTAGCCTAGGTCTGTCCGTCAGGCTGACAGGCAGGCATTGAGTCTGGACAGTATTGGTTGTTGTACAATATCGTGTTAGCAATGGTATATTATACCAAACTGCTGCTAAGTAGGATTGATCTCAAGGAAAGGTAACCAGCAGTGATAGCCCAATTGCAACTGGGGTGTATGCATATAGCAAGGAATTTTACAAAGGACTTTTTTGTTTAAGCATAGAAATGCAACTTGCTTGAGGAACAGCGATCTATGACATCAAAGTGAAATCATTGGGAAGTGATATACAGTATTGGTAAACAACATAGACTGCATGCCTTCTATAGTACACCATGCAGCAACAGAAAGTCCAGTAGCACCACTAACCATCCTCTTTGTCTAGTACAGCTTTGAAGTAGGCCTACTCTCTTCAGTTATATTGTTGCCATTGTATTTGTAAGGGGTTTCCTGAAATCCCTAGACACCCCTCCCTATGCCTCTGTGTATATATAATCAGCACCAGATCAACTGGAGCAGACGAAACTCCCTGCACCACAGTAGTTAGTATGGCAAAGCATTACTAGGTTAGCACACTTCAGTAGTGCAGTACTATAATGGGGGCACACATGAGACTCCACTGATTAATCCAAACCTTGATCACTAACTATTGGAGGATGTCCACTATCAGTTTTAATATTGCATATACTAGCATAGTACATACAGACTTGATAAGTTCAATGAGCTCACCAGAAAGTACAATTATTATACGAGTTGCTTTTGATGTCTGTTATGGGAGTGTATATACATGCACTGCATGTGAATGAGATAATGCCTGTATGTGCTTGCCCTAATGCCTGGTGTATGGGCTGCACAAGATGTCAATGAAGTGCTTCTTGTGCAGCTGTAAGGTATCCCATTTGCTTTGACAGCACCATGTCGTGGCATGTGACATATGATCCTTTTGACTGATGTAATTAGGAATACACGTACGGCAGACATTGTTTACAATCCTGATCACTGCAGACACTGCAGACATGTATAGTTTCTTGCTCAGCCCCACAAATCAGGCCGAGAACCAGACTACTAATAGCATTATTGGGAACAACTCCCTTCACGCCCAAGAGTTACTAAGGATTTGAAGCATTACTAACACACAGCAGTGCCATAATTAGCAGGGCAATTACAATACAACTCTACACACCATATAGAAGCAACAACTCCACATACAGAGAGGATCACATGCATGTGGATTGTGTGTGGCAACTGCCATAGGTATTAGCGTGCACTATGTGGTGACTGGTCAACCCATGCAGCATTTGGTAGTTAATGTGCGTGTGTGTGTGTGTGTGTGTGTGTGTGTGTGTGTGTGTGTGTGTGTGTGTGTGTGTGTGTGTGTGTGCATGTGTGTGTTGGGGGGCAGACCACCAATATGTAGTTGTAAGGAGTTGCATTGCTAGAGTACAAGAGCCTGACCATCACATTATGCAACCCGGATCAGCCACCTGTTGGCTGCTGCATTACATTAGTATGGAGTAGACACATTGGTTGCCAGCAAGGACTGGTTCTATTGCATATATAGCATGCCTGCTGGCTATGAATGTGCTTGCAAAGTGAACACTTGAGCAAGGGAGAAATGGGACGGTCATGCAAACTGATTTCAGCTATTGGTGTAGTTTAAGTGGATACAGATTTTGTGATAGGGGAGCCTGTTTGTATGCCAAATACAGAGCAATGTGCATGCACATAGCTATGTAACTACGCCTGTACATAGTTCATCCAAGTATACTTTGTCTGAGGTGATAATTCACCACTTGTCTCATTTGAACATTACTGATGTAATGGCATTAAGGAGAGCCATAGATGCCCTAATGCTATTAGGGAGAGCCCCACCTGCAGCAGTTGCATATCTAAAAGTCATATACACACATACATGCGCACATAGATGCTAGCAGGCTAGTCCACAAATGCATGCAAGGTTTCCTGTGGAAATAAAACCTCTACGGCCCAAAGGCTGAGTTAGTTAAGCAACTGACTTCGCAATGGATTACAAGTTCGCTCTGGTAGCTGCTGCTGTGCTCCTTGTTCCAGTCCATGCTGCCAGTACTGCCAGAAAGTTCTTGGCAGATGAGGAAGCCCAATCTGCGAATGAAAGCAACTCTTCTACTCATGCTGGCTACAAGGAACTTGGCCCATTCGACCCAGAAGATACAGTACATTACCATTCATCTGAAGAGATAGAGAAGAATCGTTGGACCTCAATGGATCGCAGTGATATCGTGTCTGTGGAAAGTGATGATGAAGTCATTGAAGTCTTGGAGATGGCTCGGCATGACAAATCTTCTGTTCTTCTCAGCCATCCTCACATTCCTAAAACGGATATGAAGCTATTTCAGGAGGCAGTGCGGGAAAGAAGGAGAATAATTGGACGTGATGGTCGACGGTCATACTCTGCTTTTGGAATTCCTAAATGTGCCATTGGCTACCTTGTTACTGGCTGCACAGCATTTCTAATTGGGCCGAACCACGCACTGACAGCTGGGCATTGTGTTTACAATTACAAGCAGCGACGCTGGTACTCTAACTTTGATATTTACATAGGCCGAGACTGCAGGATCAGTGGCAGACGCATGGACTGGGCCAAGGTTTGGGCTCACACTCGCTGGGTATATAACGGTGAGGAGGATTCTGATCTAGCTTACATTCTACTGGATTCTGCTGACCGTTCCACTTGTTGGCTAGGATATGGCTACTATGATCCAATGCCAACTGTTTCGGGTGAAATCTGTGGTTATCCATCAGACACATCGGAAACATACAGATGCTTTAGGTGTTCCAATTGTGATGATGTTCGTCATGAAACACACTTTTCTTGGTGGCGACGTAGGACCAGCATTAACCAGTTGGAGTACACCTGTGATATGGTTGCAGGCCAGAGTGGTTCGCCTGTAGTAACAAATGAACATCCTAAGCTCAGTGGCTTGTATGCATGGGGAGTGAATGCATATGAAAGCAGAATAGTCAATGAAAATTATGCCACTCGCATCACTCGTACCAGATTTCTGAACATCCGCAAGTGGGTGTGCGACAATGGAGGTGCCTGTCCCTAAAGTTTCAATCTTCTATACATGCTGTATCTGAATGAACTATCTGTAGATCTAGGAATAGAAACAGTTTAGTACTTGAGCTACTACTGCATACCACTAACTGCATAGTGTGTGAACAACAGATGACAGTGTGTAATAATAATATTTCAGTGGGAACTTTAAAAATGTGGGCACTCTTTGGAACAAGAATAGTGTCCTGATTATGGGATATTCCTCACTTCAGGGGGCAGTTAACAATAGTATATACAGTGGGATGGATCAATCATCAGGACAATTAAAAGTGTCCCCATTCTGGGGGTGTCTACTTTTCAGGGGATGTCCACAAGGCGGGGTTCCACTGTACGTATACTGTTTATGGTGTGCATTTGCAGATCCACTGCAATTAATGCCTATCATTCAAGTACGTACAAGCATGCATTCTGCTGTGGGAAGCTGTACAGCAAGCTAGTATATAAAATGGAATGGCTTCAATTGCATTGCATTGATTTGTACACATGGATACTACCACCAAAATGTACAAGCTACAGTACAACAGAGACTTATACGTACGCTTTCTTTTACTCATGTATCTTTTACAAACACAAAATTAATACACTAGTTGATGTACATAATCTGTGACATTAAACTGTTAACACTGCTATAATTATAGAGAGTGAAAGTAGAGTATATTAGTATTTGTAGCAGTTTGTGTAAACTAAGCTGCTGGAACCAAGTGCAGAGGGTCAGGAGAGGGGGGCATGGCCACATGGCAAAGTGGGATGCAGCAAGCAACATAGTGCAAGTTAGAGAAAGGTTATAGGCTGTGTTGACAATGGATACTGGGAATGGACTATAGCTAACAGCATTTATGCAACTTACAAGATTCGCACAAACACATACACAGGAACATGCATTCACTTCCATATGCATGAAACTAAGCCAGAGCCACGGCCACAACAACTACCTCTCACATTCCATAGATGCATGTCACAAGCGCATGCAGGTGCTTCCATGCACATTTATATACATGTACATTACATTCTATGGCCAGCAGTATGTAGTACTGTGGTGTGTAACATTGATCCTTCTGTGGCATAGCATGCATGCAGAGCAGTGGCATCAACACAGGGATCAAATTATTAAATTATCAGTTACACACGGAAGGTGTAGGTGAAGGTGAAGGTGAAGGTGAAGGTGTCAAATTATTACACCGACTAATGAAGTACACTTGGATGGATTTTATATAAAATGCTAACAAGGTGTATTGAAATTAAGTAGACCCTCGTGAGTATTACTAATGATCAAATTTTGAGACAGTCCAGCATGCACGATTTGCTAGTTTACCTGGATAAGATCAAGCTTAGTAAATTCTGAACCCCAAGCAGACACAAAAATCTCCTTTGGAAGTGGCAAGGATGTTGGTTATTTTGTACAGGAGTGGATATAGTAGCCTTGTAGTCACATTCACACAAATGTTGCTATCTTTCTTTGAATTTGTTACTACACATTAGTTCAGCCAACTCACAGTAATCTTGCTACCAGTATTTACCAAACAGTCATTTTCTTAGTCAATACTTCTCATGTATATATACAGCCAGTGGCACAGGTCAGGGCAAAAGAACTCGGTCTGACACTTTCTTCCGTGTGTAACTGACTGAATTTGTTCACTGCATTATCAGTGTGAAGGCATCTTTGTATTCATAAATGAACAAGTACTAGTCCTTCCATGCTGTAATTGGCACTGGCGTAGAGGTACTGTAAGCTACATATATGCATGGGTTGAATCCAGTTGGATCCTTCATATATATAGCCAGCCATGCTTGTACAAACAATGTGGGTTATCACCCTTTACTACCAACAAGGTTGCTCTCCATGCAGAATATATGTTTATAGGCATCTTGCCCACCACTTGCTCTGCTATGTATGTGAGTAACACAACTTGTGACTGGTGCAACTCCACCAAAGGAAATTGATGCTCTTATTGCTCAAGTGAGTCATAGTATGCGCGGCTAATGCCATATAAATATTTCAACTCTGTGGTTGCTGTTCTGTAGGCAGTGCTAATGATTATGCATAGGTCAGGAACATGAATGCACACACCACATATTGCTTGACACAATAGAACACAGAATACCGCACAACAAGCAGTTGACCACCATCGGCGAGCTTCTAGCTATGGCATTTTGCATACTGTACCTACCCTATGTTATGTGGCAATGTAAAGTTTTATTTTGATCACTGTATTAATGTAAGTGCATGAATCAAATCAGCTAGCAAATATCCAAAGCTGAAGGGAAAGATATAATCAAACATGGATGTTGGCCACAAGGAAACCTGACATCAATGGATAACTCCTAGAGAATAGTAAGATGGTAGACTTTAGCTATTGAGAGGGACAATTTCTGGATGATTCTCCATGATCCCTAAATGTTTGAAGAAACAAACAGCAAACATACTGACTTACATATATATAAATATGTTCACAAGTGAGCATGATATGCAGCTATATATACATCTTTTTCTGGGCGAAGACACTGAAGCTTTCAAGAAGCCAATCGATACTTTGGAGTAATGATGATTCCAGATAGGTAATGTGTACGCATGTGATGAAAAAACTTAGGACAACAAGTTGGGTCATTGCAAAAGTGATTGGTGCATGGCACAAGGATGGAAGTGAGGAAAGACGAGCATTGCAGAAGACAACACAGCTGGAGAGTGTTGCATGTGAAGCTGATGCCTGCACTCCTTCGTAGATGCGAGGCATGGACTGTACAGAGGGGGGGGGGGGCATGACAGCAAACTGAGGGGTCAGCTGTTATCTAAAATAGTGTACAGATTTTGAAATCTCTAAGACTTTGCAAGATTTCACTAGAGTTCACTGGATTTCACTGGATTTCATTAATTTTATTGGATTTCACTGGATTTCATTGGATTTCACCGGATGTCACAGGATTCCAAATGGCTAGCTAGCTACTGTGATGCTAGCTCGAGTGCTAGCTAGCTAGCTAGCTACATAGATCATACAAGCTACTACAGTTATAATATCAACGCCACCATCCCATGCCAGTGTGTATATGTGGGATCTGATCATTTTTTTGTGATCTAAAAGTAGTTCCAGTCGCCGTGTCTGCATTGTACGTAGTTAACGAGCTAGCTAGCTACACCTCTGCATCATATCTTATGTGGAAATGATCTTAGGGTGTAACGGACGTGGACCCCAAAAACGTTTGTTCTGAGTATTAAAGCTGCAAGCACTCTAGCTAGATAAACGTTTAGGTAGCTGTGGGTAGAATACTAAAAGATCTAGCGCCATTTTATGATGATGTCACCAACCGAGCCATGACATCACAAAAATGGAGTCTGTGCTCATCACGTCATATTTGAGAGGGGCAGTTTCTGGAAGGTTGTCCATGATCCCTAAACTGGAATCATTTCAGTGTCGCACAGCCTTTAAGGATGCAGGAATTACTTAGGAAGTTACTACTGCGCAATTTAAGACTTTTCATAAAGTTAAGAGTGACTTTTTATCGTCAGCGTACATAAATTGGAGTATTTCAGATTTTCAGATTTCGAGATTTCAGCAATTGTACGAGATTTCAGCTCAGTAAGTGACCCTTCGGAGCAAGCATGTGAAATGATGGTATGAGACAATTGTTAGATGTAGTGAGACATATCTTGGAGATTTGGCAATGAACATTGTGACGGAAAAGCGAAGAAAGTGGAAGGTGACAGTGAAGGAATGAATGATGACAGATTAGTGCAGCAAGCGTATGAGGACGACAGGAAGGAGACCCAAAGGAAGGACAATTTTAGGTATGTTGCAATCCACGATTATGACCGTTACAGTAAAATAGTATTCTGTATTATAGACACTGTCAGACCTTGTATGTACAGTGAAGCTAGCTAGCTAGTTCAGTGGAAGCCAGATAGCTGGCCATTGGGTAGCAGCTAGCTAGCAATATTTGAATCTCTAGGTTTGCGTCCTCTGTCACACTGTTTATACTGCATGCATGTAGCTACCCCTTGGTCACAATTAGTCTTGCGCGCCAGCCCCTATTTCTCCTATTGCACAATCACGAAGAAATCCCCACAGGAATGGCTGGTGCGCGAAACTAGGCCACAATTTGCAAAGATAAGACCCACTGATGGTGTCTTCCTTAGCTATAGTAGCTAGCTAGCTACCAAAGCTAAGACATTAGCCAGATTCATCCGCCATTTTGCTGTTTCCTGGCCCATTGCATAACCACTCTTACTAAAATTGGCATTATGAAATTAGTAATAAGAAATGTAGTAATTTTGACTAGGTTTAATGTATACTGTAAGATTTTGATCGATTGTCGAATCATGAGCAAAATTTATATATACTTGAGAAGTTGTGGGTGTATGACTGTTCTTATATTTATATTGAAATGTATTAGTGAACTATTAGGTACAAAAATTTTATATTGTTGGCCATTTTCTTCCGCCATCACCTGTAGTTTTTAAGAATTTGATGGATAGGGCAGCTTCCAAACGCCTTTCACTGCTATGTTTGGACGTCTTGTTCCACCTAGGATAACGGAACAGAGCCTTATACTCCAGTACTGATTCTGAACAGACTGAATGAAGCTGGACAGCTCATCTTCAGCTGTCCACTTGGTCTCTCTCCTCGAACGCCTTCATCACTGCCTCAGACCAATGACAGGAGCAATGCAGAGCTTGGTGAGGGCTGCTAATTGTGTACGCTAAGGTTTTCCAACATCTGAAGTGTTGAAAAGTGTAGCACTTGCAGTTGCTTTTCTTACTGGTCTCAGAATTAGCTAGTGCGTGCCTGTACATGTAGTTGCCTTCATGGAACACCAGCTATATACTGTGTGTGCCTGTCAGTCCATATGTGCTGCAAGTGTCTGTATGCTGTGTGTGGGGGGTGTGTGTGTGTGCGTGTGTGTGTGTGTGTGTGTGTCTGAGTGTCTGTGTGTGTGTCTCTGAGTGTGTGTGTGTGTGTGTGTCTCTGAGTGTGTGTGTGTGTGTGTGTGTGTGTGTGTGTGTGTGTGTGTGTGTGTGTGTGTGTGTGTGTGTGCGTGTGTGTGTGTGTGTGTGTGTGTGTCGAAGCTTGAATACATGCTCTCTTACACTTAGCTAGCTGTCCTACTACGACCCCCACAGGCCACGCACGCTGATTTGAAACTGTATTGTTCTGCCCAAGGAGAGCTGAAGAGACGTCAAGGACCTGCTAGGACCTATCAAGGACAGCAATGAGGTATGCTATGCTCAAGACTACGATGATATACATATATAAGATTGTCTTTGATCATGCTGGACTCTGTAGCTATTGACATAGACCCTCTGGGCGAAATATCCTGCTTCAGTGTTCCATTTATATGTGATTACATTTAAAGATTGTCTATCCTGTCTAGAATCACCTAAAGTGTACGGCCATGCACACCCTGACAGCTGATGTACTACAGTATAGTAATGGATCACTTACCTTTTACAGTATGTATATTGGTTAAGTTCTAATTTGTACCACAGACCCTGATGTGTGAATCCATTGTTCAACTTAAACAAGCCACAAGTGTTCCAATGTATACTTAACACACGAATCTCACACATGTGCACAGTACAACACACACACCCAGTAGCATACATACCTACATACATGTACAAACACTCAGACTATAGCACAAACAGTGTACATACACGTACGTACATACACGGGTAGTATCATCATGAGTTTGATAAACATTCAAACCTCACTAGTACATGTACTGTACTTGATGTGCGTACTTGTCTGTAGGGCATCTTATGCAAGTGCTAGCTATGGATATGTATCATTGTCGTTATACTATAGATGTGTCTATGATGTACGTATAGTACGTTTCACCAATGCTATAATGTGCTAAATTCAACCTCTCACTAACTACAACTAAGACAGACTTGGGTGCATTTGTGAGCCCATTAGTGTAACTATGTTGGTGCAACCCTAGCCTGGCCCACTAGACCCAACCCCTCAGTATCAATGCAAGCAGGTGTAGCCATATTACTTGACACAGGAGATTTGCATTCCACACATCCTTACAAGGTGTACCTGTTGATTAGCTGAAATACATTTTCTGGGCACTGGAACTATGGCATAAACACTGTCTGACCTGGTGGACCAGCTCAGGGATATCATAGGAACTGTACCATACAAGTGACCATAAGGTTCAACCAAGGTGTTTTCTGGGGACCAGAGGGCAATCTGTAATTGATTAATATGGGTATAGGTACAAGGGCTTAATAGGAAACGTTATGTAAACTGTCGTGAACTGCATAACAGGTCCATTCATTTTAAAGAAGTAGGTGTAGCCCCCCCCCCCCCCCCTTGCTGGGCATGGCTTGTGAAGTCAGTGTAGACAACCTTTAAACCTAAACAGTGCATGTTTTGCATGCTTGACTTGTGTAGCTAATGACAGGAGACATAACAGTGCAGCACCAGAATGACTTACATAATATACCAACTTCTGGGGTAGGCTACTCCAGTTGTAGGTCTATATTATTTTATACGTATATCTTTTGCTTCACCAGCAGTATGCCTCTTGCTGATCAGTGTGTGTGTGTGTATGTGTGTGTGTGTGTATGTGTGTGTGTGTGTATTTAATTGTGTGTGTGACTGCGTGTGCGTGGAGGGAGTGGGGCATGCATCAGAGGTGCTGGCCCACTGTGGTTTGCACTGACTTGTACCTGTAGAGTTGCACTGTATAGCTGCTTTTGGGTATGATCTGCAGTCTGGCCGTCTATCACTCAACCAACAGTGTGCCGTTTCACTGCTATCACCCTCTGGGTGCCACGCTAAAAAGGCCCCGGTGGTGGCTGTGCCATTGTTTCTGCCATGCTATTATTAGTCGTGCAAAGGCTAACTAGGGTAACAGAGGTGACCATGATTGGAGAAATATTTTATCAACCAAGGTACAGAATGTACACATGCATATCAGTACAGTATGGTAGTGTGTCAGGTACTGCTGGAGCTTTACCTTGGTCATCTTTGTGTGGTGCATATGACTTTGTACAGTACATACTGTGTTATGTGGGTGAGCACACATGTGCGTACATGTGTAGTGTAGGTTCATGTGTGGCTGTGGTGTAGGTATGTGTTTGCAGTTAAAATTTGTCAAAATTAGTCATATACTCTTGGCATTGTGTATTAATCAACATGTAATAATATGTTAATGATGCACATATATTCTCCATTGTGTGTGCACAGGTCTTTCCCATTGGAGTCATCAAGGAGAGACACTATAGCTATGTAGCTGTAAGTGACTACTGCAGCTGTCAGAGTGCAATAACACTGCACACGTGTCCACATGGGAACCTACACATCATGTGTGCAGCTCCTACAGCAGACATATCACTTCCTTTCATTCTACCATACTTACATATACATATATACGAGTAATCTAGCTTCTGTAATTCACGACTCAAAGAGGAAGCAAGGGAGGGAATAAGCCACACAGTTGGCATTGCACCCGGGACCTATGTTCTAATGCATAGGTGCTGCACCAACTCGATTCAGTAGTGACAATTCGCTCTCCCTCGCCCTATCTACTGTTAATGGCCTAGCTGGCACACAGTAGCTGAAGGCCACACTGTCGAGGTCAGTATGCATTGATTGCATTGTTCCACTAACCAGGCAGGTAAGCTGCAAGCTGCAGCTACTTATCAACCTGAGTAGTACAGTCTCTACTACTCCATTTGTAATGGAAGCTGTACAAGTTGGTTGCATGGATGAGGGTGGCAAATGTCACTGCCACGTGCATGTTAGGTTTGCTTGGTGGCTGAAACTCCGCATTACAGTGAAGGTGCTAGGTTCAATTCTGGCTGTGTGGCAAGTTTGCCCGCCCTTGCCCATTGTTTGAGTTGTGTTGTGATCCCGTTGCCATGGTAATGTGTGTTTAAATGATGATTCTAAATATCAGAGAAGCATTCCAATTGCTTCATGCGTGATTCTAAATCCCATAGACATATGCTGCGGGCGGAGTTTGCATGACGATAACTCCCATACATGTATGCTGTGGGCAGAGTGTGTAACGTTTTATGACGTCATCACAGCCATTTTCTATCTGCTGTAATATGCCTTGTCGCTGTGAACTATTCTTTTATTTCTCATTGAATTGCCTCTCTACGAAGGGGTGTAACGAGAAGGTTTACGGGTGCCAGAGAGTTCTTTTATTGGGTGCCTACATCGTCGTCGGTTGCCAGTGACGCAGACATCATCAAGAGAAGATAGGGGAGACAATTTTGATTGGATTAGAGAACAGTTTTGGATCTATATTACTTAAATGCCGCCCAAGCGCCCTTCATCTTCCTGCTATAAATCTCGCAGACACCTCTTGGGCGACATTTAACTATTACTTGTGATATATATACCTGACCGTTAATGCTTCCATCATACCATACATACCATACTTACATGTGTGAATTAGTGTACTGTACTTTTACACTTGGCCATGGGTCCATCATATACGTAGCTAGCTGTTGTCCAGTCATCCCACGTGCCAAGCATGCTAGTGGGGACGTACACACCAAACTTTGAGTACCGCGTGGACATGCACTATGCACAAGATCCTCGGGTCAGCACATTCTACAACTGAGTTCTTATGGCAGTACAGGCTCCTCACATGACCACCTCCCCTCAAGTTTTGTTTTTGTTTTTGATTAAATCAAGACCTGCATGAAAAACTGGAGTTTTGCAGATGCAGCATATAGTGTATTGCTCAGAACATGGATTATCTCAGCCAGAACCACCTAATGTGTGATCATGCATGCACACTTTGCGAGCCGAAGTATATACTACAGTTTAGGGATGGGTACCCCAGTAAAACGTTGACTGTAGCCGCCTGAGCATGAAGTTCACGCAAAAGCCGTGCATCAAAAATCGGCACCCTAGCAGATGTGGGGACCCGCTGCTTTCCCATAGCTACAACAACAAAGGTAGGGGAGAGCGTCCTTGACATAGCGTCGTGAATGCGAGCGACGCTCCAACGGGGTGTGTGCGGTTGCTAAGGCATCTTTGTTTCGGAGTGTGCAAGCGAATGGCATGCAGCCGTGTTCTTCTACACCGGCAAAGAGACTCGGCTTGGGGCATAGACGTCTTATGCTTGGGGCTATGACCTAGACGAAATCGGCCCCGGGGGCCAAAATGGTCGTACGATCTATACGTAATAATAATAATAATAAAACAGAGGTTTCCACCTACACTCCACGCCAGAGTGGCTCACTCAGGCTCGCCCCAATTAAACTGTTCATCACCTCTAAACTATGTAGGGCATGCAACCAAGTAATAAACAATTACCAAACAGAAGATACCTGGAGCCAGATGTATAGGTCATGTGTACAAGAGAGACCCTGGAATCTTTCCAGCTCACCACACTAACTGTATGGTTTGGGGAAGTACAGTAATGAAGTTATGGGAGGGGCCAGCACATGAGCCTCTACGTGTACACCTGCAGACCATGCTTTATAGTTACTGAGGACCTTCACTGTACACTGGCCATGTGTTGAACAGTGTGTCAGGAAATGGTGTCATGCTACGTACGTATGATAAATGGCAGACTTCAATTTTGTAAATGTACTTGATGTGGCATGTTTGTATAATATAGTAGGATGTTATGCGCAATAGTTGTAGCTGTAGATTTATGTGTTATTATTCTTACCAACTTCACTAATTATTGCTATGGATGTTTCTCAAACTCAACCTCTCACCAAATTCATCCAACAAAGGCAGATTTGGGTACCGTGTGTGTGTGTGTGCTCATTAGTGTAACTACTGTGCAACTCAAGCAGGTGGACACATGTATTGACACAGGTAATTAGCATGCAGCACAGCTTACAACTTGTACCTGTAGATGAGCAGAAAATGATTCTCTGTAGAACTAAAACATTTGCGTAAACACTGTCTGACCAGCTCAGGGATATCATAGGAACTGTACCATACATGTGACCATAAGGTTCAACCATGTTTTCAACATTGATAGCAGAATGTAATTACAACTCGGCACCAGAGGGCAATCCTTAATAGAAGAGAGTGTATATAGCTGTTTTAACTAAACCCTTATGTAATTCATCATGACTTCCATTCCAGGTTCATTCAGTTTCTAAAGAAGCCAGGGAGGTAGCTATTGCTATAAACATTGGCAAGGTTTTCAACCCTGTTGTGAAGCTGGTATTAGAGAACCAACCCTTTCTGATTGCAGGGTGTGCACATGGGTTGTATAGTCTTAAGTGACGCCTGACCTTAAAGAGCATTTGCTAGTTCTGGACAAGTGTATAAAATGTGACTGTTTGTAGAACCGTTCTGACACATGTTGGGATTAAACGTTTTGGGTTAAATGCTACTGGCCCGCATGTTCTATTGCTGGTACCCTATAGGAGACAGTCTCAGTTCCCATACGTATTGTTTACTCATGATTTCAGCTTCCAACATATCCACCTAGCTTGCATTATGTAGCCATTTCGATGGTGTAACATAATACAGTTTAGATCATTTAGCCCCTATAAACCTCTGGTTTAATTCCTGGCTATGTATACACCTGTATACACCTCTGCTTTAATTAGCATTCAACAACATGTTTACAGAGTTCATTCCAGCGGAATGTAGTTTTTCTCCAATTCAGAACTATGATGTCAGCCCTGCTGACCCCAGCAGATGGCGGTTCAGGGGGACACAGTCTGACCTGCACTCCACATAATCAAGTACCTGGCTAATCCATTATTGCATACCAGTACAAGCTGTTAATGAGCAGTAGTGTGGTTTGCGTAGAGAAGTCTTGTCCTCCTGCAACATTGCAAACACATTTGGATGAAACGTTTTAGTCTTTAGAAATGCTGCACTTTCGGCATTTAGCAATTCTATGTACATTTCCAAATGCCTGTGCTTTGGTATGTGTGTTTGTAGGTTTAACAATTTTGTGCCACAGCACTAAACAGAGCATGCTGTAATGTATGCTTACATAGCTACGTACATAGTTGATAACATGGTACTAGTTGAAGGGAAGTATCACACCAAAGTAAATTCTAGATAGTTCAGCCAGCATCTCTGTGCAATGCCCATCTCTGGTTTCCGTCAATGCTTGAAGGCTTTTGCACAGAAATGTGTGCTAGCGTCAGTTTACTCAGTGATCATGCCTGATGAGCGGGCAATGATGGGAATGAAGCACACTCTTGGAAGATGGGTTGAAGTGAGTGGACACAGTTTGGAAATCTGGACAGTCCTATGATGGGATAGAATGCACACATATGGCATGTGCACACAAAAAACAGACACGCACACACACACACACACACATGCGCATGCGCGCACACACACACACACACGTGCATGCACACACACATTGCTGGGTGCCTTGAGCCTCTGGACTAAATGTTCTGTCCATGTAAAGAAGATATACCTGTACCACACACTAGCATGGCTATGAGTAGCCCAAAGTAGGTATCCATTGAAGCAAGTCTACCATATATCTGTAGCATGTGTCCGCACTGTGTGTGCAATGGAAGATACATGATGCCACCCAATTCTGACATCCTTTATCTTATTATTAACTCATTGTGTGACAGCCACAGCGGCCATCTTGAGGTGTGACAAAAAGAGAGCACATGAGAATCTAACCAATGTACATGTGTTCTTGCATCTGGCCGGCAATACTACATACGTATATACATACATACATACATACCCCTCTGACCTGAAGCATAGACTACTGTACATGCTATACGGAGTGGGGCTCATTCAGGCTTGCCCAAATACTAGACAAATGCCGAGCATTGTGGGGTAAGCCTTAGCATGTGTCGGGGTGTCAATCAATATTAAGTCAATGTGTTTCAGATTGGTTGCCTGACAAACTCATGGACATACTATTGCCTTCGTGGTCTTACAATGGTTTCCTGTAGCCATGTGAGAGCTCACAAACACTCAGGTTCATACTGTTACTGTAGTAGGACCACTACCACAGTGTGAGCTGTATAATTTCACAACTAGCATAGCGTTTTGTTAATGAACAGTATAACTGAATCCAGTCACTACATGGGAACCTCGTTACAAGGGGCACCCTAAATTCAGGACACTTCACTAGTGAAGACAGCATCTACTGACCCAGCTACATAGAAATGTGCACATAGCTACCTCTGAAGTAAGGAACCTCTCTAATCATGATGATCTCCAGGTACCACAGCCAGTCTCAGTCAAAGAGTAAATAAGCAGACAGATCCAGACCAACCTGGAATTCCCTCCAAAGCTTAAGATGGTCACTGAGTTAGGCCCTCCAAACTGACCCTCAGCTTGCTGAGGGTCAATTTCATTAACTATCCTATTAACTATTCTGCATAAGATACACTATGAGTACATAATTACAGATGTAAATTGTTAAAAATGAAAAAATCCCTCCAAAGCAGTATTTGAATTTGTTGGGGAGTCAAATTTCACAGCATTACATGCACACCATCACAGTGGCAAGTGGGACTACACACATTCTCCAACAGAATGCTGATATATACCATAAGTACAGTACGTGTTCCGAAACACTCCCTAACTGCAACTGGGGTATGACAGCCAAGTAAAGCAATTGCTTGGTCTCTAATCTAAACAGGTGCACTACGTGAACATAACGGGTGAAGCACTAAATTTATCAAATGGCATAGTAGGAAGATTGCAACAACGAAAGGTGTACTTAAATTTTGTGTGACACAGTGTATTTCATGAACTGACACATAGAATATATACAGTGGAACCTGTCCAAGACAACTGCTTGTGGGTCAGTTCTAACTGACCTATAGATCCCGTTGCCATGGTAACGGGCCTCTAAACAGTGGTTCTAAATCTCTGAGAAGCATTCCAACTCCTTCGCGAGTGATTCTAAATCCCATAAAGTACGTTGCGGGCAGAGCGCAGGGGTTTATAAATCCCATATAACCATTTGCGGGAGCTCTGTGGGGGCAATTATCATCGTAGTAAGACGTCATTCACGCGTGCGTCATCAAGAAGAGACAGGAAGGCGAAATGATTGGGTAAGCGAATGGATTTGGATCTATATTACTTAAATTACTTTATAGAGGGTTGGCTGCTCTACAGAGGTACATTGCAATGCTTAAGTGCTATTTGGGGCCAGGAAGGCTGGCTGTCTTAGAGAGGTGGCTGCCTAATTCAGTGACCATCTTAGACAGGTTCCACTTTACCACACATTAGGCATACTACCATTGAATATCTGTGGTATGCTCTACTGTCAATCAAAATGATATGTATTAAGGAACATAGGGAGGGGGTCCAAGGGTTTCTAACCCCCTTTCATAAATTTGGGCAACAACAAAGTTAATGACAAGTATTGCATTTACACAGCAATGGGTATGCAATCATACATTATGCTGCATTAGCTAGCATACGTAGGCTTAACAGCAGCTATAAGACTACATCACAAGTATGTACCACCATGGAGGGTGCCTAATTTTAAAATTCAATTTTACACAGAGTGTGTACAGCATTTTAATTGTACTATAGATACTTGCAGCATACTGTATAAAGGGATGATTACATCATTTAGGGTCTTAAGTTCACCACCACATTAGCAGCACCTGTGGATTCTCAATTTCTATAAAAAGGAGTCAGTAGTGCAGCCAGAACAGCTATCATTGCTAAGCAGCATTTCTGGTAATCATGGCCAACAAGCTTATTTTCCTGGTAGCCATCCTGGTTGTGCCGCTCATTCTGACAGCTGGAGACCCTGGTATCGCTGAGGAAAAGAGGAGCACCACTGAAGCTCCCTCTGAAGACACCTCCCCGCCTCTTGATGAGGACCCATTCAAACCATTGAACCTGGATGAAGACGTTCACCGATACAGTTCAGAAGAGATAGAAAAGATTCGCTGGATGTCCTTGAGTCGTGATGGAGTGGAGACAAACGAAACTGACGAAGAAGTGATAAGAATCTTGGAATACGCTAGGCTGGACAAATCAGCAGATCTTTTCAGCGAATCCAGCAACCTTACAGCGGAAGAAATCGATGAGGAGACTGGAATGGGAAAGAGGGCCATTATTGGCTCCGACAATCGCTACAGGCCCCCACGCTATGGACTGAGAAGCAGAACATGTGCACTTGCCTATATGCAGACTGGATGCACAGCATTCCTAATTGGTCCTCGCCATGCTATAACAGCTGCGCACTGCGTTTATGATCACGCTAACAGAAGATGGAGAACAAACATAGGAATGTACGTGGGGCGTGACTGCTATAGATATGGTAGGTTTGCTGACTGGAGCCGTGTGTGGATCATGAACGCTAACGGGGATGCAAGAGCAAACATGGCGTACATCCGGCTGAGTAGTTCGTTCTATTCTTACTGCTGGCTTAATTTTGGATTCCGAGATCCAATGCCCAGAACGCATGTTGAAACTTGTGGGTACCAAGGAGACAGGAGAGGAACATATTCCTGCTATTACTGCAGTCACTGCTATGCTGAACGTGAGACGACTGGCAGCTGGTTTTTTCGCAGAACTTACAACACAAGGATGAGGGACACATGTGACAACTACCAAGCTCCAGGCTCTCCCATGGTGACTGACGCTGGACATGCCTGGGGCGTGAATAGCCATCACAGCACCAGCTACAACTTTGCGGTTCGCATCACCAGGGAAAGATTCTACACGTTATGCCAGTGGTTGTGTGACAACGGTGCTCGCTGCGGTCCTCGCTGCTGAGGCAACTTACTGGTTGAAACATGAGGCCCTGATCAAAGCTTTGAATTCCTACATACGGGTAACACAACATATCAACATCTTCATATATAGGCCTTACTGAGTGAACACATGCTGATTTTCTCCCATTTGCAGTTTTCTTTCATCTGTATTACCTACTATTGAGTGCAACAAAACTAATTGAGATGTTATCATGAAGTTTCACGCTCTTTGCACACTACACACAGACACTGGTATATAGGAAGGTGCATGGGCAACATGTACAGTTGTACATCTCGCAGGGTCACGAGGGTGCTGGCTGATTCATCACATGAGGACTACAACTGACTTGTAGCAACTAAAATTCAAGGTGTAAGGACCTCCATATATGTTGTGAGTGAGTTATCAAACTAAAGAACCTGACTCTTCTATGAGAAATCATACATATACAAAGTTCTGTGCCAAAGGAAATAACTATATATCGGGCCTTCATGATATTTTAGTGCAATGAGCATCAATGTCAAAGAGATCCAATCATGACATTAGCCAGAAGTAATGACATACAATAGCAATGGTCTTATGGTCTCAATGAGGAGTTGCGCTGAGACAGGAACTGTGCATTTCCAGAATAAAAGTCTGGACAGGTGCACACATGGTCTATACAGAATGTAGTTGAGTACTTGAAACTCCAGCACTGCATGCACTGCTCACGGCACAAGCAGGCAGCAGTAGTGTATTGTAGAGTAACACAACACAACTTCTGCCACACATATAAACTGTGTATTCATACAAGTCAGGCAGCTATTAACACACACACACACAGTGTGATCGATGCTCATGTACCAAAATGTCTCCACTAGCTGTAGGCTGGTGTAAGCAGTGAAGGGCTGACTCAGAATATAATTAAAGCCAATAATAGAAGTTTGTTGTGGGGAGAACAGACACCCAAACTGTGACAACATTGATTGAGTACCAAAATGTCTCCACTAGCTGTAGGCTGGTGTAAGCAGTGAAGGGCTGACTCAGAATATAATTAAAGCCAATAATAGAAGTTTGCTGTGGGAAGAACAGACACCCAAACTGTGACAACATTGATTGAATACTAAATTAGCAACGGGGAGCCACAGTATAGAGCAAATATTATTTCATCTACATAGCAGCACATTACACATTGACAGAGAATGTACATGCGTACATTCATATGCACTCCAGTGTATACTGTGCATGCAAATATTACTAGTATAGTGACTGGCTTAGACATCACTGGTAGTGCTACGCCATATGAGCCTATACAACACTGAACTTAGAGGCTGGGAGCACTTGGAGTTGACGCTGAGTTTAATGTGCTGCAGTAGGCCAGTTTGGCATAACTCTACACAGTAGCAGTCACCACTTAGCCAGGTACGGACGCATTTACGTATGTACCCCACATTGTCAAACTTCACCCCTCAGTACAATGACTGCCCATCACATCACATGTACATACACTGGAGTGTGGTAGACTGAATACCTTGCATGTGCAGAGTCCCTTGTTGGTGAATTTGGGACCACATGGCCATCCGCAATACATCCATTGGCAGTTAGCTTGTCTACGGCACAGTTGGACACGTCACAGAGGCTCCCTGACACCAAAGGACATCACTGACAGTCACCAATCACATTGCCACAGACAGCAGTACTCAGTGGGTCACAGGAGGAGGCCTAGGAGACGAGGGAGGAGGGGCAGGACAGATGGATGGAGGGCAATGAAGGAGACTGTGCAAGGAGGCTCCCTAGTTGATACTCACATGGGAAAGGAGGAGTGGTGTGCCAGGAAGAAGAGGGGCTAGGGAGGAGAGGAAGGAGGAAGGGAGGGGAGGAGTATGGGAGGAGTGAGAGAGGGCTGGAGGGGGAAGTACGTAAATATTGCATTTCAAGCACTTATACCTCTTGCAGAGCAGTAGCACGAAAACGTGATGAGCGGAAGGTCACACTTTACTACAAACCTCTCATACTATAATACACTAATAGACTACAAACTCCTCTACTGCAGCCACTCCACATGCAGTGTCATGCTGTTGAGCTCTGCTGTCTCCAAGTAACAGTTGGTTGTAGATCAAGATTTCTACAAACCTACCCAATGCCACACCCCTTCGGATTCAACTACCAGGATAATCTTCATCTACAACCTGGGGGTGCGTAGTACATAGCTAATTCCTATGATGCACCCAAGATGCAAAACCCATGACCAAGTCTGAAGAAGAGTCAACACTGTCCGTTTGTGTGGCCACTCACAACTCTAAGAAAGTTACGGGAGCTCCATGGTGACAACGATTAGAAGGGTTAGTCTGACTGGTTCGGAGTGTTACCTACTTGAGTTGAGGGCCAGCTGATAGAATTGCAGATCATTCTAACGCCATTTTGCTCTCAAAGAATTTGCGTGGGCGCTCTTCGCAGTTAATGAATTCATAACACTGCACACCGTCGTCCGGTGACTACAGGAGAAAGCGATCGACTGGAGTTCTTCTCAAGGCCTCGAGCTCTCTTTCCACTAATCAGACCTTGGAATCTCGCATCAATTCTTCAACACTAGCATTATACGTACACGTAAGGGCATGCCATAGCTATATAGCTACATGCTAGTCGTTACGTGCAAGGTAGCTAGCTACGTAGCTAGATAAGAGTAGATTGTTTGTTTTGATAGTTACATGTACGTGTGTATTAGCTAGCTAAATGGACTGTAAGAGAACAGTCTCATTTCGGCTAACTGGAACTTCACTTTCAGTGGCAAGGGAACCGAATGGGGTAACAGTAGAACCGGTGTACTTGCTAGTAGCTAGCTACATTAAATCAATCAGTGTTGGTACAAAGGTGTATGCTCATGGCAGTGGCAGAGCTGCCAAATAGTATAAGTGGAAGAATGCTTCCATTCTTGTGGACTCGTGTAGGATGGATGGGAAGTAGGACTAGCTGTTTGGTTTGAATGGAAGGCGTGAAGATCTTCTTTGTGGCTAGGTTCTTGCATGCTGGATTGACTAGGGAAAACACACTGTCCGGTAACTTGAAATCATTTCAGATGTTTCGGCCCAATCCAGGACCTTCATCAGTGAAGGTCCTGGATTGGGCCGAACACTTACGAAACTGAGATGACTATCTTTATAGACATAAATGGCGGGAAAATAAGGCGGGAATGAATGTGATGCCAAGGGGTGACACTTGCATATGCATAAAATAAGCGCTGTGCGTAAAAAATGAAAGAGCCACTCCAACATGCAAGGAGACTTGCCTACAGCAGTTACCAGTGGCTGCTCCTCACAGAAGGGCCACGTGAGCTACAGTTTACAAAAGTAGCTGTACTGCAGAATGACCCTCAACCAAGAAAAAAGGGAGACATAGACCAGAAGGCATTCCCGAAGCGATTTTGTGACTGCGGTGTACAACTGTCAGAGGGAATGCCTCAACAAGTGACAGTAAATCATTTCCTTCACAAGGGACCCCAGCAAACTAGAATCATTTACGGGCAGCCTGGCACAGGTAAAACCACTTTCCTCAAATACCTGTGTCAGAAAGTGGCTAACAATGAACCAAGTGACTTCTCCCTCGTCCTGTTCTTCCCTCTGCGTGACAAGGCTGTGTCACAAGCACTGAAAGACGACAGCGATGCCAACTTGGAACAACTTCTCCAATATTACATCAGAGGAGATATATGCTCTAACTCAACCAAAGCACTACTGAAGAGTGAAGGGAGAAGGTGCTGGTTATCCTAGATGGTGCTGACGAGGCACGTGGCCTGATGGCCAGCCCTGAGGGATCCCTCCTAGGAGCACTTCTGGGAGGACGACTGCTTCCCCAAGCACGCTTCATAGTGTCCACACGTCCTGGTGGGTGCCCACTACTACAAAAGCACAAGGCTGTTTTCTACAAGATCCTTGGATTCGATGAAGCAGCAGTGGAGTTGTACGTGCATGAAGGACTTCTTCAAGAGTGAGCCAGGCAAAGGGGAGGCCATGTTGTCTGATCTGAGGGTGCGTCCAGACCTCATGGGAGGTGCTTACATACCAATGAACTTATTGATCTACTGCTCTGTCTATGAACATGGTGCTTCAGGCAGGTCGGCATTCCCTGCAACAATGACAGAGTGCTATAAATTCTCTGTTGCAATGACCATCACTCGAGAGAAACAGAAAGTAAAGAAAGCATTCCGAATTGACCCATTTCTCACTGACCTTCCACCCGATGTTAAACACTTATTGTCATCCCTCGGTGTTCTCTCTTTTGAAGGTCTGACCCAGGAGCCACCTCCGCGCGCCGTGTCTTCCAAGCCACAGTCAAATGTGATGAGATCTTGGAGGATTCGTCCTTTGCAGGCCTCCTTCACCTGCACCCATACCAGGATGGCTCTTCAAGTACACTGAACTTCAGCCATACCACGAAGCAGGAGTACTTTGCTGCCTACCATCTCTCCCTTTTGCCCAAGGCAGAACAAGCTGCTTTCTGGAGGAAGCACTGGCACAATCCCAAGTTTGCAGTGGTTCTGAAATTCTTTGCCGGTCTAACGCAGCTCAAGTCAGCAGAGGTCAACATAGCCATCTTTACCACTGACGGCGACTTGCCATCAAATTGTAACACTGATGATCCTCATCTCTTATATGTATTTCCCACTTTGTTTGAGTCTCAGAATGAGTCTCTCACCCAAGGCATTGTATCTCAGTTGAACAGTTGTCTCACCTTTGATTTGTACCTCACTCCATTTGACACCATGGCACTTTGCCACTGCCTCACCAAGTGCAAGCACCTGACTAAACTATGCACATCAGAAATTCATTCCTTTCCCCCCACCAGTTTCCATCATGTATGTTCAGTTGTGAGCTCCAATCCTCTTTTACAGTCGACACTGACACTAAAGGTGGACCAGTTCTCTGAAGGTGAGTGAATGGACCACACTAACTGTTGGTGTCATCCATGTTGTAAGTATTTGTGTATCACTTCATCAGTGAAGTATACATTATGTACATGCGACCCATGCACTAATTGTATACAATGCTATACATTGTTTAGTAGGGGTGGTCAATTTATAAAGGTGGTTGCTTAGTGGAGTTTTACTGTAAATAGACTAAATTGCTTGTGTGGTGCACATAGTGAGTGTTCAGTACTTCACTGTATACTTTGCCCATGGCAATGAATGCTATACTAGCTAGGACATGGGCCTTCAGTCATTATGAGAAGTGCCCTAGTGTGAGTGCATTTTATATGCCCTGACACCCTGGTGCCCATGTCTTAAATACTAATTTATTCCCCCTGTATCCCTTTGTGTAGCTGCTAGATGTGTCTGTGTTCCTCCATTCTCCCTTGTTCCTCTTCCCCTATTCACATAGATGCCAGGAGATTGTGTGAGGCTGCTGGGTCACTGAAGAATGCCAAGCTGTTTGTGATGGAATGCTGCACTTCAGAGGCACTGGCTGAGGTCTTTAACCACAGACCATTAGAGCAGTTGGATCTCACCCTCTTCAGTGCTGTTGAAGTAAGTAGTGCATGTTCACCTGGTACATAGTTATGTGGTGTGGACTCTGAAGGACCAGTTTACATGAATTCTCTGTGTTGGCTTCTTCCTATTTATGCTGCTACTTTCTACTGTAACACTTAAGTTGTTTGAGTGCATAACATGTGCCATTTTACTCTCTACTCTGAGGTGAAATGTGTGAATCAGTTTGAGATGCATCACATTACACCATGGACATTTCTGTGGATGCAGGGTGACAGCAGCATCCTGGAGAAGATGGCTGTTCACTGCCGGCTGAAGGGGCTGGAACTGTGGGGTGACATCACAGTACTTCCTGTACTGAACGGAGTCAAAGACACTGTTCAATAACCCATCTTAATTTTGCGGGTGAGCCTATTACTACATGCCTGCAATTATACTATACCATGTAGAGTATGTACATGTATGAGTTGGGCCTTGTCAACAACTTAAATTGTTCTGATTAGCAAATTTTGAAATCTCCCTTGCATGCAGTTGTTGTTGTGTAGCTTAGGGTGGGTGGTGGGTGAATGTAATGAGGGAGTGTGGGTGTGGGTGTTGGATGTCAGTGCTCACATCTCACCACAGTACAGAAGTGGTGCTAGAGCAATCTTGTGAATGTCTTGTTGGCCATAACTGCTTTGTTGTTTGCTTCCACCTCCCTCTCCCTAGTTGCTGCTTGTGTGTTTACTTGTCTTGATCCTAACTTGCATTCATGTCTGTCAGAAGTATATTTGATAAACCAGCAGAACAAGTCATGCTAAGAATTGGAAGCACTGTCTCTCCCCTTGCCTCCCTTACACCCTCTAAATGTTTTCGTTGTGTAGATAATCAGTGCATATCTGCTTTTTGACTGGCAACTCTAAACACTTAATTTGGAATAGCGCAATTATGTTAGTAACCACTGATTGATATGTACTAGCTGAATGCCCGCCCTACGGGCAGGCTCCCAGCTTATCGCAAGCCAGTCAGAGTGAGTCGGTACCTTGCCAGTTTTGAACTATCTGCACAGGTAGCAACGGAGGCTGGCTGCTATAACGACGGTAGAGTTTAATTCAAACGTTTGCCGACAACGAATAAGATCTTCCGTAACTGAAAGTCCTAGAGACTGATCATTAAAAATGGCGTCTCGGCCCGCGGGAAAAAAGAAGCGCTTTCTTCGGCTGCAGGGCAGCTAGTTGAACGGCACCCCTCTAAGCTCATGTCCCCCCACTCCCTTAACTGGCATGGCTCGTATCAAGTACGCCAATGACCGGTAGCGGAAGGGCCGGTCGATATTGATAAAAATGGCTTATCGGCCCGCGGAGAATTGACGAAGGACATCTCCCTCTTCGGCCGCAAGGCAGCTAGGTGAACGGCACCCCGCTAAGAACATGGTCCCCGAGTCCATCAACTGGCACGGAACGTCTCGAGCCGATTCCCGGCAAGGCGCCGATTTTATGGCTGAACAAACATACATAAAAATCCTAGATCCCGTGAATTATAGTAGGATTATATAAAGCATAGAAGGGTGGATGGTATGCCAAATATTAGGTTGAGGCCCAAGAGCATCTCAGATATTGACCGAGGCGTGAAGCCTTCTAAGCTTCACGCCTCGGTAATTTTTATGATATATGGTTGCGATGTCACGGCTCATCAATACAGATGAACTTGGCCTTTGTCTGCGATGGCCATTTGCATTCTATGAGCTCCCCAAACTCATTGTTTATGATGATGTAATAAATTGCGCATGCGCAGTTTATTTTGGCGGCACCCTTTGGATGGCATTCTGAGAAGGCTACAGTAAACACTACAAGAATATAAAGACATATTATGGTAGACAACTTCACCCTGAAATGAATGAAAATAGATCGTTAGGCTTTAAAGAAGCTGTGTCGCCACAATCTCCCACTTGGACATGGATGCAGCTACCCTGTAGCAATTTAGATCTCTTACGCCACCATGGATACCTCGCTGGAGCCTCATGGATCACTTTTACAGTTTCCTTGTTTACTGTGTTTCTTTTGCTGTTTTGTCTGTTAGCTTCATGCAGTATCTTCGCCTAGAATCGACTGTATGACATCGCTCAATGGTAGGCGTTATCTAGGTCTCCGAACTGCTGTGAATCAACTCCCAGAGAAATGTGCACGCACAGAGACTGTGTCTCACTGTACTCAGTGATCCCAGGTTTGACTATATATTCAAACCCTTCACACCGGTGGCCATTGAGACGACAGGCCCTTTTGGGCCAGAGACTTTCTCATTCTTGAGAGAGCTGGGTTGCCGTCTCAAACAGGTCACTGGGGAAGCCAATTCCTTCTCCTACCTGCAGCAACGCCTCTCCATCGCGGTGCAAAGGGGAAATGCTGCCTCAGTGATGGGAACTATGGGGGGCTCCACCTCGCATTTTAATTTCTTTGATTGACTGGACTTATTTTTGAGGGGGCACCCCCCTCATCTGACTGCATATTTTTCTTTTATTCTATTTTTCTTTTACTCAGTTTATATCTCAGGCAGTGCGCATGTGTGCCTATTATATTTTAACAGTAAATATTATGTATATTGAAGCTAGGAGGTGTTTTATCAAATGCATTAACCAGAGTAATATGAAAAAAAAAGTTTGAGGTTGGTATGCCAAACATCAAACCTGACCACAATACTTATAAAACCTCTGATATGGTATTCAGCAATCAGCTACCTTGGTTATCCAGTGATTGGGCCCTCAATGTCAACCACAGTTAGTTATGTCAATCAATGCTGGGCTCTTCTACTGTAGATTTATCACAAGGTTTTCAGACACCTTCAGCTGTGGCCACTTGTGTTCAGAGCATGGCACAGTTGAGGACACTTGTCATCGCAAAGGTGGATCCTGTTCCAGTATTTCAAGCAATGACATGCCGAGTCTCACCACTGCACAGTGTGGATGTGTGGTTTCCACCATGGGTATGTACAGTGTACACCTATTCATATGCTGCATCATTGCTAGTTGCTTATCTCTTCGACACTCACACATGGAGATGTATTACAGTAATCACTGTACTACATCTCCATGTGTGTGTCAAATAGGTCATCCCAATAGCCTTAATTGCCCTTTAATCTTGTGCTTGCCTGTGATCCAGACCACCAGCAACCCCACGTGGTGCATATTGGTACATTACTACAGTATGTATGATGTCTTTGTCATTGTGTGTTGCCAGCTAGTGCACATGTTGTGTGTATATAGTGTTTGTGCTTGTTTTCTGTTGGTACACTGCAGTATGTGTGTCTGTTGTCATTGTGTTCACCAATGTCATCACCATCCTCTTTTGTCATTGTACGTATGCCACGAGTGAATGACTTTGGTGGTCTCAGTAGATGTCTGTTCACAATGGTGTTGTGAGTGACCATTTTATCAGTTGGTAGTTGTAAGCATGTATGGTGAGTGATGTTTCATATCAAGAGCTGGCATGTCTGATACTGCAGCACTGGTATTGCCCCATCCCCTAAAGACCACCCTTAAAGTTCCCCATAAGAGACACCATAACATGTGGTCCCTTCACAGACTCCCTTCCTAAAGTGGTCCCCTATAAAAGACAGTGTCCTCCCGGGGGCCACAATCCCCTTAGTCTATTCCTTGGACCAATTATATAGCAGCCTATATGCTTCCCTGCACTGATCAAGATCATACTGCCATTTGGCAACATCCACTTCATATGACACTTTGTCCCACTTGTCAACATCAGCGTAGGAGCTGACTGTGCGAGTGGTTGCCAGCCTCAAGCTCTTTTCACTGTATACCCATGCGCATATTCATTGACTACAACATTTCTCTGTGTGAGCAGTACAAACAGTCAGGAGTGATGACACAGTGCTAGAGTGTAGGGGATGAGGCTGAGTCATAGTTGGTGATGCCAATGACATGATTAAATGCTGGTGATGCATATTCTGGGGCTGTTTGTCACTCCTAATTTCTTTGTGATTGCTTACATTTACTGCATGTGCCCTTGATCACATATAAATAATAATACATAAGGCACACATGCGCACTGCCTTGGACAATTAAAAGCAAATTGAATGATAACCATGATGAACAGGTAATACAGAGTACAATACAGAGTTCAATTCAGTATCATGTTTGGATCATATGTCACACAAAATTGTCAAATTGTTAATAATTGTTAGTAATTGTTAGTACCCAGACAGCCTGCCCTCCCTCGTGATCACATTAATCGGAAGGTCTGAGGGGCTGGCTGGGCGGTGGTAGGCAGATCTGGAGCCTCGATTGTTGGCATCACGTGTGTAGATGTGGATTTTACTCAAAGTAGGATAATGTACCCACCTATCTCATGTGCCTGTTGGATGGCCATTTGTATCCATCAGCAACCTACCCCTGAAGCCATACCAATAGTGCAGTGTTTGTTGTTCTTGTAAGGTGTCCCCTCAGTACCCCTGTGTTGTGTTGTGTACCTACAGGAGTGGAGTGAAGACTGTGCACAGCTGGAGGAGGCAGCCAGTTGTGCTCAAGTAGTCAAGGTGAAGGTGGGTGCAGATGACAGTGCCAGAGCTAGCAGAGCCCTGGCTGCTGGTTTCAGTAGAAACTCGGTACTCAGAGAAGTGACACTGTTGGATATACCAAAGGAGTTTGTGGAGTCAGTGAGAGAAACACTACACTAACTGTCAATGTCCATGGGCACTTTGTGGTAGCATGAAATCTGTCATCAAAGTCAGACTCAATAGTCAATTTAGTATTCATGTCATTAACACATTTCTATTAATAATCCATGTTGCAATTAGCAATTTGAATCGATCCTCTCATTATCCAGTGAGGCAGTCGTCATATTATAGCTGTCCTTGCATGAAACAGTCAATGTATTTGAAGCAAGATTGTACATCAGCATAATTATTGTCAGCTTAGCTTGCAAAAGATGGAAGCCATTTTGACCTCCATTATCAATTGCAGTACAGTTGTATGGAATCTACTAAAGAATGGAGTCCTGTTCCATTCATCATTGATGCACAGCTGTGTACAATAGCAGCAGCAAACACTGCTATTTGTATAATATAAATTACTGACTGCTTGTAACATTAAACTTACATGTACATATACAGGCATACTGGGTGCTTTGTGGCAAAGTGACTGACAGCAAGAGTGTAAACACTACACACACACACACACACACACACACACACACACACACACACACACACCACACCACACCACACCACACTGGGAGTGGAGTGAAGTTTGTCAGATGTTGAAAGATTGTGCATTGAGAGATGTAAGAAAAGAGTGGGCAACAGAGGCAAAGGAAAGATCGAGGGTGGGGATGTTACAGGGGCTTATGGGAAAAAGGTGTAAAGCCAAGGTGTCTACAGGTAGGGAGGAAGAGCCTCAGACGGATCTTGGCTAAACTTAGAGGTGGGACAGCGGAGCTGAGGTTGGAGTCTGGTAGATGGGTTGGGCTGTTGAGAGAGGATAGAATTTGTGCACTTATTGTTGAAATGTAGAAGGATGGCAAGCGAGACAGCAGTGTTGGAGAAGCATATGAGAAAGATTGTAGTTGGGTTTCAGGATAGATGTGATTAAAAGAAGGTGGTGATTGTGTTAGATGAGACATGTACAGATAGAAGAATAGGCAGAGCAGTAGAGACGTGGATGAAGTGATTTGGATAACCACAAGTTCATTGTCAAAGAAAAGGCCCCTCCTTACCTACATTACCTGATATAATTTTATTTTATGACTTTCATCTGCTGTTTTCCCCTTTTACAATGAATGACACTTTGCATCTAGTGCTGTGTGGGGCAGTTGCCCTAGAGTGCCTAGCACATGAGGCACTTGAAATTAATTGATATTGATATACCAAAGTATTCGTCCGGTTTCGTACAGTGAAGTGGTCACAGCACAGACCAGGGCATGCAGAGAGAAGGAGGACTCTGTGCACTGCTCTGTGGATTACTACAGACAAAGAGGATAGGGAGTCGAAAGAACTACACACGTGATTCCTCAGCTGTTGCGAAGATCCATGCACCATCAACAATAACAGGAACGCGACGGAGTAGCACGTGTCTATCTGAGGCATCGTGGGGAACTCCCATCTTCAGGATGCAATTCCGGATCCGTAGGGACCAAAATCCTGTTTCACCGGACTGACCTAAGCCCTGATCTGACCGCAGCCCTCGGAGAAATTGCTGAGCTGTCAGATCAGTGTCAACCATAATCCTCGCTTTCCCAAGCCAGCTCTTAGGAAAACGTACAGCAATATCATTAGCGTCATGGAGGGAAGAAAACGAGCGGCTACGAGAGACAAGTAAGTGCTAGCGCTGTGATGAAGTTTGGGGTATTGTCGATCTTGTCAATCTTGAGTTGCATCATATGGTTGGGTGAGAATGCTACTGTTCCATGATGGATTTGTAGCTATCAAGGTAGGGAGGGGTTGGTCAGCATTTACGACGTCCTTCGATGGAACAGGCACCGTTTTCTTTCTTCTGTGTAATGTGTAATGTGTACATTAGTCGCTGTGTGTGCCATTGAGTGGAGTGCCGCGAGCCCTTTAACTAAATTTAACAGTCCGTAGCTAGTGTGAGGTGTCAATTGCCTATACTTACACCTACTTCAGTCAAAATCAGAGCCAATTCTACTCCAGACCAGTGTGTCATGTTAAGATTAAGTTTGTCTGCCATTGGCTTGCATTTGGCGACGAGCTGCGGCAAATGGTCTATGTACACACAGAGTGTCCTTAGCTACACAAGGTAAGCTAGACCCTAGTAATTTGATGCCTAAGCTAAGTGGTCAAGAAGTGACCTCCCTGTAGCTACTCATGTGATACAGACTAAGACACTATGCAGTCTACTTCTCCAAGCATTTAGTTTGTGTGATCTCTGTACTGAGTATAAACCGTGTACATGAGTCACATTGTAATGAAAAGCCCACCATGGTCACCAACAGCTGTTCTGTACCTTCTCACATAGCAATGCTCATACGCTAATTGAAGAACGCTCCAGCAAGAATCGCAAGAAGGAAGAAAAGGATGAATCATGCTCTGTTAGCCTACACCCACAAGATGACTCTAAACCACAGCCACTGCCTCAGTTTCAGTCAGACTCTTCTCCAGAAGCATCTCAAGGTGAATCATATTTCAGTAATTCACACACAGCCTCTCTGCACATTGTAATGGAAGATACTTCAAGAGAACATGCACCATTTCACTCATTTCTTGCAAGCTAGCATGTCCAGGAGTCAGTTACAATATGGGTCTGAGGAATCCATTGTCGAAATAGAGAGGGCCATCACTCGGCTGCACTTACGTATGGCTGCTTTAGTTACCTATCATACTAGTGTGTGTGTGGGGGGGGGGGGTCATAGCAGTTGGTCCACTGCTTAGGGTGGGTTGACAAAGAAGGAATCTGGGAATATGCCTTCTACACCAAAGGTGTCTCAGGAGTCTGGGGGCATCACGCCCTATTAATGGCAACCAGTGATCACAGCCTTCCCCCGCTAGTCATCCTACTAAGATAGTAGAGCCACAGACAGCTGTTTCACCCTAGTTAAGGCTCATTAGTGTGGTGTACTGATGGATGGTAGGATGACTAGCTACTCTTGTATCCACCACCAGTGAAACACTTGTGGTTTCAACAAGAGCGAATACTAATGGGGGAAGGCTGTAAGTCATCATAAGTGCGCGACTTGGCTCACAGTTGTTGAAGGAACGGTTCATAGCAGTTGGTCCACTGCTGAGGATGAGTTGACAAAGAAGTAATCACTGGGAATATTACACCAACCAGCCTTCTACACCAAAGGTGTCTCAGGAGGCTGCGGGGCATCACGCCCTATTAATGACAACCAATGATCACAGCCTTCCCCCGCTACCCTCTTTGTAGGATGACTAGCGGGGGAAGTCTGTGATCACTGGTTGTCACCAATAGGGTGTGATGAGACACCTTTGGCGTAGAAGGCTGGTTGGTGTAATATTCCCAGTGATTACTTCTTTATCATACTAGTACTTGGAATCGAGGGAAGTGGACACTTCACTGACTCTAACTGCTTGTTGAATGCAGCACCTGTCATGAGCATAAGGCTAACATAAAACATGCACGCCTCACGTATCACGCACGTATCACTTGCATTATGACGTCACAGCTTTGTGTGTCATTCGCGTGTTTTTTACTGTTGACAAAGGAACACTACAAGTATAGGGGTACAGTGCTGTTAGGACTTGTTTTATCTAGCGCGAGTCGTTTTTTTGAGGATGCCATTCAGTTGTTGCACCGTAGGATGTACCAACAGGTTCAAGAGAGGCACAGGAATAGGGTTCTACATGTTTCCTGTTGACACAGAGAGGAGACAGCGCTGGTTGCATGCAGTTTCATGGGATAAATGGGAACCCAAGACCTCTGCATGCATTAGCAGTACGGTTTCCACTTTATTAATGGTAGGCCATCAAAGGACCCTGAGGATGTGGACTACGTGCCTATTGTATTTGAAGGCAGAAAAAAGGAAAGTTAACATTCTCAGTGTTAACAATGATTGACTGGAGAGGACAGCTAAACGAGAGTGGGTGAAGGAGGAACAAGATCAAGCAGAAGTGGCCACTGAAGATCTAGTTGCTTTGTCATCGTCTCTGCACTGCCACCAGATGCTATTTAAGGATACTGCCATTCAGACTGAGTGCAGTTCTTTTCCTACATTGGAGTCCGTGATGAGGTGAACTTGAAAGCTACGAACCAGGCTCTACAATTGAAGGGTGAGGAATTGGAACAGGGTCTGCTTACTATGAAGACTAGAGACAAATGGTTGGTATTCAACAAATTAACTTGAACAAATGGTATTCGAGGGAGTGATGAGAATACTAAGTTTTACACCGGTCTTCAATCTTATGACGTATTTAATGCTTTACTGTAGTATTTGCAACCAGTAGTAGAGATGGCACATCAAAGTGCAAGTGGGGTTCAAGGACAAAACAGGAGCTTAACCTTTGAAGAAGAATTTCTAGCAGTACTGATGAGGTTTCATCTGGGATTACTATTAGAAGGCATTGCAAAGAGATTCGAGGTACGCCCTAGCACAATTTCAAGACTATTTGCAACATGGATTAGGATATTAGCAGTTGAACTGATCATGAAGAGCATTTTCCCGTGGCCCTCAAAGGAGCAAATTAAAGCCAAACTACCCGGGTCATTTAGGAGGTATCCCAATACTCGTATTGTTATTGACTGTAGTGATTCTATATACAAAGGCCTTCATCATTATAGGGACAACTTCTTACTTTCTTACATTATAAACATCATGCACAATACATTTAAAGTTCTTATTGGTATATCTCTAGGAGGTGTGATTACTTTTGTGTCTGAGCTTTGGGGTGGAAGGGTTTTTGATAGAATGATCACAGAGAAGTCAGGATTGCTAGAGCTGCTTGAGCCTGGAGACAGTGCTATGGCAGACAGGGGATTTCATGTGGGTGATGTTTTACATCGTCGTTGTGTCACCCTGAATATACCTCCTTTCCTTGGAGGACAAAGTCAGTTAACAAGTTGAGAAGTAGAAAAAGCAAGACAAATTGTTGTTTGAGCATCCATGTGTCATCGGCAGAGTTGAGAACTATCGATTATTGCAGGTACCTTTCCCTATTACTCTAGCTGATTTAGGATCTGGCATTGTTAGTCTTTGTACATACCTTTCCTTCTCTTCATTCAATGCAGTCATGTACTTTACTGGGTAAAAGCTGTGACAAAATAGATTCATGCATGTGGGTAATGTTTTGGCCTACAGTTCCTATTGTACAGTTTGCTGTATTTTTCATGTCAAAATTTCAGGCACTACTACTGTCAAGTACACTGCTTAAGCTTGTAGCTTTGGCAGCATGCATGTGCCCCACAAACCCTGGTTGAACAGGATATCTTCAGTGAATAAATTATTCCCTTCTCCTGCTGTCCAAACTACAAATGTGCCCAGGTACACTGTTTTATGGTCATTTCTTCTTGCACTTGCATGTAGTATGGACGTGTCCGTTTTAGTCTCAGTTTTGCTCTCAGTTTGATCGCATGTTGCCTTTTCAAAAAACGTCAGACAGTTGCTGGCCATGGTCAATGACCTGTTTGCTGACATAGGCTGACAAACTCATGTGCGCTGATTGTAGGACACCTAAGTTGATGACTAGCTTTCTTCCGAGGAGCATGAGGCTATCAGTATAGGTTCTAAATCAGGTACCAGTTGTCTATCATGCATTTCAGCAGTGTCCTGGGTAGGGGGGTCCTCCTTGCAAGGTGAGAAGTGGCCAAAAGTGGTCAAACCACTATCATGATATTCACTACTCACTTTCCTTACAAGCTTTCACTATGGACTCGGAATTTGATTGGGACGTGTGTAATACAGCATGGCATTTCATTATTTCCCATAAGGTGCCTTATGAAAGTCTAGTGTGACCAAAGGTTGTGATGTTACGTTTCGCTTTGGAAGCACATGCCATTGCTGAAGGCAGTCAGTGACTGTTACTATATCTGAAGGAAGCTGCTGCACCTGTCTTCTCTTCATATTATTGAGATAATAGAGTAGGGCAGCATGGCTACATGTCGCCCCCTTTTCCGCAAGACATTTATGCATTGTGCAGTCGGAACATCACCGTTTGTCTTCAAAAAGACATACACAGTGTAAATGGTTTTTGCTTTTGATGATGAGTGACAGTGCCCTCTTACCACTACCATATCTTTCCCTTCTACTTTTTTAGCACACACATTCTGTACCAAATGATCATTGAAGTACTTGTAGGCTTTCAGGGATTTGAAGGCTTTCAGGCTGTCCCTGTCAAATGTCTTGTCTCAGCTATTGATTACATTAAGTATTGGTGTGGATGCGTAAACGAAAATTCCTTAAAGGACGAAAGAACCTTGTTCCACATACACATTTCAGCAACTGCTGGCAAGTCAACATCGATGGAATCTGTCAATGCACCATACGTAGCTATTACTATGTGTGCTTACCAAATTGTCGCTGGCTGTACACCTGTGCCCCTAGGCAGTTATATAGCAAGCGGCCGATCAGTTCTAACATTAGACCCTGACACTTTGACAAATGCCTCCTTGCATGGGACCCTGAGATTAGCTACTGCCAGCTTCCATAGCAGCTCAGACAACTCTATGTCTATATCCAAGGTCTTGAGGCTCAGTATAGACCAAGCACGCTCCATCTTCAGGAGGTACAATTGCTTGACGACCACTCACTGCTGCATCTTTTTGCCAACGTTTCTGGTGCGCGTGCGCAGACACGTGCACACACACACTTACAGTGCACTTCATCAGACCCTGATAGGTGCCACTGGAGCAGAATGTTGACTGTGAGGCAAGGCTCTGCTGATAAAAAATTTTGTTCAGTAGCCCATTTACTTGATGATGTCACATTGTGCATCACATCCTGTCCCCACGTCAAAGCTGTGTCCCATACACCAGTACTGGAGGACACATTTGTGGTCACTGGTTGACTTGGTAATGTAAAGAGGTCCTGGCGTGGAGTGTGTGTACTCTAGCTCTCTTTTGATCTTGTTCTCTGCTCTACTCTTATTCTCCTCAACAGCCCGTCCTGTGAGTTCCTGGAACAAGGATGCTTTGGTCTCCCTACAAGAGGAACTCCAGCTTCATGTGTTAATGGACACTGGTTTTGGGAATCGACTGGAGAAGGCAGCAGGTGGTTTCTTAAGCTACTTTGAGGCCCGCACAGTAAGAGAGCAGTCCGGCAACACCAACCAAATACAGAAAGTGATTGAATTGCTACATGGGAAGACAGATGAAGACTTTGTCACATTTCTTGAGATGTTGAGAGCAAGCAACAATAAAGTGTGGGCAGATGAACTGGAGAGGAAAGCCAAAGACTTCAAGGAGAAAATGGTACGTACTTTAGGAATGATAACTTTTGTATGTACTATTCCATTTTAGAGAGTTTTCCAACTCTGCAGTTTAGTGCATCAAAATTGTTATGTGTTGTGTGTGGATGTACTGTATGTGTGAACACAAGTTGCCCCATTCTATATATTATAGAAGGTGCTGAAGTGAATGGGCAGTGTGTTTGTGGGAGTGGAGGAGAGTCTGTTGGTTTGATGGCTAGTGTGCAGTGTGGGGTGTGTACAGTGTGGAGTGTGTACAGTGTGGAGTGTGTACAGTGTGGGGTGTGTACAGTGTGGGGTGTGTACAGTGTGGGGTGTGGAGTGTGGGGTGTGTACAGTGTGGGGTGTGTACAGTGTAGGGTGTGCACAGTGTGGGGTGTGTACACTGTGTATTGTTTACAGTGTGGGGTGTGTACAGTGTGGGATGTGCAAAGTGTGGAGCGAGTCTGTGGTTGTAACCTCCCCTTGTCTGCTTCCATTAAAACCACAAGTGTTTAAGTTGTAGTGCATATACATAGAAGCATGCAGTCAGTCATCCATCATCAACCATCAGTATGCCCACACTGATGAGCCCCAATAAGGCCATGCAGTTCTCTGTGGCTGGTGTTTTTTTGTTGGATGAATGAAGGTGATGACTGATTGCCATCAATGGGGCCTTGTTACCCTCATGATACACTAATACTAGTGTAGCAGTCTGGTAGGTGTAATACCCAGTGATTGATATCTTTCATTCTAATTATTGTCAGCGGAAATAATTTGTTGTGTATACAGTAGAACCTCTCTTATCAGGACTGTGTAGTTAAAGGCACCTCCCTCTACAAGGCAGGCAAAAAAAGTTCCAAAAAAGTTTTCTAACAAAATTAAATCTTTTAATATGTGTATGTACTGTATTACAGTACAGTACTATGTTATTTTATGTGTGCAGCAGTCACTTGAATCAAATGAACATACATGTACAAGTAAACAGTGAAAGGTTTCATTTTTGATAATAATAATGACCAATAGTGAGGTGAAGAAACCCATAAAACTGAACATTTATAAATAAGATGGGTTAGCCCATGAGGGGATGCAACCCTAATGGATCGTTAGATCTAGTGAAATTCTGGGCACATGATTATGCCTCAATCTACAGTCTCTGCATAAGGCACATCACTGCGGATCTCAGCAAGGAGAATGATAAGTGGCATCTGAGCCAACCCATGACAATGCTGTAAGCTTCACAGATAGGAAGGAGGCCAGCCGCTTGTATGCAACAGTGGCAGCTCTACCCATCTCTCTCGACATGCTGAATATGAAGGGAGTGAAGGAGCCCCGCTCCACCGCGCGGACACGTTGCTCGTATGCTCGTTGCTTCTCTCCTTCTTGTCTTCTGTAGCAAGCTGCCATTTGAGAGCCTCATCATGACCCATACATCAAAAATGCACTCTGCTGGCTCAGTTCCCAGAAGCCACTTGCTCTCACATCTAGGCGAGCTGAGTCTTCCCTGTTGGCAGTGGCAAGGGACAGGTGCTCACCAGTTAGGGGTTGAAGGTTGGGTTCCACACAAACATTATGGCATACCTCAGACATGAGGTCTGCTGGGGCCAAGAGATATCATTATACAGCACATATACAGTACTATATGTACTGTATATGTGCTGTATTGTAGTTTAATTGTAATTATTGTAATTACATTGCATTTAATTTTTATTGGTATTTCTATGATATGGACATTTCTGAGTTACGGCACTGCCCGGACCCATGGTGCCCAGCTAAAGGAGATTCTACTGTACTTATTTTGCATCCAACTTTTATCACTCCTCCCCCTCCCCTCTCCCTATAGATGGAGGTGTGTCCTGTCCTCCCAGAGCCACTCCAACATGCAAGAAGACTTGCCTACAGCAGGTATCAGCGGCTGCCCCTCACAGAAGGGCCACGTGAGCTACAGTTTATAAAAGTAGCTGTACTGCAGAATGAACCTCAACCGAGAAAGAAGGGGGATGTAGACCAGAGTGAGTTCCTTAAGCGATTTCGCGACTGCGGCATACGACTGTCAGAGGGAGCTACTCAACAAGTGACAGTTGATAATTTTCTTCGCAAGGGACCCCAGCAAACTAGAATCATTTACGGGCAGCCCGGCACAGGTAAAACCACTTTCCTCAAATACCTGTGTCAGAAAGTGGCTAACAATGAACCGAGTGAATTCTCCCTCATCCTGTTCTTCCCTCTGCGTGACAAGGCCGTGTTGCAAGCACTGAAAGACGACAGTGATGCAAATTTGGAACAACTTCTCCGATATTACATCAGAGGGGATATATGCTCTGCCTCAACCAAAGCACTACTGGAGAGTCAAGGGGAGAATGTGCTACTTATCCTAGATGGTGCCGATGAGGCACGTGAACTGCTGTCCAGCCCCGAGGGATCCCTCCTAGGAGCACTCCTGGGAGGGCGCCTGCTTCCCCAAGCACACTTCATAGTGTCCACTCGTCCTTGTGGGTGCCCACTACTACAAGAGCACAGGACTGTCTTCTACGAGATCCTCGGATTTGATGAAGCAGCAGTGGAGTTGTACGTGAAGGACTTCTTCAAGAGTGAGCCAGGCAAAGGGGAGGCCATGTTGACTGATCTGAGGGCCCGTCCAGACCTCATGGGAGGTGCTTATATACCAATGAATTTGGCGATCATCTGTTCCATCTACAATCATGATACTGCAGGCAGATCTACGTTCCCTGCAACAATGACAGAGTGCTATAAATCCTCTGTTGCGATGACCATCACTCGAGAGAAACAGAAGATGAAGAAAGCATACCGAATTGACCCATCTCTCACTGACCTCCCACCCGATGTTGAGCACCTGTTGTCATCCCTCGGTATCCTCGCCTTCCAAGGTCTGACCCAGGAACCACCTGACTATATCTTCCAAGAAGATGAAGTGCGGCGTGTCTTCCATTCCACAGTCAAATGTGATGAGATCCTGGAGGATTCGTACTTCGCAGGCCTACTTCACTTGCACCCCAACCAGGATGGCTCTTCAGGTACACTGAACTTCAGCCACACCACAAAGCAGGAGTACTTCGCTGCCTATCATCTCACATTGTTGCCCAAAGCAGAGCAAGCTGCTTTCTGGAGGAAGCACCGTCACAACCCCAAGTTTGCAGTGGTTCTGAAATTCTTTGCCGGTTTAACACGCCTCAAGTCAGCAGAGGTCAACAAGGCCATCTTTGCCACAAGCAGTGATGTGCCATCAAATTGTAACACTGCCAATCCTTATCTTTTGTATGTATTCCACACTTTGTTTGAGTCTCAGAATGAGTCTCTCACCCAGAGCATTGCAACTCATTTGAACAGTTGTCTCACATTTGATTTGTACCTCACTCCTTTTGACACCATGGCACTTTGTCACTGCCTCACCAAGTGCAAGCACTTGACTGAACTACACACACCAGAAATTCCAATTTTCCTATCCCCCACCAGTTTCTGTCATGTATGTTCAGTTGTGAGCTCCAATCCTCATTTGCAGTCTCTGTCATTACATGTGGTCAAGTTCTCCACTGAAGGTGAGTGAATGGACCACACTAACTGTTGGTGTCATCCTTATTGTTAGGAGGTTGAGCATGTGCCACCTCATCATAGTCTGTTTCAATGAAGTATAGTTATTTAATGTATAATTGTATACAATGCTACACATTATTTAGTGCATAAATAATCTGTGTGTTGTTTGTGTGGTGCATACAGTGTGTAATAAAGTACCTCATTTTATTCATTTGCCATGGCAGTGAATGCTCTTCTGGTTAGGAGTGTATAGTTAGTGTGAGTGTATTTTATTTTATATGCTGTCCATGGCACCCTTGTGCCATGTCTTAACCACTAAATTGACCCCCTCCCCCCCATATCCTTTTGTGTAGCTGCATTTGCCCTTGTTCCTCTTCCCCTATTCACATACGTAGATGCTAGGACATTGTGTGAGGCTGCTGGGTCATTGAAAAAGTTGGAGCTCAAAGTGCAGAGAAGCTGCACTTCAGAGGCACTGGCCGAGGTCTTTGGCCACAAACCTTTGAAGGAGTTGAATCTTGCCCTCCACAGTGCTGTTGAAGTAAGTAGTGCGTGTTTGCCTGGTATATGGTTATGTGGTTTGGACTCTACATTTATGTTGTTTGAGTGCATAACATGTGCTTTATACTCCATACTCTGAAGTGAATTGTGTGTATCAGTTTGAGATGCATCACATGTATTACATCATGGACATTTCTATGGATCTAGGGTGACAACAGTATCCTGGAGAAGATGGTTGCTCACTGCTGGCTGAAAGGACTTGAGTTGTGGGGTGGGAGCACACTACTCCCTATACTGAATGGAGTCAAGGATAACTGTTCCATAACCCATCTTGATGTTACAGGTGAGCCTATCACTATTTGGAATGTGCCCGATAAAATTGCATGGTTACTCCTATCTGAATGTACTGTATTAGCGCACTTCAGGGAAACAAGCCAAACGGCAGTGGCAAAGGACAATTGAAGGTTATTGATAGGCTTCATTCGATGTATTAATTGAAGATGGCAGCACACCCACAGCCAGCAAGGAAAACACATAGGAGATAAGCGTCGTAGGTAACCTGGTTGCACTTATCCCATTTGTTCTGTTCGTATTCTCCTTCCCACTGAGCTTTGTGCGCTCCTATAGAGCATGTTGCAGGGCACTTACGGACCCAAGTCATGCACTAGAACTCGTGCACGGACATGAAGGGTGAGGGTCTGAACTCCGTGTAGCCATCCACTTGTCACAGCGTTGTAGCGAGTTGAAGTTAGTGTTCCCATGTATTAAACATACCCCAAATCCGCCATTTTGTGGTGTTCACATGCTGTACGGACTTAGCCAGCACACGTAGGAATTGATGTAGCCATAGTCTTTTGGAAATGAGAAAAGTGTACAAACTATTAGTATAACAAAAATTTCATTTAAAAACAATGTGGATTCAGGAATAGCCAGCTAAAAGGCATTGAAACAAGCTACTTGGCACTTCATTTCTGTTGTGGTCATTCAACATTCCTAACTTTCTTGCACATAGACACAAAATATATATGATAAACTAACTAGTTCCATGTACGTACAAGGAAACTAGGAATGCTGAGTGACTTCCACACAAACAAAGTATAATTATCATAGTGCTGATAGCTACGTATATGCTGAAAGAAAGTTTTTGTTATACGTAGTAGCACTACCATGTATGTATGCACATGTATGGGTTGGGCCATTGGTAACAACTGCAATTGTGCTGATTCAGCAAACTTTGAAATCTCCCTTGCATGTAGTTGTTGTTGTGTAGCTGATGGTGAGTGGTGGGTGACTGTAATGAGGGAGTGTGGGTGTGGGTGTTGGACGTCAGTGCTCACATCTCACAACAGTACAGAAGGAGAGAGCAATCTTGTGAATGTCTTGTTGGCCATAACTGCATTGTTGATTGGCTGCCACCTCCCTTTCCCTTGTTGCTGCTTATGCATGTTTACTTTGTCCTGCTCCTAACTTGCCTTCATGTCTGCTAGAAATGGATTTGTTAAACCAGCAGAACAAATCATGCTAATAATTGGAAGCACTGTCCCTCCCCTTGCCACCCTTACACCATCGAAATGTTTTGGTTATGTACATAATCAGTGCATGTCAGCTGTGTGGATTGGGCAACTCTAAACATTAATTGATTATGAATAACACATGTTGGAGATCAATGATTGCTGTGTTGTTACTACCTTCGATATGGTATACAGCAATCAGCTACCTTGATCATCTAGTGATTGGACCATCAATGTCAACCACATTCAGTCGTGTCAATTCTGTGTTCTTCTAGGTTCACCATTTGGTGATCTGCTACCTTCAGCTGTGGCCACTTGTGTTCAGAGCATGTCGCAGTTGAGGACACTTGTCATTGCTAGGGTGGATCCTGTTCCAGTGTTCAGAACAATGACACACAAAGTCTCACCTTTGCAGAATGTGGATGTGTGGTCCCCACCATGGGTATGTACAGTGTACACCTATTCATATGCTGCATCATTGCTAGTTGCTTAACTATTTGACACGCATTTGACACGTGTGTCAAATAGGTCATCCCAATAGGCTTAATTGCCCTTTAATCTTGTGCTTGCTTCTGTTCCAGACCACCAGCACCCTACTCTAGCCACTAGACGCTACTTTGTCATCGCGCGCGGGGGCGGAAGTAAAGTAGGGTCTAGCGGCTAGACTACCAGCACCCCCACGTGGTGTTGGTACATTACTACAGTATGTATGTGTCTTTGTCATTGTGTGTTGTCAGTGCACATGTTGTGTATAGTGTTTGTGCTTGTTTTCACAGCAGTATGTGTGACTGTTTGGCATGCATTACATAGAAGTGTATGCTGGCGATGCAATATTTCAGGGCTGTAATTTGTCACACTTCCTTTGTGTCTGTATATATACATTAACTGTGCCCATTGATTGTTGGCATCACATGTGTGTGTAGATGTGGACTTCGCCCAAAGCGCATGTACATATCTCATGTGCCTGTTGGACGGCCAATTTGTACTCAGTAGCTAGCTACCCCTGAAGCTACACCAAAAGTGCTGTTCTTGTAAGATGTCACCTCAGTACCACTGAGTTCTGTTTTGCACCTATACAGGGGGAGTGGAATGAAGAGTACTGGGCACAGCTGGAGGAGGCAGCCAGTTGTGCTCAAGTAGTCAAGGTGAAGGTGGATGTGAAGAACTTCATGGCATCATACAGTGATAGTACATATGCCAGAGCTAGCAGAGTCCTGGCTGCTGGGTTCAGTAGAAACTCAGTACTCAGAGAAGTGACACTGAATGGGGTACCGGAGGAGTTAGTGGAGTCAGTGAGGGAAACACTATTCCAAAAAACTGTACTAACTGTTAATGTGTGGTAGGTCCACCTTTGTGTTTCTGTCGTTGAGCTCAGATTCAATGCTAGTCAATGTAGTGTTCATTTCATTATCACATTTCTATTAATTCATGTTGTACTTAGCAATTTGAATCCTTCATAACCTTCAATTGCACGAAACAATCGGTGCACATAAATGTTTGTATGTCCTGTAATTGAGGGGCAGAACTTGAGTTGATCTGCATGCATACGTATGCATGTGTTCAAGTGGCCATGCAGCTCTGCCATATATGTACCATATGACACCAAATTTTCAAAGAGCATAATTTTCATGGGTTGTCCTTTGAAGAGTTCACATGTTTTGTGGGATGAGAGCCTAGGGATCGACCTTTATATACTGAAGTGTTTTTATTAAGAAGATAATAATAATAACACTTCATAAAGGTCACTATTAGCCTTGATTATATGAGGTGTAATTTCAAACTAAGTGCTTCAAAGGAGCAGAATGTGAGGGAACGTGTGGACATGTACGCATGTGCACATGGCAAGTGAATGGTTTAGCATGGAAGCAATGGTGCATGGCTACGTACATTATATCAATATCAAGTGTATATCCTACAGCCAGTCTCTCACTTGCACAAGACATTCATGTGCTTCTATATAGCTGTGCACCAAATTTTTTAGATCACCAGCTGCAGCTACGGGTTATAACTCCACGCACCTATCAGTGCAGAGCCTCAAACTATATATACAACACAATAGCTGGCTAACCTCACCAGCCAGACACACACTGCAGACTGCTCCAAATCAGAGCACGCAGCTCACCATGGCCAGCTAATGATGTGTTTTGGAGTGTTTCAATAGCAAGATGTCTACAATGTATAATGAAAAATGACCTCCCACCCTCATGCCCTTTTTAAAAGTACTGGACAATAAACTATGAATCAATTTTGCATTGCCTAATTAATACAGTATAGATAATATTGACAAATTAATGTGAAATGTATAAAGTCTGCCCATGCACAAGTATCCTATACTCCTCCTGTGGGTGTGTCCAGTGAGAGTGTTTAGCTGCTCAGACCACCCAACTGCTCCTGAATGAACTCCAGCTGTGTACAAAGGAGAGGTATACATGAAAGAAAACATTCATTCTGAACACATCCTACAAGTGTGGTGCACTACAGTTAGGGATTACACTATGAAGATGGAAGAGTAGGCCAGGCCAATCAATATCAAAATCACATTACCTCCAATTCCATGCACCATGTACAAAGCACACTATAACAGAAGTGTCCCATGCAGCACTACACATGAGTAGGAATGACCAACACATGACATGGGGAGAGACAAAGATGAACAAAAAGTCTTGAGCAGATTACACAGCTTAGCTTGCAAAAGATAGAGGCTGTTTTGACCTGAAGCTCTTTATCAACTGCAATATACACAGTTGTGTGCAGTCTACTCAAGAATGGAAGTCCTGTTCCATTCATCATTGACACACAGTTGTGTGCAATAGCAGCAAACACTGCTACTTGTTTAATATAAATTACTGACTGTTTGTTACATTAAACTTACTTTTATATTGGCATACTGTGTGGTTTATGGCAGAGACATCAATTAATGACCCCATATTTGGGCGCGAGGTTAACCAATCGCCACGTCTTTCAGTTCGAGGTTCCTGTCATTCACAGAATGCAATACGCAGACAGAATCGTACTATCCACATTCCCTAGCCCCGTCTGCATTGTGAATGATGTCATCAGTCGTCACACCTCTCTTTGAGTAGACATACGAAGCTCCTTACCCCATTTTGTTTGCATTTTTAATGGAAATCGACTTTTAGCTGTGTTCCCTCAGCTTCCAACTGCACGTACAGCTGTCGTTGGTGCAATATGGTAACAGATTGCATCTTTGATGATGATAGATTGCGTTGTCAACTGTCTGCTTCGATCTACTGTAAGTCTTGTTAAGCACGTGGCAGTTGATTAACCTCGCGCCCAAATATGGGGTCATCATTGACCAACGGTCCAAACTTCCGGTGGACTACCATAACAGAAAAAGCGGGAGTTAGTCCCCAGACCAACTTTTGGGAGGGCAGAGGCTGTGCAACCAAAATGGCAGTCTGGCTACGCGAGAGCTGCCTACTGCCATTTCTGTATCAAATTGAGTTCATATATGTTCTCTGCCATATATATATATCAGTTCTGAAGACAGTGTAGTAGAGAAACTGTTATAGTAGCTACAGCATTACTGACACAGTAGGAGATGCATGTATAGCACGGTATACACATAATGAAACAAAATGACAGATTTAATTAGGGGATATTGACAATTCTGATACATTCACAACTTCTGCACAGTCCGTTTGCTGTGTGGTACATACACAATGTGCTAAGGGGATAAGGAACAGTGTCATAATGAGTTTGCATGGCCATCATTCTACGTAACTTCGCTTGTACTTGATGTGGAAGTCTGTAGGGCATCTTATGCAAGTGCTAACTATGGATACATATCATTGTAGCCATAGATGTATAGCTGTCCAAGGGGTATCGGTAGGATATAGAGCACGAGATGCATGGGCTGTGTCGTTGGCTTATTCTTAAACAGCAAGAAGTTTGCTTCTGCCCTTGCACAATATTAAAGTTGGTCTAGCAGGCCAGATAAGTGCAGCCCAAACAGGTGGGGCCATACTGACACAGGTGATTAGGATTCAATACATGTGTACTGCTTGTAGCTGTAGATGAGCAAAAATTTATTTCCTGGGGACAGGAACTATGCCATAAACACTGTCTAACTTGGTGGACTGCTCAGGGATGCCATAGGAACTGTACCATGTGACCATAAGGTTCTATAATTTCAACACCTTGTAGCAGAAGGTGATTTCTGGGGACCAGAGGGCACCTCTCTAACTGATTAACATGTGCATAGGTACAAGGGTTTAATAGGAAACCTTGTGTAAACCATCATGGCCTGCATAACAGGTTCTGGGTGTGGCTTGTGTGGTCAGTTTAGACAACCTTTAACCTTGTACAACAGTGCATGTGCATGCTTGACAAGTCAGGGTCAGGGGGTCAGGGAAACTTATTTTAGCTGGCCTGGGGGAGCCATTAGCCCACAGGGCTACTATTCTAGGTGCCCAGTAAAGTGTACAAACAACAAGTGTACCAATAATGATGATGATTAAGAGAGGAAACAGTGCAGCACTGGGATGACATAGCTACATAATACATACCACCTTCAGGGGTAGGGTACTCCAGTTAAATAGGTTTATGCCATTATATATTGCTTCAACAGCAGTATATGCCACATGCTGATCAGTGTGCATGTGTGTGCGTGTGTGTGTGTGTGCGTGCATGTGTGTGCATGCATGTGTGTGTGTGTGTGTGTGTGTGTGTGTGTGTGTGTGTGTGTGTGTATGTGTGTGCGTGTGTGTAAGCATGTACTGGTTTGGGCTATATGTATACTCAGTCTGGCGTTCTGTCTCTCAACCAACAGTGTGTAACTGCACTGCTATCACCAAGAGTACTCTTGCTATCACCCACCCTTTCCTTGTTCTATAGGGTGTCACCATCAGTATCAAGGGATCCATTGGTGTCTGTGCCATTGTGTCTACCATTTTACCGCTGGGCCAGGGAACCAGAGCGACAGAGGTGACCATGACAATAAAGATATAATACCAACTAATGCATGTGCATGTGTGTAGTACACTATGGTAGTGTGTAATTATTATACAGGTGTCATTGAACATACTTTGGCATGGTCATTTTTGTGTGCATGGTGTGTACAGTATGTATGACTTTGTACTGTATTCTGTACTGTATATAGGGGTAGTTTAATGATGTGTAGGCTTCACGCATGTAGAGCAGGTTCACCTGTTCTGTGAGCTGTGATGTACAACATTATATTGCATGCTCTTAGATACAACCAACTCTTTGCACATAGTTACATCACAGCACACACAAGGGAGGGAAGTGTGCCACACATCCAACGTGGTGGAATTATTGCCACCGTTCCCTGCTGTCTTCAATGAGGTGGACTTCAGCTGAGTTATGGGAAGGGGAGGGCAAATTGTCACCTCCAGATCAGATTGGCTCGGCAGCTATATAAAACTCTGCATCTGAGTGAAAGTGCTAGGTTCAATGCCAGTCTAATTAACTCCCTCCCTCCTTTGCTTGTTCTTTGATTTGTGGCCTACATGAGATTACTCAGGATTATATGTAACTGACTTGTAATGAATCCATTGTATATATTATACTTATATGCGTGCATACATACATACATACGTACATGTACCTGTGTACATTAGTGTACTTCATGTATCTCTTACATTTGTATTGGTGCATCATAGCTAGCCATCCTACCATCCCCCCACAGGCCATGGCCAGGTGTGCTGATGTCATCTATACTGTTCTGCATGCCTAAGGAGAACACCAGAGAGACTGAAGGTGTTCGAACTATAGATTATAATAAATACAGCATTGAGGTGTGGTATGTACGACAGTATTATGTATAATGATGTTAAGTATTTTGTACAACTATAGATTAAGTTGTTGTTTAATGCTGCCTTCTATAGGAGTTGACAAAGAGCCTCAAGTCAGCATATCCTGTACCTGAGTCCTTCATGCGGCGGTTGTAGTGTATTGCTCAAAACATGGATTATCTCAGCTAGAGCCACCTAATGTGTGCGACCATGCATGCACACTCTGCAAGCTGATGAACGTATGTAATACAGCTAGTGTAGAGATAGATCCTATACTTTGATAGAATCAGTTACACGTATGTTCAAAATATATTATCTGTATTGTACTGCAAAGCCATTGCATGTGTGGATCAGTGGTCAATTTAATTGACGAGTCACAGTGTTTTCGTGTACTTGATAATGTCATAGGATGGAAATGAACATGTGTGTTATTGTACATACTTGCTTGTAACCGTGTAACTATTGATGCAGCACAAACAAGTGGAAGTAGGTCCAAACAGTATTATACTATGTGTAAAGTGAACTCCTTAACAATGAGGTAGGTCATAATATTTATCGTGGGCTATGATCAATTGTTTATACAGTATGCTTTTGACCAATCTGTAATCCCTAGTGCTTCATGTTTTCTGGTTAGTTTCCTTTATGAAGCCCACAAACCCGCACGTACCATATGCTAACAAACACCATACTAAATTAAACATATAGCATCAAAGGCCGCGCTGGCTCCACATTTCGTTGCCCAGTGGACAATGCAGGCCATCCATCACTATTTGGGTGATTGCAGCTGGGTGACACTGCCTGGGTATGCTGATCCTGTTTGCACTCACTGACATTGGCCATTTTCATACTTGCATGCACGTATAGTAGTTCCTATTCTTCTTTGAGTTACTCAATGTGCATAACTCAAAGAGAAATAGGAACCTACTAGAAGTACTGGATGAAGTTGGGAAACTGAGAACAGATGAGGAGGCGGTTGAGGTCTGGGCTAAACATTTTAGCAAGTTGCTGGGAACACATATAGAGATGGATGTCAATACCACGACTCGAGGTAGTAGTCATGGGGGTGCTCAGGCGGAGTTTGAAGATTGCTTATGTCAGCCCATAATAATGGAAGAAGTGCAGTGGGCGTTACACAGAGTGAGAAAAGATGCAGCCCCAGGGCAAGATGAGGTAGGGGTGGATATGATGATGGCAGATTGTCTGGCAGACGTGTGGCTGAACCTGTTTCAGGTATGCTGGGAGTATAGCATTGTTCCATCGGTATGGAAGGAGAGCACAGTGATACCAGTACCGAAGAAGCAAGCGAGAGGGGTGTGTAAAGTGGACGATTTTCATGGGATATCACTGTCGTCTATCGTGTGCAAGGTCATGTGTATGATACTGAATATGAGGTTGTCAACGATGGCAGAAGAAGAAGGTTTGATTGCCTAAGAGCAAGGTGGGTTCTGAAAGATGAGAGGATGTAGAGACCAGGTATTATCATTAGTGCTATTGGGTCAGATGGAGATATTGAAGAAGTCAAGTGGATTGATGGTGGCTTTTATTGATTTCTCCAAAGCTTACAACAGAATAGACAGGGGGAAACTATGGAAGAGCCTAGAGACTATGGGAGTGAGCGGAAAATTCTCGTCTTTCCTCCAGTTGCTTTATGCTGGGACATCATGTCAGGCTAAAGTTGGTGACAGGCAAAGTGAAGTTTTGAATGTCAATGCGGGCCTTCACCAAGGTTGTGCCTGCTCCCTGGTGTTGGTTTGCATGCAAGGTTTGGGTAACACTACTGCATGTTCAGGACTATTAATTTTGCCTGTTATGTGTAAGTGCTGCATGGGGCCAATCTATGCCCTAGTGCCAATGGGCATGGTGCACTTAAATAATGATTGATTGATTGATTGATATAGCTAGCTACACCTATATACACCATTTTAAAAGAATTGTTTGGTCATGTCTTTCCTTAACCAGTAAAGCGGTGCCTAAGCCAAGCAAGCATTCTGCCCAATAGCTTACTTCGCCACAGAGAAAGGGCTTTCAGCAGCCCAGAACGCTGACAACTAAAGTACCCAAATAGCGAAACAAAAATACCCACGTACCGGTAGCCAGAGCAGTTTCCTCGCACCAGAAAATAACGGTAAACTTCCGCGCAAGTGCGCGTCGCGCCGGGGAGACCCATACTGAGGAGCGCGGAGTGTCTAAGAGACGGCTGGCGGCGAGGCACATTCACACTGCCAGAGCGGCCATGTTTGCGGTTACGTCATTGCGTCGTCCAATCAATTGCCCGTTTCTAATGCCACGCACAAGCGGACGCACAGACTGGAAAAGATTAAATAAGGATTAAGGACAAATGCACACATAGTATCAAACACACATGCATGTATAAGTAGACAGTACTTTTTGGGTCGGTTGTCCCGACCGGGTGGTTGCAATCAGTTATTGATTATCAATTATTGACCTAATGATGTCATTTTTACGCAACCTTATAGTATACACAATTCTGTTGGCGGACGGTGTGCAGGAGATTCTGAGTATGTGGCAAAGGCAGCTGACTGGAATCGCCAACTGGTAGTGATTCGACAGTTTTCGCAGTGGTCTGGAATGCAGGTTACAGAAAATCGTTGCACGTGATTGGTATGTGTCTGTTTAGCTCCTACACTGTCTGTTCACTTATAGGTTCATGGTGCTCCTTAGTTAGCTACTTCTTCAAGTCACAGCCATTTATCATTGAAATAGGAATTAGTGCAATGCAAAAGCCTCGCAGGAAGATGCAGAGTTAGAGGAGACTGTGGATGTACGCATGATACAGTAGATTTATGGTTGCTTAGAATACTTCAGGATTTGGCATTAGCTAGCTACAGTCATTTGGGATAATGGAGAGACTTGTGAGTATCCTGTGAAGTTTGGTCGCTCTAGTACACTTATCTGCGGAGTCCAAGCTGGAGAATTCCGAGGACAGATGCTTTCTAGCTGCCATAACTTGGTAAGCTGCAGACAAATGTACACAAATGACGTTTTGAAAGAGGATCAGAAGCTGTCACCACAGGGAAGGTCCAACAAAGCTGACATAAGGTAGATGGTGCGGGCCTTTTAAGTTCAAACAAAGGAGGACTGAATTGAAGCAACAGGCCAGGGCTGCGTAGTGTAGACATTTTGGCAGACGACAACTAGAAACATACGGTAAAGCATAATTGCATTCCTGAAGCTACAGACATAGCTACATACATACATACATATATACATACGCAAATGTTCGATGCAACACGATTAGGTTGCCTCACTTCTTGCTCGACAACAACTTTACCTAGATCTGGCACATACTGTAGCCATGTTTGGAGACAATCAGTATATTAGTGTGTACAAATAATACATGTATACATAGCAACTTCACCAATGCTATGGGTGTTTGTCAAACTCCACCTCCCATGTGCACCTCATCCAACAGAGACAGATTTGGGTGCAAGTGCCCATTACTCATAACATTTGGTGCAGCCCAAGCAGGTCGAGCCATATTGACACAGATGATTAGCATATTCAAATACAATGTAAACATGTAGCTAGCAGAAATACATTTCTTGGGAACTGGAACTATGGCATAAACACTGTCTGACCTTGTGGACCAGCTCAGGGATATCATAGAAACTGTACCATACATGTGACCATAAGGTTCAATAATTTCAACACTTCGTGGCAGAAGGTGTTTTCTGGGGACCAGAGGGCAATAGATTAAGGTGTACTGTACATGGTTTTAATGGGGAACCTTATGTAATCCATCATGACCTACATTCCAGGTTCATTCATTTTCCAAAAGAGGGAGGTAGCTATCACAGGGTAGGCATGTGGCTTGTGCAGTCTTAGATGACAGCACATTGCTGGGCAAGTGGACAAAATGTGATGAGTTATGGAACATTTTCTGACGTGGTGGAACTGAACAATATCCAGATATGATTTATAGCACGCACTGCACCTTGTGTGTACTTTACCAACCCTTTGGGAAGAGACAGTCCACTCCTGAGTAAATTAAATAGGGTACAGGTGTCTTTCTGGACTAAATTATAGCAGGTGATGCAGCTAATATTGATTCTGAAAGCACATATTTAGCTCACTAGTCCATCCTATTGTATATACAGTAGTTTTACAATTTCTTGTCCCGATTACACAATGCACATTGCACGACGACTTGTCACGTGCCACATGATATCCCCTAGCAACGCATGTTGATCTCTCTGTTCGGCGCCAAGCTCGAACAATTACTTTAACACTGTAACTAGCTAGCTAGCTATGTAGACAAAATGTTCGAAGGCTAGCTTTCTGAAAGTACTAGTGAGCAGAACTATGTGGCACTGAATTGTTGATAAACATACGCGAAGTGATGCACGTAATCACATGGCACGTGACAAGTTGTTGTGCATCATGTGATGTGCATTGTGCAATCCCGACAGAAAATTGTAAAACTACTGTATCAACTTTCTCAGTCTGGAACATTCGTTTAGCGTTCGCACTTAGACAACATGTTTACAGTGTACAAACCAGCACAATTAGATTTTATACCAATTAGGAACTATGGTGCCAACACTGTCTGACCCCAAAGATGGGTTCAGGAGAACACTATCTGACCATAAACTGCCAAGACAAATTGGTAGGGTTTGGTGTGCTGAGAGTTATTGTCCTTCTGGGATGTATATTACAAAACATTTGGAAGAAATGTCTTGGTGCTTGCCATCTCTTTTGCTATGGCAATTCTACACTTGCAAATGCCTGTACATTTTGGAGTGCTCTCATTAAGCTGTCTAACCAATGCAAGTTGCAATGCGTACCTACATTCTGTAGATTGTTGAAAGGTGCCGGGGTGCTTGTTGATGGGAAATATCACTACCAAGGTAAATAGTCAGGATTTCTGTACAGCATAGCTCTCTATACAAAATAGTGGTGAATATATGCCCATTCTTTTAGTATTAAGGTCTTCTGTGCAGCAAAGCTTGTTAGTGACAGTATATGCACACTGATCACACCTGATGATTGGGCAATTACGGGAGTTCATGAAGCCCACTTGGAAAGTGCCTCTTTGTGCACCAGTTCGTACAGAAGTTATATGACTGATTAAGACTTTCATGGAAGGAAACACAGATCCCTCTAAGGAATACATCAATTCAGGGCACCTCTCGCTTCAGGACACATCCAGCTGTCCCTGATTTCCTAATGATTAGAGAGGTATGCAGGTATACATACTTTGCATGCAAGATGTCTTTATTCCTGAGTCTCTGTTATGTGAATATTGATCACTGCAATCATAATCTTTGCATTAGTAAAACAGTTCCATGATAAGGTACTTCATGGTGGAGTAGCTTTGTTTATTTTGATTTCTGACAACTATTTACACTGTGATGGGTATAAAGTGGTAAGTGTGTTATAATTGATGTGCCTGGTATAGGCTCATTGCTGCGTAAGGGTATTGGGAGTGATGAGTTATTGAGTGTAATCGCAGCAACTGGATTTCACAGTGAATCAATCAATACCCAGGACGTTTGGGTCTGAAGACCTTTCTCAACTGGTATAAAAATCTCAAATAACTCATCACTACCTGTGCTATAATTATAGTACACTATGCTTTTTTCAACAAATAAATGTTGTAAATCAGCACATTCAGTCATGCAAATGCTGCATTAACAAAGTATGCAGCTAGAGGATACATCACAAGTGCCTACATAGGGGCTGCCCAGTAGTAAAATTCAATTTACATATTCTGTCCGTGTCCATAACTCAGTTAAAATACCATACATTATCTGCAGCATATATACAGTATAAAGGGAATGATGACATCATATAGGGGTTTAGGTTCATCCCCCCATCAACAATGCGAGAGGTTCCTCAATTTCTATAAAAGGAGTCAGTACTGCAGCCAGAGCAGCAATCGTTGCAAAGCTGTTAGATGATAATCATGGCCTACAAGTTTTTCTTCCTGGCAGCCGTCCTGGTTGTGTCGCTCACTTTGATAGTGGGAAGCCCTGTTGACAAAGACAACAAGACAACTGAAGCTACCCTTGAAGAAACCTCCTCGACTCTTGACAAAGTTGACCCATTAGAACCATTGGACTTGGGTGAAGAGGTATACCACTACAGTTCGGAAGACATAGAAAGGACCCGCTGGATTTCCGTGAGCCGTGATGGAGAAGAGATAAAAGAGACTGATGAAGAAGTGATAAGAATATTGGAATATGCACGGCTTGACAATTCACCAGTTCGTTTCAGTGAATCCAGCAACCTCACAGAGGACGAGGTCGATCAGGTGACTGGAAAGGAAAAGAGATCTATCATTGGATTGGATAGTCGCTACAAGTATCCGCGCTATGGGCTGAGAGGTAGAACCTGTGCACTTGCCTATATGCAGAATGGTTGCACAGCATTCCTCGTTGGTCCTCGCCATGCTATAACAACAGGACATTGTGTTTACGATTTCACTAACAGAAGGTGGAAAACCAACATAGGAATGTACGTGGGGCGTGACTGCTATTCCTATGGTAGGTTTGCTGACTGGAGTCGTGCATGGGTCTTGGATGTTAATGGGAATGCAAGATCAAACATGGCCTTCATCCGGCTGACTAGTACGTTCACTGCTCCTTGCTGGATTGGATATGGATACAGAGATCCAATGCCCACAACACATGTTGAAACATGTGGGTACCATGGCGATAAGAGATACACTGGCATATATCCCTGCTATTACTGCAGTCACTGCTATGCCCAACTTGAGGTGATTAACATCTTGTCCTATCGCATAACTTACAACACAAGGATGAGGAGCACATGTGACAATTTCAACGCTCCAGGCTCTCCCATGGTGACTAACACCGGATATGCCTGGGGAGTGCATAGCCATGAGAGCAGCAGCTACAACTTTGCTGTCCGTATCACCAGGGAAAGATTCTACACGATATGCCAGTGGCTGTGTGACAACGGTGCTCGCTGCAGTGAGCTCTGTTGAGACAACTCCTTGGCTGCAATATCAGACAAACAATAACTCTTTCCCGTATACAGGACCCACAATGTATCAACATTTTCATAGCTAAGTGGTAGACTTACTCAGTGATTACATGCATGCAATACTGATTTTCTCACATCAACAGTATTCTTTCATCTGTACTACTTATTACCGAGTGCAACAAATATGCAAAGTATCTGGCTCTATGCACACTGCATGTACACACTGGTAGGGAGCTGCATGTCCAGGGACAACATGTAGAGTTGTAAGTCATGGCCACAAGGGTACTGGCTGATTCATTACATGGGGACTTGATCTGACTTGTAGCAGTCTGAAAATCACAATGTTTGGACTTCTTTGACATCATGAACGATCGAGTCATCAAATTAAAAAGGCTGACTATTCTATAGGAAATCACATACGTAAAACATAAAGTTCAGTGCCAAAAGAAGGAAGTAACGTACTGTATGTGCTTAATTTCACGAGATTTAATGTTTGCAGTTTTGCGGATCAGCAACCATCCGTGAACCTTTTGTCTGCAATTATTCAGACACCAGTATAGGTATGCAGTGTACAGAATCCAGCATCAGCAAATTCAAGAACATGAAAACGCATAAATGATGATGTTTGCAAAACATAAACCCCATGAAAACGTTAGTGCATATGGTTTTATGCAAAGAAATTGACAATGAAGGGATACGTAGAAAGAACTATCAGGCATTCATGATTCATTTTGGAGCAATTGGCATCAATGTCAAAGAAGTCCAGTCATGATATTTGGCAGAAGTAATGACAACAGCATGGTCTAATATGGTCTCAATGAGCATACATAGGAGTTGTGCTGAGATATGAACCGTAAATTTCCAGAATAAAATCTGGACAAGTGCACACATGGTTTGTACAGAATGTAGTTTAGTACGTGAAACTCAAGCACTGCATGTACTGCTCACAGCACAGGTGGGCAGAAGTAGTGTATTAAAAAATCAACACAGCTATTTCAAGAGGGGGCGATTGTTTGCAGTTAACCACTGCAAGGCAAAAGATTGAATGGTACTCACTGGGTATTATGCCAAACCTACCAACTACACCAGTATTGGTGTCTCCGTTGGTAGGGAGGCATGAAGCCCTATTGAGTTGGCAACCAGGGAGGCTACAGTCATCATGACTGAAGCAATGTTGAGAGGGGATAATTGCTTGCAGTTAGCCACTGCGAGGCAAAAGATTGAATGGTAATCACTGGGTATTACGCCAAACCTACCAACTGAGATACCAATACTGGTGTAGTTGATAGATTTGGCGAAATACCCAGTAAATACCATTCAACAACTTCGGCACATACGTAAACGGTGTATTCATACAAGTCAGGCAGCTACTGACACACACAGCCTAATTGATGCTCATGTACCAAAATGTCTATACCTGTAAGCAGGTGTAAGCAGTGAAGGGCTGACTCAGAATATAATTATTAAAGACAATAGTAGGAGGTTGTTGTAAGGAGAACAGACACCCAAACTGTGACAACACTGATTGAGTACTAAATTAGTAACAGGGAGCCACAGTATAGAGCAAATATCGATTCACCTACATATAGCAGCACATTACATATTGACAGAGTATGTACATACGTACATTCATATGCATTCCAGTGTATACTGTGCATGTAAATATAACTAGGGCATACATAAGAATGCAATAGGCCTCGCTAAGGCAGCCACTGATGAACATAATGTCTACCCAAGCCATAAACAGACATACGTAGTCAGTCAAAATGGCGATCTGTAGGTAATTCGTGTCGAGGAAAAGACATCTTCAGCTGATATAGGCAGCGTGCCAGAGTAAAGAAAAGCCTGCCATGTGCACATTCATCTTCGAAGCTTGTGCGGTCTACTTCAACAGCCCATTGGCCTTTACTGCCAATCCCGCAAGGATAGTACGCAGAAGGAGGCCTTAATTACCTGGCATGCTGTAGTCCTTTGCACTACTCACCAGAATGTCACTGGGACTGCTGTAAGCCAAGTGGTGAAATTGCTTGCAAATCGGCACTTGCTGTGCAAGGTTGGCTCAAGCCATGGAAGGGGCCTGAAATTGACCATGGAAACATATTTTGGGCTCATTCTTGCGCAAGTATTGTGCAAGTGTGACGGATGTACGTGTACAAGCATAGGAGTGTATTGTGCACCCACTGAAGAGTGCAAACGCGGTAATTGTGTAATCAAAGTGTCGCAAATTGACTGTGATGGATATATATATATATATATAAATACAAGCACGAGATGACTGGGTGTCAAGATTACTTGCCTCGCCTTTCGGCTCGGCAGTACAGTGACTGGCTAAGTTATCACTAGTAGTGCTACGCCATACGAACCTATACAACACTGAACTTAGAGGCTGGGAGCAATTGGAGTTGATGCTGAGTTTAATGTAGTAGGCAAGTTTGGCATAACTCTACACAGTAGCAGTCACCACTTAGCCAGGTACGTACGTATTTACATATGTACCCCACGTTGTCAAACTCCTGCCCTCAGTACAATAACTGCTCATGGGCAAATCACATGACATGTACATACACTGGAGTGTGGTAGACTGAATACCTTGCATGTGCAGAGTCCCTTGTTGGCGAATTTGGAACCACATGGCCATCCGCAACACATCCATTGGCAGTTAGCTTGTCTGCGGCACAGTTGGACACGTCACAGAGGCTCCCTGACACCAAAGGACATCACTGACAGTCACCAATCACATTGCCACAGACAGCAGTACTCAGTGGGTCACAGGAGGAGGTCTAGGAGAGGAGGGAGGAGGGGCAGGACAGATGGATGGAGGGCAATGAAGGAGACTGTGCAAGGAGGCTCCCTAGCTGACACACGCATGGAAAGGGAGAGAAAGAGGGAAGGGAGGGGAGTGGTGTGCCAGGAAGGAGGAAGAGGGACTAGGGAGGAGAGGGAGGAGGAAGAGAGGGGAGGGGGTAGGAGTGAGGGAGGGAGGGAGAAGGGAAGTACACAAATATCGCATTTCAAGCACTTATACCTCTTGCAGAGCAGTAGCACTAAAAGATGATGAGTGGCAGTAGGTCACACTATTACTACAAACCTCTCATACTATAATGCACTACAAACTCCTCTGTTGCAGCCACTCCACATGCAGTGTCATGATGTTGAGCTCAGCTGTGAGAGATGACACCAAATGTACCTCTGCAGCTGAAGGCCTTGGCTTGTAGCATTGCATAACGCTAAGGGCCTCCGGATCAATGGGTCAGCGACTATATCAGATTCTGACGCCATTTTTCTACAGCAGATACTACGTGGGCGTGGCACTAATGATATTCATAGTTGAACCCATCGTCTGACATGAGCCCTTGGACTTCTTCCTGGCCTTCTCTTCTCACAGTCTGTTCATAGATCTGTTTTGGGGCGCCCCTATATTGTTTTTACTCTTAGGTATTCGTATGGCTTCATGTTCGTAATGGACTATGAATAATCTTATATGTATGTATGTATGGGGTTCGTTGAGACAGCGGAACAGCGCAGCGCACTTCAGGAAATCATGGCACCGAAGTGTACAAAGGTTAGTACTCCTAGAGGTATCGAAATTACACCATGGGCAGGAGATGTTCCTCCGTTGACAACATGCAGACCTTGCTAGCTGACGCGTGTGTGTGTGTGTGTGTGTGTGTGTGTGTGTGTGTGTGTGTGTGTGTGTGTGTGTGTGTGTGTGTGTGTGCGTGCGTGCTTGTGTGTGGCTGTTCTGGTGACTTGAAACTGGCAAACCCAACAGTCTATTGCATCTTGATGTATATTTCAGGCCATCAGCATTGCTGTATCCCCAACTTTCTGAACTACTGAACATTCATGTGGAGATTGCTAGCAAGTAGTTCATGTTCAGGGGTGCCCTGGTTTTCATAATTATTATAAAATTAATAGAAAAACACTGTGGTCATGTATTCATAAAATAATTAAGCAAATTATATGTCCATGTGTACATATACAAGCATGCAAACTTGATTAAGCATGCAGGCATAAAATATATGTACAAAATGTTCGCATTCACATAAGTAGCACACAGTGTAATGTATAAAGTCTGCCCATGCACAAGTATCCTATACTCCTCCTGTGGTGTGTGTCCAGTGAAAGTGTGTTTAGCTGCTCAGTCAATCATCCAACTGCTCCTGAATGGACTCCAGCTGTGTACAAAGGAGAGATATACATGGAAGAAAGCATTCATTCTGAACACATCCTACAAGTGTGGTGCACTACAATTAGGGACATGCACTATGAAGGGGGATGAGTAGGCCAATCAATATCAAATCACTTCACCTCCAATTCCATGCACCATGTACAAAGCACACTATAACAGAAGTGTCCCATACAGCACTACACATGAGTAGGAATGACCAACACATGACATGGGGGGAGACAGAGATGAACAAAACAACAAACTCTTGAGCAGATTACACAGCTTAGCTTGCAAAAGATAGAGGCTGTTTTGATCTGAAGCTCTTTATCAACTACAATACAGTTGTGTGCAGTTTACTCAAGAATAGAAGTCTTGTCCCATTCATTATTGACACACAGCTGTGTACAATAGCAGCAGCAAACACTGCTACTTGTACAATATAAATAATTACTGACTGTTTGCAACATTAAAAATACATGTACATAGTCATACTGTGTGGTTTGCCAGTCATTTATGACCGGAAGCAAGTGTAAACAATACACATGCACAGTGGCACACACATAAGCATGCACACACGAAGGCATGAACTACTCCAGGAGCTATGTCACTGGAGAAGGTTCCACACAGTACAACACTAGCACTACTACAAGTTGGAGGAAATGCATTCTACCATCTCCTGGAGGAGGTGTGGCTAGCTAGTCATGTGACCATAGCATGTGAACATGACATCACTGCACCAGGAATGTGGGCTCACTTTGACAGACCCTACAAGTGAATGTCATGTAGTGTCTTGTCAAGTTTGTTGAAAATGTGGCTAACATTAGTAGGCAATGTGCTTCTGTTTCATTTGCATGCACTTCATGAGCAGATGGTCATATTTGAAGATGTCTTGAAGAAATGTAAGCAGACTGCAAGTGGTGGCCACTTGGTTGATGGATGTACCACCACCACCACATCCAAACACTGCACATGCTCTGCACACATGTGGTGCTAACCACTATGTAGAGGACCACTCATTCCTTCACTGTTTACATAGGAAGGACATAGACTAGACAGCATCACCAGCACATTAAAACATACCCACAGGTGCAGTGATACTCAGTGCATGCACACCCCTCACGTGTCCATCCACCCACAGTCTGTTACCTGTCACATGTCCCTCCCACTGTGTTGTTCATACAAGTGCAGTTTGTAGTAGTGTCATGACATCACAGACAGCTCCACCCACATCATATGCACCACCTGAGGAGGAAGAAGAGGGGCCAGGGAGGAGGGTGAAGGGAAGAGAGAGGGGGAGGAGTCAAGTAGAGGAGTGGATGAAGGAGGAGCTGGACACACATACACACTGCATTTCAAACACTTACACCTCTTGGCAGAGCATAATTACATATAAGCTGCACACATTTACTCTAGAGCAATCAGTGGTGTGCCAACAACTGATGAGTGGCAGTAGGTCACACTATTACTACAAACCTCTCATACTATAATGCACTACAAACTCCTCTATTGCAGCCACTCCACATGCAGTGTCATGCTGTTGAGCTCAGCTGTAAGAGATGACACCACTTGTACCTCTCCAGGCCTTCTATCTACCAGTGGTCACAGAGCACCACACACACTCACTGCAGTAGAGGTAGGCAGGTGAGGGACACCTCCAGGGGGAGAACTGGGACCTGGGAGAGCTCCAGACCCTGCAGCAGAGAGAGAGGCAGGGAAGGAGGGAGGGTACCACATGGTCAGTAAGGACACTGATGCAGCCATCTGCTACTACTAAATTATCCCCCTCCAGCAGCTTGTCACAGCAGTCCAGTCCACCACTCCAGTCTACTGATTACACACAACTCCTATGTATACCAAAGTATTAGTCCCGTACAGTGAAGTGGTCACAGCACAGACCAGGGCATGCAGAGAGAAGAGCTCTGCTCTGGGGACTACTAAACACAAAGAGGACAAGGAGTTGTTGAAACTACTCACATAACTCTTCAGCTCTGTCGAATATCCATGCATCATCAACAGCAATAACAGAAACGCGACAGAGTAGCACGTGTCATGTCGAGCACGCAGCTAAGCCTTAGCGTGGCGTCTGTCCGAGAAGAGTCAGCACTGTCCGGTTATGTGGTCATTTGCAAGACTTTGCAGGAGTTGGAGACAATGAATTGAAGCCGAACGGTCCCAATGGAGATTTTCTGAGTGGCTTGGGGTATTGCCTAATGTATTAAAGGGCCTTGGTACCATGGGCCAGCAGAGGTTGCGTGGGCGTGGTACAATGAACCTGCACCTGTATAAACACTTACGTGGGCGTGGTGCACAGCTGTATTCTGCCGTGGTCCCGGCCTTCCCCTCACCGCTTGATACTGACCGCGGGACCCGGTGAGGCCGCTGAGCTGTCAGTTTCTAGAATAATAATTCTATCCTCCCTTTCCCAAGCCATCTCTCAGGAGAACGTATAGACTACCAGTATCATCAGCGTCATGGAGCTCGAGGGAAGAAAGCGGCCGGCTATGCGAGACCAGTAAGTGCTGTGATGAACTCTGTGGTATTGCCGATCTTGCCAATCTTTAGTTGCATCATAGTTGCACGGGGGAGAATGCTACTGTTCATGTGGAATGTAGGCCTATAGCTATCAAAGTATGGAGGGATTAGTCAACATTTACGACGTCTTTTCATGGAACAGACACCGTTTTCTCCCGTCTGCTCATATGTTCACGTGCGTCCGCAAATCAGTCATTGTGTGTGTCATTGAACAGAGTGCCGCACGCCTTTTAACGGTCCAAGTAGAATGCCCTGTCCATTGGCTACACTTAGCTACAGCTACAATGAGTCAAAGTCAAAGCCACTTCTACTCTAGACCATGCACTGTGAGTCATGTTAAGGTTCGGTTCACTTTGTCTGTCATTGGCTTGGCCACGACCTGTGGCAAATGGCCTCTGTACACACACCCAAGAACATGTACAGGTGTACATAGCTAGATGCTATGCCTATAAAGCTACGTACACACATGATATTGTACTCTTGTATACAGTGTAGTTTTCCAACCATTTCTGTGATTGCTGTACTGAGTGGTCCAGTATAGTCTCGTACAGCTAAGACCCTTTCCTCCGTTTCCGCTATTGCACAATTGGGAAGACAGGATCTCCTTCCTGACCGATGACCGGGCTACATGAGTCTAGATCGTAGTTGTCTACTTGCACATGAGTCACCCATGCACAATTGCAGTGAAATGCCCTTTCTTTACTTTGTTAGTTACTCTTTCGTAGTTACTACTACTTTTACATTTCTTTGATAATAGGGAATTACTGGAGCAGATCACAGCAGGAAAAACAGTCAATGGGGCAAGATGTTTCGATCCGTAGATCTTTATCGGTTGTATCTATGAATCAAAATGTCTTGCTCTATTGAATATTATTCTGCTGTGATTTGCTCCAGTAATTCCCTTTTATCAACAATACTACGCAGCAATGAACATCTACTACTTTTCTTTGTTCTTTCTTAACTTTCTCACATAGCAGTGTTCACACATCAATTGAAGGACACTCTAGCAAGATTTGTAAGAAGGAAGAAACTCCAACCAAGGATGAGTCACATGCCATCAACCCACACCCACAAGATGACCATGAGCCACAACCACAGACTCAGCTTCCGTCAGAGCCTCATTCAGATGACTCTCATATGCATGGTAAATCAAAGTACACTTCCTCACATGGCTTCACTGTGCACATTGTAGTGGAAAGTAACTTTAGACAACATGCATCATTTCAGAGCCAGGTCACTCAATTGAACAGTTGTTTCACCTTTAATTTGCACCTCACTCCTTTTGACACCCTGGCACTTCGCCACTGCCTCATCAAGTGAGCATGTCCAGATGCCAATCACTGTGTGATTCTTCAGAGTCCCTTGTCCATGTAGTGAGGACCATCACTCGGCTCCACTTGTGGCCACTTTTAGTTGTCAAAGTATGTGGACTTTGCTGTCCCTGCTTGTTGCATGCAGTGTGTGTTATGGACACAAAGCTGACATGAAACACGCGCACAGCCAATAATGAATTGGTTGGTACGTATATGATCTTCTAAGCCTATTTTGTGGAGACTATGCTTTACATACACACAGCTGCAGTACACTTCATCAGACACCAATTTATGCCCTTGGAACAGACTGACAAATATTGGGCAAGGATCTGCTGTTAGATTTTAGTCCCTATGTTAAAGTAATGTTCCATACACCAGTACTGGAGGACAAACTTGTGGTCACTGGTTGACTTGGTATTGTAAATGGGGCCTGATGCGGTGCATGTATCACGTCAGGGTCACCAATATATGACGGTAGGTACTTCTCGCGTATACCAATCATAGGAGTAGAACCATTATTACAAGCATACATGTGAATATATCCATGCGTACAACAATGGAACAACGAAATAATAGGGTATTGTGTGGATAAGGCACATGATGCGTAAACAGGAAGTGAATGATTCTGCGTGCAGGAAGTGGTTGTAAAGTAATGTGATATATACAGGAAATAATATCAACTCAACACAACTACAAGGCATGCATGCATGTGTTCATTACATGTACACCATAAGGGCTCTGAACACAAACATGCATGCACACATTGCCAGCTGGTGTCATGTACTAGAGAGGTGCTGAGTGGCCTTCCCTTGCACTGTAGTGTTCCTGAGGTCTAAGCCAAGCGAGGCAGACCTTCGCCGTTATGTGTGTTCTGAGGCCGGCCAAAAGTGGCGCTCCATTTGCACGTACCTGGGCATACCCAATGCAAAAATGGAGTCTCTGCTTGGGAACAACCCACACAATGTTGAGGAAGTGTTCTTCCAAGCCCTGTGCTACTGGCATGCTGGCAACACCTCAGAGGAAGTGACATGGAGCACCCTTCTGGAGGCAATGAAGGAGGCGGGGCTTAGGAACCATGTTGAAGACCTGCTGAAGAGGAGGCCAATGGAAGTTGCTACAGTGAGTGTGCAGTGTGTTGGGGAAGGGGGAGTCTGTTGGTTGTGTGAGACATGTACCATGCATGTGGAACATGTACAGTATGACGCGTACTTTGTGGGGTGTGTACATTGTGGTCTGTGTACAGTGTGGGGTGTGTACAGTGTTGGGCGTGTACAGTGTGGGGTGTGTACAGTGTTGGGCATGTACAGTGTGGGGTGTGTACAGTGTTGGGCGTGTACAGTGTGGCGTGTGTACAGTGTTGGGTGTAGCAGAGACAGAGCCTTCTCCTGGTCAGCTTACCTATAGTCCTCTGGTCATGTCTGTGGTGCACAATCAGGCACAGCATTACAAGTCTTGAATAGACACAAGATGGACCCTAATTGTTCCTGATTGAAGTGTTAAACCAGGCACTCCTCAACTTTGTCTTTGGGCCAGAAAGTCTCAAAGTGTGAACATGTTGTGAGTATGGGTGTGCTGCCATTTTAACCTCATAACTAGCTGGGTGCAGGGTGTGAATGTTGTACTGTGTAAGATCTCCCAGAAGAGTACTAGCCCACTAGTACAGCAGAAGCTAGATCCATTGACAGTAATCACTGTGCATTGCACCTATCAGCCTGCTACACTGGTATTAGTGTCTCACTGCAAACAGGTGGCCCTTTCAACAACTGGCCAGTCTTGTTGATTGCAGCTTTCCCTTGTCTGCTCTTGTTAAAACCACAAGTGTTTAAGTTGTTGTCGAGATACGTAGAAACAGTCGGTCATCCATCATCAGCCATCAGTATTCCCACACTGATGAGCCCCAATAAGGCCATGCAGTTGTCTGTGGCTGATGTTCTTTGTTTGATGAATGAAGGTGATCACTGATTGCCATCAATGGGGCCTTGTTCCCCTCATGATACACTAATACTAGTGTAGCCGGCTGGTAGGTGTAATACGCAGTGATTGATATATTTCATTCTGATTATTGGCAGCAAAACTAATTTGGTGAGTATAATTATTTTGCATCCAACTTTTATTACCCCATTGCTTTCTGATTGTTATTAGTGAAATTGATTTTGTCAAGTAAACTTATAATAATTTGCATCCAAGTCCCCCTCCCCTCCTCCTGTAGGTGAGGGTGTGTCCTGTCCTCCCAGAGCCACTCCAACATGCAAGGAGACTTGCCTACATCAGTTACCAGCGGTTGCCCATCACGGAAGGGCCACATGAGCTGAAGTATACCAAAGTAGTTGTACTGCAGAATGACCCTCAACTGAGAAAGAAGGGAGACGTAGACCAGAAAGAGTTCCTAAAGCGATTTCGGGACTGTGGCATACGACTGTCAGAGGGAGCATCTCAACAAGTGACAGTCACTCACTTCCTTCACAAGGGTACCCAGCAAACTAGAATCATTTACGGGCAGCCTGGCACAGGTAAAACCACTTTCCTCAAACACCTTTGTCAGAAAGTGGCCAAGGATGAACCGAGTGACTTCTCCCTCGTCCTGTTCTTCCCTCTGCGTGACAAGGCCGTGTCTCAAGCACTGAAAGACGACAGTGATGCAAACTTAGAACAACTTTTGCGATATTACATTAGAGGGAATAAATGCTCTGCCTCTGCCGAAGCACTATTGGAGAGTGAAGGGGAGAATGTGCTGGTTATCCTAGATGGTGCCGACGAAGCGCGTGGCCTGATTGCCAGCCCCGAGGGATCCCTCCTAGGAGCACTCCTGGGAGGACGACTTCTTCCCCAAGCACACTTCATAGTGTCTACTCGTCCCGGTGGTTGTCCCCTACTACAAGAGCACAAAACTGTCTTCTATGAGATCCTTGGATTTGATGAGGCAGCAGTGGAGTCTTACGTGAAGGACTTCTTCAAGAGTGAGCCAGGCAAAGGGGAGGCCATGCTGTGTGATCTGAGGGCTCGTCCAGATCTCATGGGAGGTGCTTATATACCGATGAACTTAGCAATCTTCTGTTCCATCTACAATGATGATGTTGCAGGCAGGCCAGCATTCCCTGCAACAATGACAGAGTGCTATAATTCCTCTGTTGCGATGACCATCACTCGAGAGAAACAGAAAGTGAAGAAAGCTTCCCGAATCAACCCATCGCTCACCGACCTCCCACCAGATGTTAAGCACCTGTTGTCATCCCTCGGTGTGCTTGCCTTCCAAGGTCTGACCCAGGAACCACCTGACTATATCTTCCGAGAAGATGAAGTACGCCATGTCTTCCATGCCACAGTCAAACATGACGAGATCCTGGAGGATTCACTCTTTTGTGGCCTCCTTCACTTGCACCCCAACCAGGATGGCTCTTCAAGTACACTCAACTTCAGCCACACCACAAAGCAGGAGTACTTCGCTGCCTATCATCTCTCCCTGTTGCCCAAGGCAGAACAAGCTGCCTTCTGGAAGGAGAACCGCCACAATCCCGGGTTTGCAGTGGTTCTGAAACTCTTTGCTGGTCTTACGCAGTTGAAATCAGCAGAGATCAATGAGGCCATCTTTGCCACAGGCGGCAACTTGCCATCAAAATGTAGCAATGGCAATCCTTATCTTTTGTATGTATTTCACACTTTGTTTGAGTCTCAGAATGAGTCTCTTACCCAGAGCATGGTCACTCAATTGAACAGTTGTCTCACCTTTAATTTGCACCTCACTCCTTTTGACACCCTGGCACTTTGCCACTGCCTCACCAAGTGCAAGCACCTGACTGAACTGCACATACCAAAACTCCAACATGCCTTGTCCCCCACCAGTTTCCATCATGTATGTTCAGCTGTGAGCTCCAATCCTCTTGTGCAGTCACTGTTGCTAAGCGTGGTCTGCTTCTCCACTGAAGGTGAGTGAATGGGATTATACTAACCACACTAACTGTTGTTGCCATCCTTATTATAAGGAAGTGTCACTTCCTCAGTGTCTCACCAGTATATAATATGTACAAGAGACACATGCACTTATTGTATACCATGCTATGCATTATTTAGTACATAAATAGTCTGTGTTGCTTGTGTGGTGCATATAGCATGTGTTAAGTACCTCCTTGTATCCACTGCCCATGGCAATGAAGGCTACACTGGTTAGGACATGGGCATTCAGTCATTATGAGAAGTGCCCTAGTGTGAGTGTATTTTATATGCCATGACACCTTAGTGTCCATGTCTTAACCATTAATTAATTCCCCCTGTATTCCTTTGTATAGCTGCCAGATGTGTCTTGTGTTCCTCCATTCTCCCTTGTTCCTCTTCCCTATTCACATAGATGCCAGGACATTGTGTGAGGCTGCTGGGTCACTGAAGAAGTTGAAGCTGACAGTGAAGAGTAGCTGCACTTCAGAGGCACTGGCTGAGGTCTTTGGCCACAGGCCATTGGAGGAGTTGAATCTTTCCTTCTTCGATGCTGTTGAAGTAAGTAGTGTGTGTTCACCTGGTATATAGTTAAGTAGTGTGGACTCTGAAGGACCAGTTTACATGAATACACTGTGTGGCTTTCTCCAATTTATGCTGCTACTTTCTACACTTGAGTTGTTTTGAGTGCATACCATGTGCTGTTTTACTCCCCACTCTGAGGTGAAATGTGTGAATGAGTTTGAGATGCATCATATTACATCATGGACATTTCTATAGATGCAGGGTGACAGCAGTATCCTGGATAAGATGGCTGCTCACTGCCGGCTGAAGAGACTTGAGCTGCTTAGTGACAGCCCACTACTCCCTATACTGAATGGAGTCAAGGACAACTGTTCAATAACCCATCTTCATGTTTGCGGTGAGCCTATCACTGCATGCCTGCAATTACACTACACCATGTATAGGGTATATGTACATGTATGGGTTGGGCTCACCTACCGTTTTTGTCAGAATAGAGGCCCGGTCCTCTATTTCTTTCCCGGGAGTTTTGACCCAGCCTCTATTTGAGCCCGGCTTCTATTAAAATTTTATAATTATTTTCATAATACTTGGCCATGTTTCCAATATAAAATCAGTGGTGTATAGTATTGTGTCTCCGCGCATGGGGGAGAATGACTGCAAATCAAGATTCACATGCGACTAGTTCTGTCGTGGAAGAGAGCATTGTTAGAGGCCACCACGTGTATAAGGTTGCAGCGGCTTCCTTGGTCGTCTTCTCTGCGCATTCAACGGCTTTCAACTTGAAGGAGACATCGTACGATATTCTCTTAGACATCGCTCTTGCAACTCTGATGAT